>JAMRXY010000035.1:1200000-1800000 GCA_024447195.1 Panagrolaimus sp. LJ2414
CTCCTCTCTATAAAAATATGAATTACTTTAAACGACATGTTAGCAGTATTTGGTAAGTTTACTTGCAGACACTTTTCATTGACCGTAATACAAGTATAAAGTAATTCTTCAAAAATTTGAATTTATTTCCCGTTTCCCTTGAAAAAGACCATTAAAAGAGATCTAATATTTGCGGCTTCTCTTGATTTTGCAATAAAATTCGCAACTTTGACTATTGTTTTTTGAAAAGTGACAGTCCCTGATTTTCAATTATGGTGAACGCAAACGTACTAAATATAAAAAAGCAACACATGATAAATCTCCTTTAAATTTATTTTTTCAGTTTTTCTGATTATAATCTTTATGAATGTGAAATTACCAGCAAAACAGTTGAAATTTATCTTCCATTTCAAAGGGAGTATTTTCCCATTATTTTTGTGAATTATATTAATTCTTATCAAACAGGATGTGTTTTTAACAAATACATATTTACTTCAAATAAAAATTTTCCAAAAATACCGGTTACAGCTATTGCATCTGCTGAAAATGAATGTATTATAACACTTTTATTAGATGTTCAAGAATTTATTTATTATACAATTACGTATTTATGGACAAACATGAAAGAAACGAATGTAAAAATGTATGCCAGTATAGATACCCCATTTTTTGAATTCAAGTATGTTAAAAAATTACACATACATGTTTATAACTAAAAACAAACCCGTTAAAAGTTGTTTGAGATTTTAGCTCACAGTCAACAAAAAAATGGACGGAAATTGAATTATTTTCTGATTTATACACAATAAAAGTTCCAAAGAAAGCAACTCTTTATATGCATATTGAAAGACAAACAAAGGGTTTCGTTCCTCTTAAATACTACGAATTTTTTGATCAATACGACACAATTGCTATAAATGTTTTAAAATCAAACTTTTTTTCATTGATGGCAACACCCGGATATGGAACTTCAAAAAGGCATATAAATCAAAGAGCAATAACATATTTTCATGGAAAATTTACATTAAAATTTACGACACTTTATTATAAAGTTAATCGCCATGACGATATTGGTTTTTATATTAAGGAATACGATGATGACCTTAAAGAAATAAAGTAAACTTATTAATTTATGCCTTTGTAACAATAACAAATTTTAGAATAAATCAAACAGGAGACACATTCTTTTTCAACCAAGGAATGGTAACTTTAACATGTTATTTAAATTCTACTTTAGATGTGCAAACTGGTGCTCTATTTTTGATTGAAGTTGTCAATTCGAATCTTACTGAAGAAAATTGACTGATGCGGGATTTCATTTCCAAATATAATATTAACTTCATGTCCATTTTTTCGAAAGTTTAAATAACAAAAATTGCTAGAAAAAATTTGAAAAAATTCAAGTTATCATTTGGAGATTCATAAACAATCAAGTTTTCTCCAACAAAAACAGTTTCAATTATTTTCGAAAAAAAACCATTTGTTGACGAATTGGTTCTTTAAGGGCAAATCTTTCTTTTTTTCTAGCAAATTCTGTTTTTTTGACTTCCTGATACCTCTGAATGTGGTTAATATTTATGGAAAAATTAAATAAATGCTTAAAGATTTGACATATAATTGTTCAAAAAATGTTGAGTTAATACTGTACAGTACACAGGAAATATTTAAAGCAGTATTTATTGAAACTTGCATTAATTTTTTATCGCTATCAAAAAAAATATAAATTCCTCTTATTTTTAAAGGGTTCAAACATCTGTACATCCCAAACATGAAACTTTTGTTACTTTTATATATGATGAATCAGTGACACGTTTACGTTCAAAAGTATCAAGATTAAGTTGACTAAATGAAATATGACGATCAGATGAATTGTTGGGATTTACCAAATAAGCATGACGATTCAAAAGGAGGGCAATAAAACAGCCAGTTTCAGATGAACAATACGGATATAAGATCAAATCTCCATGTCCACGAGGTTCATAACAAGCTTCAGCAGAACAAATGCAAGGTTTATTACAATATTCTCGCCACCATGTTCCTACAGCTCTTGAAGTTGCAACATTTGGAATGATTGGATTTGTTCCATTAAACCACAAAGTCATTGTATAATTAGCTGCTTCACACCAAGCTAAACTTTTGTTTGATTAAAACAGGACATAATTAGCAAAATATGGTAGAAAAACTTCGACATCATCTGGGATCCTTTATGGTTAGTGCATACGAAATACTTTTTAAATATCAACCCAAACGTTTAGAATTTTTTGTCCCACAGACTCTCGAAAAAGGGGTAATATAAAGCTTACGATACTCAATAGCAGAATGATAAATAGTTCTTTGCATGTTCACATTCATTCCAGTTTTATATCCTGCATGTCCAATTGATGATCGACATGGTTGATTTGTTGTAAGTGTTGTTGATGTTGATGTTGTTGATGTTGTTGTTGGAGTGCTAGATGTAAGTGCCTTTGTATTTGTGCTGTTAACAATATTAATCAAACAAATGATTAGAAGAAAAATGAATTTCATTGTTTTTGATTTTTTTAAGAATAAAGAAATAAGCAATCATGCTTTATTTATATATGATACGTTTTTGATGCGATTCATTAAAAAGTGACTAATTGTTTCCTTTTTTAGAAAAAACAAAACAAAACATTAAATGTTCATTATTTTTTTTTCAAAAGGCTTTTAATTTATTGTTCAAATTCAAAACAGTTTAAATGCCAGTTAAAGATTTTTATTTTTAGCAACCATGATAATCAATTTAAACAGAAACAATATTTTTTCTTTTTGTAATAATGCATTATATAAAAAATACCAAAAAAACCATAAAGGTAAAAGCATACAAATTTTAGTACCGTATGCATTCCATAAGGCCCACATTGGTTGCAGATCTAATTCACAATCAAAAATATCAACAACAATTTCATATGCAAATTTGAGACAATTAAAAAACTAAATTTTCATGTATTTTTTGGTATACAAAAACTCTTATTCGGCACAAAATCAAAGGGGTGCCCTCAAACGTCCTTGGTTATTATCATACTATAATTTTGATCTCTGACTTCGAAGTCGGAGTAGGCATCACAAAAAATAAAAAGCATAAAACTGTTGAAATCTCATCTGAAATCTCAACAATAATAAGGTGTAAAAATCTTAAATAAATTAAATTTTTTATTTTCCACCCAGCAATAAAAGTGTCAATCATTTTGTTTCCATTTGAACGTCGAATAATTCTTTAATTCTTATCACTTTTATCAATGCTTTGAAAAAGAAGATAGAAAAATTGTATTCCATCAAAAATGGTTTTTAGCTTACATTGTTAAAAAAAAAACTTGGCAAAATTCCATTTTTTAACCTTGTTTCATTTTTCTTTTGCAGTTTTTGTGCGAAAAAATGACAAATTTATTCCAATTTGTAAATTCTTGACGCTTAAATTCTGCAAAAAATGCCAAAAATTTTAAAAATTTGTAGCATTTTTGCTAGAACTTTTTGTTGTTATTGAGCGTTAAAGTTTTAACATTTTTTTTGCATGCGTAAGCTTATCTATTATACAACTAGCCTCTCGGAATTTCACTGGCAATTTAAGGAGAAAACCTTTGATCTTATGACGAAAGCGGAAAAAGATCAAAGGTTTTTGCCAATGTTAATGTTGACAAATCTTTTTGTTCCCTTTTCCAAATTTTTGAAATTCTTTGTGAAAAAATCTGTGGTCCACTAAAAAATTCAATTTCAGGTATATCTTTGGCAAGTTCCATAGTTTTTTTAAATATGATTTAAAAAGTAAATATTTTGACTTTAACTGTTTGTCATCTTCTTTGATTTTAAAAGCGGGTTTAGCCGGATTTATGGTGTGAGATTATTTTTCTTTTAAAGCTGTCAGCTATAAAATTCTTTAAACGCAAAAACTTCATACATTTTTGTAATCTACTCATCAAGACGAGTCGAATGATACCCATTTTGTGGTATCTGACAAAAATGAATATTTTTAGATTCTGAATTTGCCAAATTCTGAATCATTCTTTTTTTTATTTTTCAACGACCACATTTGATGATAACCCTTCTGTCAGAATTCATTTAAATTGTTTCAGTCAATCACAAATCAAGTTTTTTAATTTAAGGTTAAACTCTAGCAGGCGATTAACCCTTAGAGAATGTGCCACTCTGTGATGTAATAAAAAGGTTTAACACTTTTAAGTTTAAAGTGATTGCATAATTCCAAAATTAAAATTGGGCATTGTGTAGAATTGGGCACTCCAAAAATAGCCAAATAAAAAAATGCCCAATTCATTGGATGCGCGGAACATTCGTATAAAAGCAAATCATTTTTCTCAGTTTTTGTCATTCCTGCTCAAATTTTTCAGCAGCTCCCTTTCTCTCTCTTTCTTTTTTTTATTGTGTTTATTTGTTGTTATGTGCATTTAGTGATGACATTTTTAAACCGTTTTCTAGGCAAAATGCCGACTTTTTTAAACCCAACCTAGTCTCAAAAATTCTTGCCCATGCTGGGATATTTTATTTGACATTTCCAGTTATGTTCATTTTTATATTATACCCCCTTAGGGACTATCTAAGCGGTAAAGATCAAAGGAAAAATCTGACAAAGCGAAAAAAGGAAAATTTTGAAAATTCGGTAAGAAAGAATGAGTCATCAAAATTTTTTGATTCTGAATGTTTTTAAATTTTCTTTTCTTGAGACAAATTTGTCGTTAATCAGTTTCTTTATCTTTTTTTAATGCTAAAATTGTTGCTCTTTTTTGATATTTGTTATCAATTTGACCATGTATATTTTTGAATTTGTCAAAGAAAAATGCCATCAATATTTATTTTTTTGCAGATTATATCTGTGTTTGTGCAATGTTTTTTTAATGTTTGCAAAAGCCTTCAAAACAACCACATAATCAAAGAAAGAAAAATCATATTTTTTAAAGGGCACACAACCCAATTCTTTCAAAATGTAGAAATATCGCGCGTTGTAAATATTTTTTTGTTGCTTGTCTGATGCCAATCTGTCTTTTTTTTACCCCAAAAATAACATTATTATTTTTTTCACTTCTTTCGTTTTTTGTTTTTGAGCAACACAAAAAATTACATTGCTTTTTTGCATTCTTTTTTTTAGTCCAGAAAAAAGTGGTTTGATTATTTATTAAAGTTTTTGTGGTGATTCTTCGATCGAATGCTGCAGCGCTCAAAAAGCTGTTGAAGCTTTGACAACATTTTGAACGATGCTCGGCGAAAAACTTTTATCTCTAAATTTATTCTAAAATTCCAAAATTTTTTGCGTTTTCGCTAAAACGGTTTTTGAGAAAAGAGTTTTTTCATAACAGATTTAAGCGTAAATTGTCAGAAATTTGCATATTTTTACTTCGTGGTTGTTAAAGATAATTTTAGGAATTAGTTTCATTTTTTTAAAACGATGATCCTTTGATGTTATTTAGACCGAGGGAAAGATCAAAGCAAGTTAAAAATTAATAAACTTTTAATTTATTTCAAAACTTTTTTGACATTTTGTGTCATACAAAATAAAATTAATTTTTTGATCAGAAAATTAAAATATTGTCTTATTTCGAGGATTTACTTTTACTTATGTACTTTTATATTGTTTTAATCTTACATAAAATGTTTAAATATTATGTTCATTTAAGCGTATTTCGAACAAAGATTTGATGAACAATTTTTCAACCCCAGTTTTTTACACAATTTATGTCCGCTTTAATGCTAGTAAATAATATTGATTGAATTTTTGACCGTGTTTTTTCCTCGTTTCTTTCGACATTTTTGGATCTTAAATAGGCCTAATTGTGATTCACAGGTTTTCAGTTGGTTTTTTTGCATGTTTGAATCAATTTTATTTGCTTCTATTTCCTACAAAAATTGATGCCATCATGAAGCGACAACAACAATCCTTTCATGAATTAGCTGCAGAAGAAGAAGAAACAGATTCAAGCGGAGCATCTTTTAGAAAGCGATCACGGCCGCTAGATCCCGTTATAATTGTCAATGATTTGCCAAACCCGATCGTTGCAAATTTATCCCTTCAAACGGATGTAAGTTTATTTTAAAACTACATATGATAATATTTCAACAAAAAAATCTTTATTTAAATTTTTTCTTATTTTTACAAATGATACATTAGGTATTTCGAAATAGCGTAAATAAACAAAGTTAAAGATGAGAAAGCAATTTAAGACGTTGCAAAAAAGACAAATATCTGCAAATTTTCGGAAAAGATCAAAAGGTTAAAAAAGAGATATAGAACTGAAAAAGATAGACAACGCAAATGTAAAAGGTTAGCATTTTTCGGGCAAACGAAAAAAGAAATGCGCGAAAAAAACGATACCAAAAAAACAATAAAGATCAAGAAACCAAAGATTACAAAAAGTATAATTTGTTTTTTCTACAAGCGCAGAGATAAATTATATTACAGTATGAACAACGTATTTCGGGGGTGTTTCATTTGAGATATGTTTCACCTCCCAAAACCCCCGTACTACAGTATATAAAAATACTTCATTGGTGGTTTTTTTATGATTTTTGAAATTAGTTTTAGATGCACACTAATAAAGTTTTTATACAATATCATTCTTGAGAATGTTTCATTTTGGCGTGAGTTAGGCAGTCCTTGATCTGGTGCCAAACAATGGGTACTGAAATGTCGGAAAAAGATTAATGGTTTGCTCCTACTAAAATGATTCATACTATTTCCAAATTTTATCTTGATTGAAGCGTCATCAAAATTACAGTATTTCTGCAACAGCATATAAAATCATTTTTCTTCCAAAATTTTTTAGTTTTTTAAATCAAATTTGAAAATGCAAATTTTCAGGAAAACAATGCCATTGGAGAAGCAGAAAAGGAGAAACTTGTTTTACAATTGAAAGACGTTGAAACTGAACGTTGCCAAATTGTACAATCAGACGATGCTGAACTGAATGCCATGAAGGATGAAGTTGAAGTTATTCGACAACAAATGTTTTGTCATCGAAATGATATGGATCAAGCAAAATTTGAAGTTGAAAAACTTGAAGAAGATTTGGCAAAAGCTAAAATTCAAATGGCAGAAAAGGATCTTCAAATTGCTGAACTTCTTCAAATGAAACAAGTTATTGTCGATGGACGAGTTGACGAAATCATCAATGAACGCATTGATAAAAGTGTTGATGGAACAGTTGGCGGACGCCTTGATGAATCCAGTGACCTCATAGAGTCACAAGCTGAAGTTGTTAAACTCCGCGCCAAATTTGATCTTCTCGAAACTCAATTGAAACTAAAATCTGAAGGATTTCTCAAAGCTCAAAATGACTTGAAAGAAAAGGAATCAAACATTGATGAACTTTTTCAACAAAAGCAGGCTTTAATCGATCAAATTAGCTACAAAAATATAGAAATTGGTCGAATTAAAGCAAATTTTGCTGTTTTTGAAGCTGAAATGAATAGCGAAAAAGAAAATTCAGCTTTAAAATTTCAAGATTCTGAATCACGAAATGAATCTTTATCAATCAAAAATGCCAAATTAATAGCCGAAGTTGAAACGCTTCAGAAGGAAGTTGAGGAATCCAAAAATGATGTTGAAGATCTTCAGAAGCGAATTAAAGAAGAAAGTGAAAATTGCAAAGCTTATATTCTTAAATTTTCTGAAATTTCTGTTGAAGCCAAGACAAAAGCTGCTGAAATTTTGAAGTTGAAGAAGGAGATTGAAGAAACTCAAAAAAGCTACAAAATTGTTGAACAACAAATTTATGATGCAAATTTGAAAACTCAAAAACTTGAAGCTGAACTTGTTGAATCTCAAAAATCCGTGAAAGAAAAACAATCAGAAATTTTTGAACTTCAAAATCGACAAACTTCTCAACAAAAGTTTTATCATGTTCAGCTTCAGAAGGCTGAAGACAAAGCTACCAAAATGGAAAATGAACTTTCACAATCTCGTCAAAAGATTCGGTCGATGGAAAAAGAACTTGAACATTGGAAATCTAAATCCGGCAATCTTCAATCCCAACTTCAAAGAGCAGAAATCTCAAAAGCTGAAGAAAAAGAAAATCATTCAAAAATTGTTAAAGAATTGGGAGGCAAAAATGCTGAACTGGCAAAGGCAAATGCCAAAATCAAATCAGCGAATCAAAAAGTTGAAAAGGAATTCGGGGAATTTCGAATGGCTGCCAAGAATAAAACTTCTGAAGTGCAAAAAGTTCTCAATGAAAGCTTTACTAAAATTAATAAAGCTTTGTCCAGCAGCAGCAGCGTTGGGTGTAATGATGGAACAACAACAACAACAACAACATTTGCAGATACAAGAGGTAACCTTTAAAATTGTTTTTTTAAAAAATTGATAAGATTTTTGGGACCTAACGAATTAAACTTTTTATATTCAACATTACAAAAAAAACACGTCTGGGGGAAATTTGCCTAATGGGGAAAAATGTTTATGCAAACTGCCTCTAAATTTGCAAATTAAACTTTTTTAATTTTTAAATCCAAAATTTTACATTTGCTTGAGGAAAGTTTCATAATGTATTATGCAAATTTGTGTACTGTACTAATGTATTTTAAGAATTAGTACAACCAGCATTTAAAAGTATTCCCTATAAGTTTTTTGCATCGCATGACCCCAACTTTTTTTTCGTAAAAAAATTATAATTAAATCGTGTTTTAAAAATTTGCTTAATAGGTTTTATATGAATACTTCTTTTTTGCAAACAGTGTTTTTTCCTGGTTCTTAAAATCCAAAATATTACGTTTTCCATGAAAAAAATTTAAAAATAATGCAAATTTTTATTAAATGTTAAATAAAATCCAGAAAGAAAAAATCCGATAAAAAATGTTTTCTTTCAGGTCCAAAATGGATTGTTTCAAAGGAGATTTGTCAAGATATTTTCAAGATCACTAATGGCAGGCTTCAAGAATTCCTCAAACAATACACATCAAACTTATTCACTCGAGTTGAGATGCTTCTTTCGGAGAAAAAATTGGATCAAATTAAATGGAAAGAAGCCAAAGCAGTTCTCTTTCATTTCTTTAAACCTAATGGCCAAAAAGAGATTTATGTTTCTGCATTGAAATCTGAAATGCAAACCAAACGATTTCATACACGATCAGTTGTTTACAAAGAATGTTCATCCAATCTTGCCATTGGAATTACAGATACCGAGAAAAGATGTTATTATCAACTTCAAGAAGGTTGTGGTGGTGATAACCCCCGATGGATTCCATTTGCTGATAAAAAATGTGAAATTCCGTTGAAACATAATTTTATGGACATTTCCCCATTTGCATATCCAATTGAATATTCATACAGCTATCTCGTCATTGTACAATATTCCCCTCAAGAAGGTTATAGCGTTCATCGAATGGCACCATCTGGATTGTTTCAAGATATTTTTAAGAAGGCTGCAGCCAGCGGCGAAAAGAAAGCTTCAAAAAAATGAATCTCATGAACTTTTGATCTCGAATTTTTTTAATTTGAAGCTTTATATTTTCATTTGGTCCCCATTTTTTGTGTAATAACAAAATTCTATTTTTGAAATTGCATTTGTTCATGTTTGTTTTTAATAAAACGTATCTTTATATAAAAATTTTTTTTTAAAATTTTACTGTTTTATACAAAAATTTATGCTATTGCAAATTTTTTTACTTTGTGAGAAAAAAAACATTGCCCAAAACTTCACCCATGAAATTGTGTATCCAAATATTTACAGAGTAAAAATTATAATTTGCATAAAAACTTTTTGTTATTTGTTGATGGTCATATTTAAATTTAAAAAATAAAAGAGGTGCCATTGCAAAAATTAATATTTTTATTGATTGAAAAATTTGAGGGATTTTTGTTGATTAATAATGAAGTTTTTTTCTTTACGGAGATCTTAATATGTTCAGTTAAAGTACACAAAATATAAAAAACTGTAAAATCTTAGTCAGGTTTCTCTTACGATACTGTTGAAAAATGATTTTAAAATATTCAAAAAAGTGATTCGAGAAAAAAGTTAAAAATTAACGAAATGTTCTTATTTTTATCCAAGTTTTTATCATATTTGTTGCCTATCGTTTTTTTTGTCCATACAATGACTGTCCATTACATTTACTTCTCGCAAGACTTTTTTGACCACATCAATTCATTGAAAAAATAAGATTGTTCATCTGTTGTGTGCATCCATACTTGTATGTCCATAAAAACAAAAAAAGTTAATTTAATTCATTAAATACAAGATGAACGTAACAAATAGGTCATGGTATTTATTAAAAAATTCAGAAATTTACCAACAAAAAAACCCAAGGCAGTTCTCTAAAATAAATAATGGGAAAGTCTTCTAGAAAGAAATTCCATCAAAAAGGGCGACAAACCAGTTTTGCAAGACATGGGGCATGCGGTTAATATTTATGAAAGAGTTTAATAAAAGCTTAAAGATTTGATATCTTATTGTCCAAAAAATGTTGAGTTTTATTATAATTTTAAAGTCATAAACAAATATATCACAAAGTTAAAAGTGTTTCCAAAAAATGAAGTTTTTCAAATGTTGATGGCAAGAATGGATTAATTTGTGTTCGGCTTGAAATTATTAAACAATAACCCTTTTTTGTCGTGAAAAATTCCAATGTTTCAGTTATTTATAATCACATTTTTATTAAAGGGAGAGGACGGGAAGGAAGAAGTTTATTTTTTTTTATTACTGTGGTCCAACCCCGAAAACTCTCTACTAATCGAGTAAAAATTTTTTTTTGAGAATCAAAAATTTTTTTAGTAGAGAGCTTTCGGGGTGGGACCACAGTAATAAAAAAAATAAACTTCTTCCTTCCCGTCCTCTCCCTTTAAGTTATTGCTGGAGATATTTTTGTTACTGTAGTGTTCGTTGAAATTTCATTTTTGACCATTAATCCGCAGAAATAAATTTTAACATAGGCTTTTCGAGTTGAAGAGCTAAAATACTAATTGCTTTAATAAACAATTACAGAAACAATTTAAACCTTAAAAACATTAATGAAATGCTTCCACTCCATGCAAACAACCCATTTAAAATCGGTACAATTGCATTGAAAAACACAGTTATAGAATCTGCAGAAAATACAAATTTGCTTAAAGGATATGACATTCGAAGCAATTGCACAATAAAAATTATGAATGACACAACTAAAACCCTTTTTAAAGATCGCGAATAGTTCTTAGAATTTGGAATCATCCAGATATGACGTCATGCAAAGGTAGGGAAGGAAGAGGGTTAGTCATTTATGACGCAGCTTTGAAGTTGCGGCAAAGACCAAAACAATTGTATGATGGATAGGGAAAGAGGTGTACAAAAAAGTCGATTATTATATGACGTCATATAACACGACTATAAAGAAAATATTTTCAAGTTGACGAAAAAATGATAAAAATTTCAGATTTTTACTCAACTGATCTCAAAACGCCTTGATTTTTCAAATTCTTAAGCAAAAAAAACGAACGCACGCAAAAAAGAAAAAAACGCGCGCGCGCGCTTCCTTTTTATTGATTTCTTTTCTTTGTTTTCGTGTCAAAATCGCCTTTAGTTTATAAGCAAAAAGTGAAGCTTTTAAATGTTTGACAAATGGCCGAATGGTTAACACTTTTGCTTTTCAAACAAAAAAGCAAAAGTTCGAATCCTTCTCAAGGCAAAAGTTGAGTAAAAAAAATTGTAATAAAATTTACTCAAAAAAGTTTGAGTAAAAAATATTATAAAAAAATTTACTCAAAAAAATTTTAGTAAAAAAAATCATACATTTTTCTACTCATTTTATTAGTAATCACTAAGCAGAGTAAAAAATCAAAAAAATTGAAAATTTTGTAAATTTTACTCAAGAGTAATCACTGATAAGTAAGAATTTGAAAATTAACGAAAATAAAAAACTGTTTTAAAAATGAGTAAAAATCTGGAATTTTTATCATTTTTTTGTCAACCTGAAAATATTTTCTTTATAGTCGTGTTATATCGGGATGATCCCTTTATAAAAAAATACTGACCTAATAAATCTTTCTCATTTACATTCGACGCAGTAGGTTGTTTTTTCATAACAAAAAATTTAAAAATTAACATCACATTTAAAATTGCCGCAATACAAGTTGTAGAAAATGAAACGGTCGTGGCAATTACCAAAAAAAGATTGTTATCCAAAATTGGAAGCATGAACACTTCATCCAAGTTGTTCATAAAATATATGGGTACATTTATTCTCCATGACACGCATAAAAATGCTATCAAAATAATTACTACAGTATACCATTGCTTCTGCCATAAATTTTTGTGTTTTATTGGAAACCAAAGAACTGTGAAACGATTAATTGCCAAAAATAAATGCCCCAAATATTGTACATAAATAAGAAAGCTTGTCAATGCAAGCAAGACTGAAGCTATATATGACTTTTGTTTGAATAAATCCAATACACATGGTATTAATACAGCTTTTTGAGAAATATTTGTCTAAAAACATGGATAAGAATTTGAATAAGTGATAAAAAATGCCATAAACGAGGGATTCACCAAATGTAACTTTAATAGATTTGTTCAAATATTTTTATGTCATCGACGGCACGACGGTGGTGTTTTTGAAAACTTCAAAAGACTTTGTCCTACATTAAAGGATCCCGCCGACGGCGGTGTTTGACAAGAAACGAATATACTGTTCTTAATTAATTAATAGCAGTCATGCAATTTTTATGTAAATTAAGCAACAGCACATGTTATCGTCTGCTTCTACTTTATCGAAAAGTTTGAGAACATTGGTTGTTTGTAAATGAAGAAATTTATTTTTTCATCCATTTTTACCCACATATATGCAAAATTATCTGGGGAATTTAATGAGACCAAAAAAAGTTATGCACGTCAGTAACATTTTCTGTGATATTACCCAATTACCGTATACCACCAACTTTGAAGCCTAATAACAACTCGAAAAAATGAGTTTTAACGGTCAAATCTGTTATATTATGACTCCCTGGGTTGAGGGGAGTCGATCCATATACATTATATGGCACTTTTTTAAAAATGTGATTTTTGGCACTATGTGGCACATGCCATGGCATATCTCCGTGCCATGGCATTTTTGACCAAAACCGACTTCATTTTCGTGATCTACGACCTCGATTTAGTATAGGGACAAAGAATTAGCCTTCAAACTTGAAATTTATTTTTTTCAAAATCCGAAAAAATGGCAAAAAAGTTCGAAAATTACAAAAAATCGCTTATAAACCTTTTCATAAAAAAAAGATTGATAAACAGATAAATTTAGGTCAAGCGGGGTCAAGGTATTGTTCACTACTCGGTGATCTGCAGCTTTTTAAAGTTTAAAAACAAGGATAATACATATTAAAGGAGATGTCTTGTTTGCTGCTTTTTATGATTTCGCATGAAAGTTCTAAACGCTGAAATTTATTGAAAATCAGGAACTTTCGCTTTTATTCTAACTTTTTTAACACTAGAAAAAAGCGAAAGTTCCTGAATTTCAATTTCTTTCATCCCATTGAACTTTATTGCGAAATCAAAAAAGCACCAAATGAGACATCTCCATTAACTTAAGAATTAAAACTTACAAAAACATAACCAACAACATCGGCTATTAAAACAGTTCTAAATATATTAAAGAAGGGTGCCTTAAATGTTCCACCTCTTTCAACAATCATTAAAATCAACATTGACAGATGAAACAAATACAGTAAAACTTCAACAACAGTGAAAATTAAGATATATGTGCTAATTGCCATTTTCTATTCTTTATAAACTATAACAAAGCTGACCTAAAAAGTTTAATCAAATTAATTTTCACATAAGAATACTGTTTAAAAAATTGCTGAATGCATTTAAAACAGTACGTTCTAGTTTTAATTATTATTGTTACACATTTTATTTTATGTTATAAAGTTAAATTTGAGAACATCAAACAAGCGTTTAATAAAGATGCTTGTTTTAATAGTTTTATTACCCCATGGGTATAAAACTATTAAATATTCTCCATAAACCATGGTTCATATTCTCATATTAACAGCATTTAAGTGTAGCAAAATTTAGGGAAAGTAATTTTGAAAAATTCAAGGTTTTTTGGGTATTTTTAACAATTTGAATAATGAGAAAAATATCAAAGAACCGTCCTCTTTTAATGTGTTAAAAACCACAAATTTTAGCTTATAAATTAAACAGATTTTAATTTTATATATAAATCATTACTTCAGTATTTGTATGTCACATGTTTTCCAATTTAATTGTTAAAGCTAAATTGTAAAACGGGACAAAAGCAAATTGTGACATGTAAATGAATGAAAAACAAATTATAAGACTTCCTTTTCCATTGTTTAAATTCTTATTAAAAAATAAAAACAATTTTCAATTATTGTAATTATATGCATTAAAAACGCATTAATTACATTAGTAATTTAAAAGGTGATTTTTAAGATAGTTGAGGTAATGTTCATCATTAATTATATTTAATTTCCCAAAATTATCATAAATTACGCATTTGTGGTAAACAGTAATGTTTTTAACATTTCCGATAGTTTTTTTGACAAAACAGCTAATTGATTACGATGATATTGGCATAAGGTATTTAGGAAAAAAGGCATTGCACAATTTTACCCATAACACTATCGACTTCACGTCTTACATCTGTAGGGGGCAAAAATAATTATTTTGTTTTCTTTGAAATACAATAAAATTGTGGTTTAGAATATTTTTACAAATATCGGACAATATTGTAACACTAGGGATAAAGCGGGCCTTCGGCCCGCAAGCGTCTAGTTTAAACTATAGAACTATGTTTTAAAAAATAAATTTGAGCTTCTAATCTCAATCTTTCTATTTCAGCTCTTCTTGCTTTTTCAGCTTCTGATAATTTTTCTCGATTATGAGACAAAATCCGTTGTCGTTTGCACTCATTTTCGCTTCTCTTTGTTCAAAGGTTTGCTTAGTAGGCCTATTTCTTTGCCTTTCTGCTTGTTTTCTTTTTAGTTCTTCTATATGAGCAGCTTCTTGTAGAGGTTTTCTTTCAATTTTTTTTTCTTGGCATTTTTAGACTTTACTGTCTGATAGGCTTACAACAAAAAATTAAAGATTCACATCAAATTTTAATAGCAAACACACAACAAAGAGAGGTTTAACCAATTTTATTAATAACCGCGTTGCACAATTTAAGAGTGAACTGTTGAAAATAGATACAGTCACAAAAAAATACACATAAACACGTACGATTGTGCAATCTGCTCAAAAAAACTTATGCGGTAATGTGGAATATCAATCTCATGCAAATTATTTTAATTTGTGTGAATTTGCACATAATAGTATTTGCGGAGCAAGATTAGAATTCATTTCTTGCTGTTGCATGCAAATTTCACGTTTTTATTCTTCGTTTTTCCTTTTGTGAATGAAAAAATAAAAACGCACGCACAAACCAACCAACTAACGAACATTCTTCGTTTATTTGAGGGATAACATAAAACAGTTAAAACTTTAGTTTTGGAAATAAAATTTGTAGTTTTTGTTAAATCTTTTTTCATCGATGATTTTATTTGTGCATTTGATCATGTTTTATTTAAAGGATATGAGATACTTAAATTTAGTATTTAATTGAGACATTTACGCATTTTTTTAATTCCTGACTATCAAGTTTGTGCTTCATGAGCATGATGATCAGGGTTCGAGGCAAAAGTATCCAAAAAAAGAAATTTAAAATAAACAAAAAAAGCAGAGTTTGTTCAAGAAAATCACTGAAGCAATATAGCTCATAAATAATTTTGTGTTGTCTTTAATGAGTATTCTGAAAATAAATTTCATGCGTTAAAACCCTACCAAAGCACTGAAGTTCCATCTCATATTTGTTGATAAGCAAACTTAAAATCTTTAAGCTGATTCTCGAGGTTTTTTGAGAAGATTACTTTCTTCATTAAAAAAGGGCGAAAGTTTTACTTTATCTTGGTATTTAAAATGTGATAATCCCCCGAAATTGTTCAGTGTGGTGTTCTATTTTCAGAAAACAAATTTTTATTATACAGTTTTTTGTACACTTTCATGTTCTTCCTTCGTATTAAAAGTTTATTCTGTATTTTTCCATTTTTGCTTGCCAAAAAAGATAGACATGACGCTGTTAAACTTAATAATGATTACGAAGTAAAATTTGTGTCATCACTTGAAGATTTCATGGACAACGAAACACAATCATTTTTATGGAAATTTTCCGGACCTGTAGGATAAGGTTTTAAAGTTGTCATTAAATTATTCGAATGTTCATGCGTAAATGAATTTTCAATTCAAAATACTACAGATATTTTAGTATAGTAAGATTATGCAGTTTTTGGATTGCATATATTGCTTCACGCTAGCCAAAAATTCACCTTTGTATGCTTTTTCAAACTCAAACATTTTCATTGTGCAATATTGCAGATATCTGATATTTTATAGCAACTCATGGCATGGAAATTGTTTTGTTTTTTATATATAATATTAAAGAAGAACGACATGAAATATTCAAACGAGAAAATGAAGAAGATATGATCAAAAAGTTTATAATTGAAAAGGTCACACTTGGTAACAATTCTATCATGCCACCTTACAATCAAATCCAATTGCTAAAAGAAACTGCTAAAAAATACGGTGATAATGTAGAATGTTTCTTGTTTGTGGAAAACGATGACATGCTTACAAGAAGTAATAACTCGGATCCAACCGATACAAATATTTCAGTTGTGTACTTTTCATCAAGTGGCATGTATGCAGGAACATCCCAAAAATGTCTATATAAACATAAAACTTTTAAATTACACAAAAATAAAAATATGGTTGTGAAACAAAATGTTGCTGAAGTTTTGGAAGAAGATAGATCTAAGCAAGAGAATTCGGTGATGTCAAACGAAACTAAATTTGAAAAAAGGTCGGAACCAGAAAAAAATTCTTTTGAAGCCATAAAAAAAGAAAATGAAATAAGTGTAGAAAATTTTGATAGGCTTATTGATGTTTTACTATGTGGTGGCTTGATCACCGACGAATTTTTGGGTAAATGTTGTCCTGATTCTAAGATGGATTCATAACTTATGATAAATAAATAGTTTTGTATACTAAAATATTTAAAAAATATGGATTTTTATATAACAAATAAACTTATATCAGCTAAAAAACAGTATCTTTTTATTCTCAAAAAAAAAACCTAAAAAGGCGGTTTGATTTTATTCCGTCTGTCCGTTTTTCTATTTTTGTCATGAAAAAAATGCATAAAAAAATTCACCAAAATGTTTCGACACGAAAATACCTTCTTCATAATGCGCAAAGGAAATAAATGAAAATCGGAAATAAATGTTGAAGGGGAAATAAATGCGCGGAAATAAATGTCAATCGGAAATAAATCCGAAGGGGAAATAAATGTTTGCGGAAATATCTTCCTCATACCTTCTTCATATAGAAAAAATTCCATAGTGCAATAGTGATTTTTTTGTAAACAGAAACGGCACAAAAAAGGAAAAGACGGACGAAGTATCTCTCGTTTTTTGATGCAAAAAACGCCTGTTTTCGCACCAAAAATCCGTCATACTAGCCCTATTTTTAATTTTGATGATATGGCTTAACTAAAAGTATCCCCATATACCTTAGGATGTCCTTTATCTAATTTTGCAAATTCTAAGCGATTACTTTAACATAAATGGATTCGCAAAAAAGAAGAAGCCGAAAAAAAAAATGCTACTAGAATCATTTTTTGAAAAATACTGTATTTTAGGCTTTTATGCCAGTTTTTTAGAGGAGCGAACTTTTTGGGGCAGTCCCAAAGGTTTTGGCATACTGATTCTTGTTCAGCATGGTAAATTACATCATAAAAATGAATTTCAGAAAATTAGATTAGAACAAAAAAATATGCTACCAGAATCATTTTTTGAAAAATACTGTATTTTAGGCTTTTATGCCAGTTTTTTAGAGGAGCGAACTTTTTGGGGCAGTCCCAAAGGTTTTGGCATACTGATTCTTGTTCAGCATGGTTAATTACATCATAAAAATGAATTTCAGAAAATTAGATTAGCACAAAAAAATATGCTACCAGAATCATTTTTTGAAAAATACTGTATTTTAGGCTTTTATGCCAGTTTTTTAGAGGAGCGAACTTTTTGGGGCAGTCCTAAAGGTTTTGGTATACTGATTCTTGTTCAGCATGGTAAATTACATCATAAAAATGAATTTCAGAAAATTAGATTAGCACAAAAAAATATGCTACCAGAATCATTTTTTGAAAAATACTGTATTTTAGGCTTTTATGCCAGTTTTTTAGAGGAGCGAACTTTTTGGGGCAGTCCCAAAGGTTTTGGCATACTGATTCTTGTTCAGCATGGTAAATTACATCATAAAAATGAATTTCAGAAAATTAGATTTGCACGAAAAAATATGATACCAGAATCATTTTTTGAAAAATACTGTATTTTAGGATTTTATGCCAGTTTTTTAGAGGAGCGAACTTTTTGGGGCAGTCCCAAAGGTTTTGGCACACTGACTCTTGTTCAGCATGGTAAATTACATCATAAAAATGAATTTCAGATAATTAGATTTGCACGAAAAAATATGATACCAGAATCATTTTTTGAAAAATACTGTATTTTAGGATTTTATGCCAGTTTTTTAGAGGAGCGAACTTTTTGGGGCAGTCCCAAAGGTTTTGGCATACTGATTCTTGTTCAGCATGGTAAATTACATCATAAAAATGAATTTCAGAAAATTAGATTTGCACGAAAAAATATGATACCAGAATCATTTTTTGAAAAATACTGTATTTTAGGATTTTATGCCAGTTTTTTAGAGGAGCGAACTTTTTGGGGCAGTCCCAAAGGTTTTGGCACACTGATTCTTGTTCAGCATGGTAAATTACATCATAAAAATGAATTTCAGATAATTAGATTTGCACGAAAAAATATGATACCAGAATCATTTTTTGAAAAATACTGTATTTTAGGATTTTATGCCAGTTTTTTAGAGGAGCGAACTTTTTGGGGCAGTCCCAAAGGTTTTGGCATACTGATTCTTGTTCAGCATGGTAAATTACATCATAAAAATGAATTTCAGAAAATTAGATTTGCACGAAAAAATATGATACCAGAATCATTTTTTGAAAAATACTGTATTTTAGGATTTTATGCCAGTTTTTTAGAGGAGCGAACTTTTTGGGGCAGTCCCAAAGGTTTTGGCATACTGATTCTTGTTCAGCATGGTAAATTACATCATAAAAATGAATTTCAGAAAATTAGATTTGCACGAAAAAATATGATACCAGAATCATTTTTTGAAAAATACTGTATTTTAGGATTTTATGCCAGTTTTTTAGAGGAGCGAACTTTTTGGGGCAGTCCCAAAGGTTTTGGCATACTGATTCTTGTTCAGCATGGTTAATTACATCATAAAAATGAATTTCAGAAAATTAGATTTGCACGAAAAAATATGCTACCAGAATCATTTTTTGAAAAATACTGTATTTTAGGATTTTATGCCAGTTTTTTAGAGGAGCGAACTTTTTGGGGCAGTCCCAAAGGTTTTGGCATACTGATTCTTGTTCAGCATGGTTAATTACATCATAAAAATGAATTTCAGAAAATTAGATTTGCACGAAAAAATATGATACCAGAATCATTTTTTGAAAAATACTGTATTTTAGGATTTTATGCCAGTTTTTTAGAGGAGCGAACTTTTTGGGGCAGTCCCAAAGGTTTTGGCATACTGATTCTTGTTCAGCATGGTTAATTACATCATAAAAATGAATTTCAGAAAATTAGATTTGCACGAAAAAATATGCTACCAGAATCATTTTTTGAAAAATACTGTATTTTAGGATTTTATGCCAGTTTTTTAGAGGAGCGAACTTTTTGGGGCAGTCCCAAAGGTTTTGGCATACTGATTCTTGTTCAGCATGGTTAATTACATCATAAAAATGAATTTCAGATAATTAGATTTGCACGAAAAAATATGCTACCAGAATCATTTTTTGAAAAATACTGTATTTTAGGATTTTATGCCAGTTTTTTAGAGGAGCGAACTTTTTGGGGCAGTCCCAAAGGTTTTGGCATACTGATTCTTGTTCAGCATGGTAAATTACATCATAAAAATGAATTTCAGAAAATTAGATTTGCACGAAAAAATATGATACCAGAATCATTTTTTGAAAAATACTGTATTTTAGGATTTTATGCCAGTTTTTTAGAGGAGCGAACTTTTTGGGGCAGTCCCAAAGGTTTTGGCACACTGATTCTTGTTCAGCATGGTAAATTACATCATAAAAATGAATTTCAGATAATTAGATTTGCACGAAAAAATATGATACCAGAATCATTTTTTGAAAAATACTGTATTTTAGGATTTTATGCCAGTTTTTTAGAGGAGCGAACTTTTTGGGGCAGTCCCAAAGGTTTTGGCATACTGATTCTTGTTCAGCATGGTTAATTACATCATAAAAATGAATTTCAGATAATTAGATTTGCACGAAAAAATATGCTACCAGAATCATTTTTTGAAAAATACTGTATTTTAGGATTTTATGCCAGTTTTTTAGAGGAGCGAACTTTTTGGGGCAGTCCCAAAGGTTTTGGCATACTGATTCTTGTTCAGCATGGTTAATTACATCATAAAAATGAATTTCAGATAATTAGATTTGCACGAAAAAATATGCTACCAGAATCATTTTTTGAAAAATACTGTATTTTAGGATTTTATGCCAGTTTTTTAGAGGAGCGAACTTTTTGGGGCAGTCCCAAAGGTTTTGGCACACTGACTCTTGTTCAGCATGGTAAATTACATCATAAAAATGAATTTCAGATAATTAGATTTGCACGAAAAAATATGATACCAGAATCATTTTTTGAAAAATACTGTATTTTAGGATTTTATGCCAGTTTTTTAGAGGAGCGAACTTTTTGGGGCAGTCCCAAAGGTTTTGGCATACTGATTCTTGTTCAGCATGGTAAATTACATCATAAAAATGAATTTCAGAAAATTAGATTTGCACGAAAAAATATGATACCAGAATCATTTTTTGAAAAATACTGTATTTTAGGATTTTATGCCAGTTTTTTAGAGGAGCGAACTTTTTGGGGCAGTCCCAAAGGTTTTGGCACACTGATTCTTGTTCAGCATGGTAAATTACATCATAAAAATGAATTTCAGATAATTAGATTTGCACGAAAAAATATGATACCAGAATCATTTTTTGAAAAATACTGTATTTTAGGATTTTATGCCAGTTTTTTAGAGGAGCGAACTTTTTGGGGCAGTCCCAAAGGTTTTGGCATACTGATTCTTGTTCAGCATGGTAAATTACATCATAAAAATGAATTTCAGAAAATTAGATTTGCACAAAAAAATATGATACCAGAATCATTTTTTGAAAAATACTGTATTTTAGGCTTTTATGCCAGTTTTTTAGAGGAGCGAACTTTTTGGGGCAGTCCCAAAGGTTTTGGCATACTGATTCTTGTTCAGCATGGTTAATTACATCATAAAAATGAATTTCAGAAAATTAGATTTGCACAAAAAAATATGCTACCAGAATCATTTTTTGAAAAATACTGTATTTTAGGCTTTTATGCCAGTTTTTTAGAGGAGCTAACTTTTTGGGGCAGTCCCAAAGGCTTTGGTCTAGAAAAATACTGTAATATGGGGTATTTTGGGCACTTTTTTGCCCTAGGATTCGTTTTGGCACAACCAAAACTTTTGAGGCATGTCAATTATTGTTCAGCATGGTTATTTACATAAAATAAACACTTTCGAAAAAATTTTATTTACAAATATGCTACCAGCTTCATTTCTGAAAATACTGTAATATGGGGTATTTTGGGCACTTTTTTGCGCTAGGATTCGTTTTGACACTACCAAAACTTAGAAAAAACAGACCAAAATACTGTATTTTACTGTTTTTCAAAAAAAGGGGATGGGAAAATATTTTTATTTGCTTTTCCAATTTTTTCAAATTCATTTATTTTATACAACTAGTTGTTTGTTCCTCATTGTAAGCATGAGGAACAAGCAACACGGTTGAGATTTTTCTTTCATTTCAAAGGTATTGTTTTCCCACGATGTTTTTTAAACATGTTAGTTCTTATCAAACAGGATCTGTTTTTGACATATTTATATTTACTTCAAATGAAAACTCTCCAAACATTCCGGTTACGTTTATTGCCTCAGCTGAAAATGAGTGTATCATATGGTTACACTTTTATTAGATGTTCAAGAATTTGTTTGTTTTACAATGACGAATTTATGGATAAATGTAAATGAAACTAATGTAAAAATCTATGCAGGTTTTGATACTTCATTTTTTGAAATACTATTACGTCTTGTAATCAATTGACACAATTCCGATTTAAGTATTTAAACTATATTTTGTTTCACTCGTGACCAGCCGGGGGTACGGGACTTCAAGAAAAAACTTAAATGCTGCGAAAACATATTTTTTTTGGAAAATTTACAATAAAATTTACAACACTTTTTTACAAACCACACGAAGATGTTGTATTTTTTAAAACGGCTTACGACGATGTAAAGATAACGTAAGCTTATTCGTTTACTTTTTCTTTATAATTAGCATAATTTAATATAAATCAAACAGTGCATATAAAATAAAAAGAAATGCAATGAGAAACAAAAGTTTTGTAAAAGATTTTATGTTTATGTTAACGGTAAAAGCACATGGCAGCCTAATCTTTCTCTTAAAAAATTATTTAAACGTATTGTTGATTGTCGTTCTACAAATGAAATACGAAATCCTTTGTGATATTGACTGGGATCAAAATTTTCCTAAAATTTTTTATATTTTTTAAGCCACATTAACTGTATTTTCAAACTTTAATAAATTGATAAAACATTTCATTGTTAAATTCTAAACTAATATTTTGTAAAACCAGATTCTGTAATTTGCATTCACGTTTTGTTGTATTCAGTCTTTCCATTGTTTTCTCATTAACATTTGCAGGTACAATTCTAAAATTAAAATATTATTTATATGTGATGATCAGAGCTTATTGAATATGTTTCTATTTCGAGAGGTAAAAAAACATACGTTATCGAATTTGCATTTGAAACAAAGCTAAAGATATCTTCAACTGGAACAATCGAACCATCTGAATTGGTTATAAGAGTGTCAAAGAGGAGCAATTCTTGAATTTCCCCAGATTCAGTTAGAATTTTGAAAAAGTACAGTGGTAAATTTGCTGATCGATAAAGTAATAAGGATTTAAGATTACATCGAATTATTTTTGGCATTAACATTTCATAAAATGACAAGGTTGATCCACTTAACTGCAATCTTTCTCTTAACCATAAATTTGATTTCAAAGTTTCAAATTTTTGCACGTTGTTCGTTTGTAATCTGTAGCCATCAAAAATTTTAGATCGATGATTGAAATCCATTAATCGCAAGCAATCAAGAATATTATATTCAAATTTAGCAAAGAAGTATTTACAACTTTGATTAAACTTTTTAAACAATTTTGAATCAGCATTTTCAAAAATATAATTTATTATCGGCTTTGACAATGGAAAATTTTGAGGAGAAATATTTCCAGGAGCAAAGGAAGCAACAACCACAGCCATTTTCGATAATTCTTTTCTAACGACTGAGATAAATGGTGAATTTTGACAAAAACAAAATTTCTCGTTGGATGAGAAAATAACCTTGAGCAAAATTGATATAAACTTAAGTATGATTTGAGAGAACATTAAACATTTGTAAAATTCCATAAGTCAAGTGCGTGACACACTATACCCCATGCTTGTAATTATTTTATCAGTTAACAAGAACTAAAAATTATGCAATGTTTTATCTTTTAGAAATTTCTTCTTGTATTTATTTCAAACAAAATGAGCTCAACAAAAATGACTGCAAAAAAGTAAAAGAATTTTACATCCAAATTTTTTTGAGAATCAAATCAATATCAGTTTAAAAAAATTTGCTGCAATTTTAAACACCACAAACCTGGGCATTTTCGTTTCTGTCTTGTTCTAATTTGATTATTTTTACGGTTTTCAGTAAGATCATATTTGTGTTATGAATAATCAAAAGAAAACACAAAATTTTATTAATAAAAAAAATTAACGCAAAAAACAGTATTAATTCATGAAATTATGCAAATTAAAAAAGATCATTGCAGAGACAAGTTAATAGTTACTAATCAGAATAAAACAACAAATTAATCGTTAAACTTTATTCAAACTCGTCATACTTTGGGGAGCAGTACGAAATTCGACGAAAGCATTATCATCAACTTCCTCAGGTGATCCAGTTTCATCATTCTCGTTTGAATAATTATTGATGAAAACTACGCTTGCCGGTTCTCGACTTTTTAATTAATTTTCTGTTTGAAGCTTTTTACTTAGAAAGTATATAAGGACTCCAAAAGTTGCAATAACAGCAGCAGAAAAGAACAGATATTTCCAAATATGGTTTTCATTGTTTTCTTCAGATTTTTGTGTATTTTTGTCTACATCAGAAGCATCAGTATATAAAGTTGGAGAAGAGGATGTTGATGTTGGATACCAAGTTGAAGATAATGTTGTAGGGAATTTTGAGGTAGTTAGTGTTGAAGCAGCTGTTGCTGTTTTATCAACATCTTTTTCTTCATCATAAACTTTTTCACAGTTAATTTGATCCAACCACTTTTCCTCGCAATGCAGCTTTATTTGTAAAGATATATTTTTTAATTTGCAAACAGTGGCTTCAAAAAGCAGATTACTGCCTACTGGCGGAGTGTAAGCATAAAAGAAGATCGCAAAATGCGGGGTAAAAGGACATGGAAAATTCTGAGGAAGCTGCAAAATAAATATTGTTAAAATTATATGTTTTATATTCTAAGCTTACATTTTTGTCCGGAAAGTTTACAAGTTCAACTGAATGATTTTTGCCAAAACATTCGAAGATATAATGAGTTTTGCTCGAAGTGGCGTACAAGTGGCAATTTTCGTCTTCTGTGGACTAAAATTAATAGATAAATGTTTATTCTTGTACCAGAAAGTATTCTTACTCCAATAACAGGAGGATAATCATCTTTTAACGATAAAGAATGAGAACAATTAATAATGAAAAATCCAGAAATAATGAAGAACAAATGGAAATTCATTTGAAACATTACACCTAAAAAATAATTTTTTTTCAGAATTAATAAAAAACAGATACTTTTTTTCATCGTTCAAGATTGTGCAATTCGTTTCGAGACAGGTATAAATTTTAACGATTTTTCCAACGATCACTCATCACCATCTTCTTTGTTTGTTTTTTGGAATTTTCTTTTTCGCTAATGTCAAAGATAATATTTCACTGGTTTAGCCTTGGGCACTTTTGTACTAATGACCAGAAGCATTCGATATCTCAACAAGTTGTTTTGTCCAAAATTTTGGGATCAAAATCGAAGACATTTCTTTCCGGCAAATCCTAAAAAAGTGATAAAAATTTTAATAAACTGCTACATTTTCTTCGAATTTTTTTCATGTCTCGTTTTTTATAAATTTTTATCATATTTGGTTTATCCTCAAAAATATGCCATATTTTTCTTCATGTTTATCTAAATGTGTGTATCACTTTTTTTTGTCAGTTTACAGATAGTATTATTCAACGAGTTCTTTAAACCTCTTCCTTTGCTAAAAGAAGTTTTGTTTTCTTTTAAATCATTGTTCTGTTATGAATATTTAAAAAAATTTTATATGAAAAGGGTTTGTCATAAGATGAAATACACACATGGGATATGAAAATCTCTAAAAGCTATGATTTTCAGCCGAATCTTGAATTTGAAAACATTGTTCAGTAGCTAAAAAAGCTGTTTTTTTAAATAATATTTTTATTGTTGAAAAAAATAACTTAATGAAATCTGCATAATTAGCAGAAATCGGTGAACTTTGCTACATTGTTTTTGTTTTATTTCAAGCTTTTTTGGAGGAAACATATTTATCACACTTTCTAAAAACGGAGAGTGTGTTAAATTTTTTTGGGGAAAAAGTTAATCCCTTCCGGATTAAAAAAAATTGTTTACTTCTAAGCTTTGCCAGCTCATAACAATGGTTTATCATTTTTTTTGTATCAAGCATAAAAAATATTTCTGATAAGGATTTTTCCACAATAACAATTGTATTTTCTGGAGCACAGCATGAAAAAAATGTAACTTGGAACGATTATTTTTAAAGAAAATTAAAGAAAATAAAGTTTATTGAAAATAAATTAAAGAAATAGAGTTGGTTTTAATTTGACAGCAATGAAATTTAATTCTTATTTTTTAGATTTAAAAATGAGTTATAATGATTTAGTACAATTTACCATAGCCGGAGGTGAAACAATTTGTCATGTATTGTGCAAAACTTGTGCCCCAAATAGTCAAAGTGGAGATCCAAATGCTTGTACAAGTTGTTATCCGGGGGATAACAAAGTCTCAGAGCACAGATATGATCGAATTTTTAAATGTTCCAAAGAAGTTTGTAATGTGATAAAAGTTAAATTAAAAGATGGATCATATTATTGTCATTCCCTAAAGCCTTCCAATTCTTCAAAAACCGTAATGTCATCATCCTTGAAAGAACATGTTGCCTCAAAAAATGCAATGAGAAGTTTCTCAAAATTTTCTGAACCTTTACATCAAATTCCATCATCATCTAATTATACGGTACTGTATACGGTATTTTATGTGATAATCATCATTACGATATTATTTGGGATTATTATGGTTATTAATATCGGAATTGGAATTTCTGTTAAAAAAATGTCAAAAAAATCAAATCTTCGGAGGATTAAAATTTCAACTAATAGGCCAAGTGTTTCATTATCCGAAAATCAACAATTTGAATTTATTCCACTTAGAGTAAGTTCAATAGTAATTTATGTAAAAATATTTAATTTTTGTAAATTTTATGAGCATCCAGTTTCACCACGAAATCATTCAAATCTTGAAGTGATAATGAATGTCCAAGATTTTCAAATTGGTCAATGCATTGGTGGAGGAAACTATTCAAAAGTTTATGAGGTTTTGCAAAACTTATTATCAAAATTATAAAATACGTATTTTAGGGAAGACTTCGAGGCAAACCTGTTGCAATAAAAATGGCTTTAAACAAAGGAAAAAAGGTAACAAAAAAGTTTTTAGTTGCTTAATTTTGTTTGAATATTTAAAATTTCGAGTTACAGTAACCCATTTTATCAAGACTTATTTCACTAAAAAAACTGAAATTACATTAAGTGTTTCAAATGCAGTATATTTTAATATCACCAATTTCAGAGTATTTATACAGAATTAAAAATTTATGAAAAGATTACACATCCATCAATTGTTGAAGCGTTAGGGGTACATTTGGGCGTTGAAGATATGCTCTTCTTAAGAATTAAAAAATGCAATTTAAAAGTGTATTTTATGAATCATGGAAGCCACCTTAATTATTATCACCTAAAAAGATACTGTATACAAATTGTTGATGGCGTCAAATATTTGCATAATAAAAATATTCTGCATTGCGATCTAAAAATTGATAATATTTTGATCAAGGATGAAAGTGTTAAAAATGTTGAAATTAGTGATTTTGGATGTGCAATTGATTTAACAAATGATCGGGAACCGAGTTTTAACGTAATTTCCGTACTCCAAATAACTGTTAGAAATCTTGAAATATTTTAGGGTACCGTAACCCATACCTCATTTGAGCTGCTGAAAAAAATGTTGGATCCAAAATATCCTGCAAAACCCTCCAAAGCATCGGATGTTTGGGCCTATGCAATTACGGCATGGCAAATTTTTCAAAAATCTGATCAACTTCCAAATGGTTTTTTAAGTGCCAAAGAAATTGTGACAAATTATGAGCAAGGAAGAAAATTACCAACTCCAACATTTGCAACTGAAATATTTTGGCGATATATCTTTTTTCAATGCTTTGATCTTGATCCACAAAGTCGACCAACTATGCAAAATTTGCATAAAAGTTTAATCAGTCAGTTTTGGATTTGTTTACAATTGAAACATATTTGCTAATTTATATATTTCAGATTACCGTGAAGATTCTGACAGATATAATATCAACTAATGATTTTTCTGTTTGGTAATTATCATTGATGTAATACTGTAATTAAACAATTCACACAATAAGTTAAATGTACAAAAATGAATTATCTTATTTTCGGTTTTTTTTGTTTAAAAAATGGTTTAACCCAAAATTAAAAACTGCTTTTGCCTGTATATTTTTATTTAGTTGGCATAAAAATGAGAGTAATTGTTTTTATAAAAAAAAATGATTGTGTATGTAATTTAGTAAAAATTCTTTAATTCGATAAAATCAAATGGAACAATTTATGAATTTTATTGTCAAAACAGAAATATAAGCAAAAATTTTACAAAAAGTAACATAAAGAATTTTTTTTGTACGATCAATATAAAACTCTCGGTTTTCTCAAATTAACTATTTTATTTCATTTTCATATTTTTACCCAAAAAACGAACTTTGTTTCGCCGAAACCAAAAAGTATCCATCGGGTCTTGAAACTTTACTGTAACTTCTGTATCAAAATATTGATCTATAACATTCTCCTAAAAAGAATCTGTTAGACAGTTCTGGAATAAAAGTCAAAACGAATAAACATGCCTCAAGAAAGGTAAAAAGTTCTTGTCGAAATAATCCATCAACTTGAAAAAGTTCAACTTCTTTAAATTTAACTTCTCGGACAATAATTTTAGAAAGTGCAACATTTTTTGTAATTTTATGGCATGGATTTATGCTAAAATATGAAGTTATTCAAAATTTTCTTATGTGACATTATTAGTCACTGATAAAAACAAATTTTACCTTACAGAATCCGCTTTTGGAATACATGCTAGAATTTCATCGAATGTCATTGCATTTGTCGGATTATCAGAATAAAAAATTTGTGTTTTGTAAAGCTTTAAACGTTTTACGCTTTCAGATTCTGTCAGAATCTAAAAGTATTCAAATGGCAGTTTTGGGGACTGATTAATTATTAATTCTTCAATATCATATCGGACAATTTTTGGAATCAATTTGTCAAACATAATATTATTAAAGATATTCATTCGAAGTTTTCCAGTTATCCATAATTTTTTTGATAACCGATTCAACATTCTAATTTTGTTTCTCCGAAGCTTGCGATCGCCTAATGGGATACACCAGGCATAGTACCATGGGCTATAATCCAAAAATATAAAACGATCAATAGTATTATATTCATATTTAGCAAAGAAGTATTTGCAACTTTGATTAAACTTTTGAAACAATTTTGAATCAGCATTTTCAAAAATATAATTTATTATCGGCTTTGAAAATGGAAAATTTTGAGGAGAAACATTTTTTGAAGCAAAGGAAGCAGCCATCACAACCATTTGAACAATTTTTTTGGATCAACTGAGAGATAAATGAAAAATTAATTTTGTCAACAACAAAATCTCTCATTGGAATGAGAAAATAGCCATAAACAAAATTGATATTAACTGAAGTATGATTTAAGAGAACATTAAATATTTTAAAAAACAGTATATACTAAAAACAAATCAGGTGACATTAACACATTAATTAGTAGAATTCGAAAGGATACCGTAACCCACACATCTTTGGCGATATATTATTTGTTAAAAAACTGTAAGAAAAGATTAATGGATTCTGTGATCTGATAAAAACAAAAGAAAAATTTTTTAAATTTTATCCTTAAAGCAGAAATATCAGCAAAACATTTTATCAAAACATTCATAACAAGCATTTTTTTAAACAAACAATACAAAATTATAATTTTTTTTCTCAAAAATAAGGATAGGCCGCATCATATTGAATTCTTTCAATTTATTTTTGTATTTTTACCCGAAAAAATAGTTGAGTTTGTTTTGCTTGAGCCGAAACCATAGAGTATCAATTGGGTCTTGAAAATCTACTGTAACTTGTGTATTAAAATATTGATCAATAACATTTTTCTAAAAAGAATCTATTTAAGAGCTTTTATATACAAAGCAAAACACGTCTTTTTTCAGAAGTCAGCAAAATATAAATTGTTAGAATAAAAGAAAAAATTTGAGAACAAAACTGTATTCCAAAAATTCTCGAAACGTTTTTTATTCGAAAAATTTGAACGTTTTTGAGCCACGCAAGAAAAACTTGCATCTTTTTCAAATTTTTCTATCAACTTATTTAACTTCCTAAAAAAATAGACGTGAAAATGGATAAACATGCCTCAAAAAAGTCAAAAAGTTCTTGTCGGAATAATCCATCAACTTGAAAAAATTCAAGTTCTTTAAATTTAACTTCTCGGACAATAGTTTTAAAAAGTGCAACATTTTTTGTAATTGGATGACAAGGGTTTATGCTAAAAAATTAAATTATTAAACATCTTATTGCATCTAGGGTGGTTCATTTCCCGGAGTTACAGTATTCCACGCTAAAGTAATATTTTACCAAAAATTGCTTAACGACCTGCAAAAGGACTGTTAAATATTGAATTGAGTTATTTTTGGCTATTTTCAGAGTGTTTATAGCTCTTGTGTGCTATTTTTTACCATTAATGTAAAATCGGTAAATATTACTGTAACATTTCCCGGGAAACGAGATCCATTTCCCGCAGAAAATCGTGAAATCTCCCGGGAGAGGGAAATGAACAACCCTTATTGTATCCCATTCCAATAAGGGTTGTTCATCAGGGATTGTCCAGATGTGACATCACACATTTTATGGATGAAGGGAGAGTAGATGAAATGTCAGGCGGCAAACATCAAAGGAAATTAAATACCAAAAAAGTGGGTGGGTTTTAGAATTTCTGATTTTTGCGTTACGTCATGTCTGGATAATCTATTATCGAAAACAAATTTTACCTTACAGATACCGCTTTTGGAATACATTCCAAAATTTCATCAAATGCCATTGCATTTGTCGGATCATTAGAATAAAAAATTCGGGTTTTGTAAAGCTTTAAACTTTTTACACTTTCAGATTCTGTCAGAATCTTAAAGTATTCAAATGGCAGTTTTGGGGACTGATTTATTATTAATTCTTTAATTTCACAACGGGCAATTTTTGGTAGCAATTTATCGTAAAATGAATCGTTAAACATATCAACTTGAAATTTTCCGGTTAACCATAAATTTTTTGATAATCTATTTAACATACTAATATTGTTCGTGCGAAAATTATGCTCATCGAATGCGGCACCCCAGGGGATAATGTCCAAAAATCGAAAGTTATCAATAATATTGTATTCAAATTTAGCAAAGAAGTATTTGCAACTTTGATTAAATTTTTTAAACAATTTTGAATCAGCATTTTCAAAAATATAATTTTTTATCGGTTTTGAAAATGGAAAATTTTGAGGAGAAATATTTCCAGGACCAAAGGAAGCAACAACCACAGACATTCTTAATAAAACAAAAACTAAACTTGGTGCAATAACGAAAAAATTAAAAGCCATAAAATAAAATTGTCATTGGGAATAACACTTGATGAATGCACTTTTCTTTTAGAGATTTTATTTGGATTTTTCTCACTCTTTAAAAAATATGTAGGGCTTTTTCGTGTCCTTATTTCAAGTATTTTTTACATTCAAAAACTTCTTGAAGCCCAAAAAATAACTCAAAGTTTTTATAGAGCTCAAAATATTACCATAAGCTCAAATGTAATTTGTTTAAAAAAAGTGCATACCTTTAAATTTTTGAAAAAAGTTAGCCCCCCAGGGGGCTCGAACCCCTGACCGTTAGATTAAAAGTCTAACGCTCTACCAACTGAGCTAGGGAGGCATGGCAATCAAGGTCCTCGGTTGTGTACATGACAGACATTTTAAATCGAAGGATTTTATTGGAACAGAGCTTTTAACTTTGATCTTTTTGCCAAAATTTTTTTTGTTTTAATTTCCAGTGATCATTTAAAATAATTTTATTGAATTAAAATATTTATGTTAAAAAAAACAATAAAAACTACTAACCAGAAATACACGTAATAAATTATTATTAAAATTATCGTCTTACAGTAACCGAATACGAGACAGCAGAAATAACAGATTCAGTCATAGTAATTTTTTTGATATCATATTGTTTGATTTCTTTCCCATATGCTTCCGAGAAGATTTGAATCATTTTATCAGTAGAATTTTGAATAGTTCCAAAATGATAATCAATATCTTTTTCCCTGATTTGTCGGAATAAATTTGTTTCTGTTCGTTCTTTTGGATCACCTTTTGGATATGAATCATGTCGGATATTATGATACTTTTTGCCATGGCATGGAGCATCTGCGATATGAAAGATCACTTTTGTTCCACATTGATCACTCCATGGAAGAGCAAGAGCTTTTTCAATTCCACCAAAGACATCCTCAGGTTCATCAGCCCCGCCAGAAGCAGGAACTTCAGAAACAAATTTTCGAAAAGTTTCAACATCTTCTGTAAAATCAAGAATTTCAAATTGTCTTTCATCTCCATGATCTCGATATCCAACAAGAGCAAATCGAAGCTTCTTTGCAATTCCAGAATATTTTGTCTTTGTTGGTTTCAAAATTTCAACAATCTTTTTAATTGAATCTCGGCATTCATCAATATGTGGTTGCATACTTCCGGTAACATCCAGCAGAAAACATAATTCAATATTTCGAGCTGATTCATTGGATTTTGGAATATTTTCTTGTTCAACCATTGTTAAAATAGATACAAGTTTGTTCAATTTCCCTAAAAGAAAAAACGCTTAAAATGAGTTGTTTTAAATGTTTTATCGCGCAATTGTTGAATTTAATTAAATAGAAAAAAACCAGAATAAAAATTTAAATCAATTTCTTGATTAAAATTTTTCTAAACAGGATTATGAAATCAAATATTTCGCAACAGAAATTTGTTATGAAACGATTAACATTCAAATGACGTGGCTGCTGCTGGTGCAAAAAATGGAAACAAACAAAAAAATTTGAAAGTTTTGTGACAACAAAAAATGGTTGGGGTGCAGCTTTGAAGGGAATGAAAAAAGGAAATTTGTTGTGAGTAAAAAGGGGTGCAACACAACATGCTAGTTTGATATTGTCAAGGAGAAAACTTTCGAAGGTGTGGACGAACGCATCAACCAAAGGTTGTTTTGTTTATATGTTTCAAATAGATTCTATTTCCACCATCAACAAAATTGTCAATGATTCAAAGCAAAAGAAAGAGTAATAAAAAAGGTCATAAGTTTAAAAAAGATTTTTTTTAAATTAAAATTAATATTGTTAAAAAATGTTTAAAGAAGTCACTTTTTAGAAAATGCATGATGAACTACACAAAGTTTACACTAACTAAAAATATAATTTGGCAAAACAAAGAATATGCTGCATTCAAAGCAATATTACAAACCCATATTATCTAATACGATAAATTTATAGAAATATTTTTGATATCGAAAACTTAAACATAAAATTTTGTTAACTGCAGAAATTTTTTTTGCACTTTGTAGTTTGCAACATTTTTATCCTTGTGTTTAACATTCTTTTAAAAGTTAAACCTTATCAATCAAAAAAACTATGGATTGTTTATATTCATTTTTATATAATTTTATTAACTAAAAATTTTATTAAGAAGAATATTGATTTTAAAAGCTAAAAACTGTCATAGATTTTTGGGGACAAAAATCGAGGTTATTGTTTCAAACAAAAATATTTTTTTAATTATGCAAACCATTTCATTTTTAGGGTTTATTTTTTTCTTCTCCACTTTCAAGATCTCTTTGCTTTCTATCTTTTTAAAAAAATGGAATCAACAAAACTTGTAAGTCAACTTTTAATTAATTTTTTACCGTAATAAATTTCCTCTATAATTTTTCAGGAAATTCCAATTGCAATCCGATGGAAAATATCGAAGGACCAACTTCGCTCAGGACTTAAAAATGAAAAAATTACAAGTTCTTTGTTGAAGCATGAACAACTTCCTGGTATTGAATATTGTCTTGCAATAACTACAAATCCTGAAAAACAAATCAACATTTCTTTGGCACTTTCAATGTCAGAAGCAAAACCTGTCAATGCCAATTTTAAAGTTTTTATTTATTCTGAAAATATTTTTTACAAAATGGATTCAATTTTTGAAAGATCAGAAATGTGGGGAAAAGAAATTTGTTCAATTGAAGAATTATTTGATCCAGCATGGAATTATTTTATTAATGACTTTTTGATTGTATCAATGGAAGGAGTTTTGAGTGTTGAAAAAGAACAACAAGATATTTGTGGTGGAATTGAAATTTTGAACAATCAAGTGTTGGATGAATGTTTATGGGATGGAAATGACAAGGATTTTGATGTTCATGTTGAAGAAAATGTTATTAAAGTAGGTATTTTTGGAAGCATACTGTAGAAAGAAAAAGTTTCTGAATTGAAAATTTTCCATAATAATCGTGCCGCATTTTTCAACGTCTGAATTTAGCATAACACATTTTATACATGACATTTTTACCTTTCGAAATTTTAGGTCCACAAAAAAGTTATCCAAAAAATGTTTCCATCAAAGATCAAAGAATCTGATCAAAAGAAAATGTCAATCACTGATTTCGATTATGATATTGTTGAAATTGCTATGAAATATTATTACGGTAAAAATATTGGTAATTTCTTGAATGTTTCAAATGGTATTAAACTGCTTCATTTTGCATCAAAATATGGTATTCACAATCTTACAGTATGTTTTTTGGTTATCGTTTACCATAAGTAATATGTCTATTACGATGTTGTAGGTTTCAATGGAAGAATATTTGTTCAAAAAAAAGTCACCAATGAACGTTTGTGAAATTGTTAATGCTTCAATTCTGTCAAATTCAACCAAGCTTCGAGAACGTTGCTCTGATTATTTGATTCAATGCATGAAAAAATCTATTTTTGTCAAAGATTTGGATACTTTAGATCATGAATTTGCAATGAATCTTTTGAAAACTGCTTTCAGTTGTAAATGATTTGTTTTTTTGTTGATTTTTATGTTTTTGTTCTGATTTTTTGCAATAAAATATTGCTGATTTTATTGATTTTTTTTTATTTCATAAAGCCTGCTATAATTTCAACGGTAAAATTACAGTATTTTAATTTTTTTTACCGTTGAAATTATTAATGTTTTAGCTGACAATGGGCAGCAAAAACATGCACATTTGCTGCTGATTGTCAAAATTTACTGAAACAATGTAAAATCATAATGCTTTCAATTGTTTTTTTACTTTTTTACAGCTATTTAATTTTTTCAATTGCAATAGATATGAATCAAAAATATTTATGATGGATCTATTTCTTCCATTACCGTAACATATTTCTCTTGCTAAAACCCCTCTGCAGTTTTTAGGCTATAAATTAAGGATTTGGAATCAGAAGTAAGCCATTAATAGATTTGCAGAAAAATGTGAAAAAAAAACAAAAAATTTTATCTTTTAAAATTTTTAAGTTTTTAAAAACATATATCACTGCCACGAATGAATTTGGTTTCTTTGAATAGATAAACAAAAATGAATAAGTTTTTGCACAACTATGTTCCTTGGCCCTTTTGATCGTTATTCAACGTTGCATAAATTGACTTTTAGAACTTTCTTTTCCTTCATTTTCTACGGAAAAACATTTGTTTATTTTTACTTTTCATCACTTTCAAAAAAACGTACGTGTTCTTAGCTCTGTTTCAACACCAACAAAAAAAAGAGAACAAAATAAAAAGCAGCAGCAGCAAAAAAAGAACCACTCATTTCAATTTTTTTTCATTCTCTTCCTTCAACAATTTTTTGTTGTTGTTTTTATTCCTGTTTTTTTCATTGTTTTATTTTTTTAGTCAAAGTTTCAAACATTTAAATTATCAAACAAATATACAATGCCTTCACAAGCATCATCGCACTACAACTCGAATAGAGACATTTTAACTTTTGCTAAAAATGTTTTGGCGTTTTGTTCTTTGAAGAAAGTGAAAATTTCAGAAAATTTACAGAAGTTTGTTAATTAATAACTTCTGAATACATAGTTAAATAAACTTTTTTCATGTTCTAACATTAAAATAGAGGTTGTTGGCTATCCAAAAAGGTAAAGTTTGCATGTTTTGGACAACTAGAAGAAGAAAAATTTGTTAAATGAAAATATGCACTTCTGGAGACTTCTGACATCTGAAAAACATGCTTCTGAACGTTGAATCTTTATAAAATTTGGCATGTATCATCCCCATAGGGTCTATAATCATCAGAGAAAATATCAAAAGAAATTATCCATGCAATTTTTTTTACATCGATATTTCGATTTTTACCTTGTTCAACATCTACAACATCATTTACTTTTATGTTTATCATCAATTATTACTCATATTTGCTTTAAATTAACTTCCTAAGATGAAATATAATGATTACAATCAATAAGAACATCAATTAGCTCAATATATTCATTGCAAAATTGATCAAAGTCAACAATATCTCCAACATCAAAAAATCAAAAAGAATTGATAAAAAAGCATCAAATGACAATATTTAAAAAGCTGCAACAGAATATATATGTTATTTATGATATAAATGTAAGTATTTTTAACTTAAGAAAATTGTGATCTTTATTTGCGGTTGACTTTTGACATTCAAAAAAGCTACAAGTATACTGTAGATTTTGATTTTCGTTAAAGTATATTTCTAAAAATAAAATATTGTTTTTATAATATCTTTATGAATAACAAAGTAATAGTAGACTACGTTTAATGTATAAATAAAAGCTTTACAGCTTACTATTATGGAAAATTTAATTGAAATCATCGTTATTAAACATGACTTTTAAAAGCACTAAAAATACAGTAAATGTATGTACAAACCACAATTAACCCTTTTAAATCATTTAAACAAGTTTTTTTGTAAGTAATTTAAAATACAATTAACGAGAAAACGAATACATAACTTGTATAATTTTAATTTCCAAAGAAACAAAATCTACAGTATACTTGTAGCTTTTTTGAATGTCAAAAGTCAACCGCAAATAAAGATCACAATTTTCTTAAGTTAAAAATACTTACATTTATATCATAAATAACATATATATTCTGTTGCAGCTTTTTAAATATTGTCATTTGATGCTTTTTTATCAATTCTTTTTGATTTTTTGATGTTGGAGATATTGTTGACTTTGATCAATTTTGCAATGAATATATTGAGCTAATTGATGTTCTTATTGATTGTAATCATTATATTTCATCTTAGGAAGTTAATTTAAAGCAAATATGAGTAATAATTGATGATAAACATAAAAGTAAATGATGTTGTAGATGTTGAACAAGGTAAAAATCGAAATATCGATGTAAAAAAAATTGCATGGATAATTTCTTTTGATATTTTCTCTGATGATTATAGACCCTATGGGGATGATACATGCCAAATTTTATAAAGATTCAACGTTCAGAAGCATGTTTTTCAGATGTCAGAAGTCTCCAGAAGTGCATATTTTCATTTAACAAATTTTTCTTCTTCTAGTTGTCCAAAACATGCAAACTTTACCTTTTTGGATAGCCAACAACCTCTATTTTAATGTTAGAACATGAAAAAAGTTTATTTAACTATGTATTCAGAAGTTATTAATTAACAAACTTCTGTAAATTTTCTGAAATTTTCACTTTCTTCAAAGAACAAAACGCCAAAACATTTTTAGCAAAAGTTAAAATGTCTCTATTCGAGTTGTAGTGTCATCGATTCCACCACAATGGATGGCATATATTTCATTAATTTTGTATGGAATATATTTACTTGGATGGAATCTTTTTCAACGTTCTAAAAAAGTTCATCGACTTTTCTATCGAACTTCTGATATTCCTCTTAAACAAGCTCGACTTCATCGAATTCTTTATCGGCATAAACGTGATCCAGAAGAAATTTCAAGGCGTGAAGATTTTGTTACAATTGATGATGGATTTATTTCAAAAGAAGTTTTAAAAGGTTCTGAATGGCAGATATATACTTTGGATAAGGTAAGGTGGTTTTAGGGATTAATAGATTAAAAAGGTAGCTTGGATTTGTTAAAAGGAGATTTTGATAAATGGATCTAAAAAGTCCGTTGCAAAAATAGAGAACACTTTGTTGTTGTTCGACAACTTTGTTCAAGAAAAGTGTTCCCCATGTTTTTTTTGTTGATTTTTTGCGCAAAATTTTTGTGTTTACTTTTAACGTCAATCTTAGCTTCCTTTTCTTATCATTTTTTCTTAATAATTCTTTTATTATTATCACTATTATTTTCAGAAAGGCGCAGTATTTGTTGAAACTCCAAAACCTCTTTCCCATTATACAATTGATAAATATCCATTTGTGTATATTCCAATCTTTGAAGAAGCTATTCGAGTTGCAGAAATTGATCTAGAATCATATCTTTCACTTGGTGATCAACTTGAAGTAGATTATAAACCTCCAAGATGCCTATTCTTTACCAATACTGCTCGATGTGCTTCAACTCTCTTTGGTTCTATGCTTCAACATGATGGTCATTCAACTGTGATTGGTGAACATTATGCTTTAACGGTTTTATCAATTGGTCTTAAAGATGGATATTGGAGTGATCATGTAAGTATAAAGCTAATACTGTTTAAGAAAAGCATTAAAGAGATATCTGTAATCTGAATGTGTATTTTAGGATGTTGAACGACTTCTTCCAACAACAATCAAATTAATCCGAAAATGTGTTCCATCCAATCATCTCTTCGTCTTTAAAGGTTCATCAGCTGAAGTTGTTCTTGTGCCATACCTTACTCGACTATTCCCTGAAATCAAACATATTTTTATGTTCCGTAAACATGCTCTATCATCTGTTGAAAAGGTTATGGCGCGTGATCCATCTTCACTTCTTTTACTCCAACTTTACAATCTCTCACCGCTTCTTGCAACACAATTTGGTTTCCTTGTTGCAAATGAAGGGGCACTTCAACGACAGCTTAAGCCTACCCATATCAAAGAATTTTCTATGCTGGTTTACGGTGGCTCATATATGATTTATAAGCAAAACAAAGATTCATATGATTTTCCTATTGTTTGGCATGATCAATTAATTGCAACACCGAATAAAGTTTTGGCTCCAATCTTTGATGAAGTAAGTTTTTAGTAAAGTTTAACACTGATTAATCCATAATGGTTTTAGATGGATATTCCAGAATCATGTATCCCCGATGCCATTACTCGAATGCAACGTGATTCTCAAGATTCTACTTTCCTCAGTCGAGACAAACTTTTAAATGTTCCAATCAGTGAAATGACTCCAGAATTAAAAGCCAGCCTTCAACGATATGCAGAAAAACTTCAAATGGAACCTGATGTTGCTGGATTAGAAGCTTGAATGTGACTGTGGAATTTTTAAGTATTTATTATCGGATTGTTAGACTTATTTATTTCATTAGAATTCTTTGTTTTTATTAAATAATATAAATTATTGTTTTTATCTTGTTTCTGTTATTTCATAAAATTTTGCACTTGTTGATTGTACTGTAATTTATATCTTTTCGAAGTTTTGATAATGTTTTAAATTCGCTCTTAAAAACTTTTTGAAATCCAAACTTTTTTCTTCTTCCCTTTTTCAAAAACATCCAAAAATTGTTAGAAAAGGTTTTAAACTTGGAATTTGTTGGTTGATTTCAGAAAGTTTTTTTCCAAAGTAACAAAAATAAATGTTTTGTTACTTTGAAAACATTGTATTGTTGAAATAATAGATTTAAAAAAGCTAAACATAATCACAAGGAATATTAACAGAAATCTAAAGCTTAATACATTTCTTTTGTAAATCAGGCATTCTGTGTCGCTTGCGGCAAAAGATTAAAGATGCGAAAGAGCATACATTTGTTTCGGGATTAATTTTTCAAATATTGAGGGCCTCACAAAGCAAAAAAATTAATTTAAAATTTTTTTTCAGCTTTGATTCAATCATGCTTACCTTTAATACGGATAATATGGTTCATCAGCGTTTTGATGCTTTTCCTGCTCCAATTATGGATTATATCTTAAAAGATCTCAAACCTGAACATTTATTGAAGCTTTATCAATGCTGTAAATTCTTCTATCATAAATATCGTCTAAATATTATCCGGCATCTTGAGATTGTTGATGATGGAGAACCTGAAATTTTTGATCCATTCAAATCCGTTATCTGCATCTCAAATCCTGTCTTGGCAAAGATCAAAGATTTCTGGATCACTGATTCCTTCTTCTATAATGCACCTTCAAGTTCGACACTCATACCTGAATTCACTCATTGTACTGTGAAGAAACTTGTAGCATGCAATTTTCTTATGTGGGAAGAATATCAACCTTTGGCAAAGAATGGAACAATTGAAGAATTAAAGATTGGACATGTTGTTGATGTAGATGATGATGGTAATTATTATTTTGCTTCTGTTGGAAAAGTTATTTCTAAAGTTCCAAATGCAACCTCAATTGAGTAAGTTTTGCACTTATTTTTATCGAATCTTATTAATTTCTTTTAGATTTTCTGAGAGTATTGTTGCTGCGGCAACATGTTCTGCATGGAAGACATTGGATCACAAAGCAAAAATTTCAAATTTTGTTTTTCGTAATATTACAGAACCAGCAGATTTACGTTTGCTTCTTGAATTTGTGATCGTGAGTTGCTTTTTTTTGAGACTTTATAAAATAATGCTTTCATTTTTAGAAAACTGCTGATGTTGATTGCAACGTTCATGTTGGTTTCAAATTAATTGGAGGAGAAAGTGATTTACATCGTCAACTTAATAAAGAGCTTGAAGGAATGGCCCAAGATTGGAATGTTCAAATTGTTAAATTATTAAAACTTGAACAAGAAAACAAAGAACTTGATTTTAAAATTGCTGCTCTTCAAAATTGTATGGCTGAAAAAATGTGATTATTTCTAGTGATAAGTTTTTGGTTAAATTTTCTTGTGAATCGTGACATTTAAATAAAGTAAAGTTTTCCATCATTTTTTTTGCTGTAACAAATGAAAATAAATTTCTATGCAATTTTTCGACGTTCTAACTTTAAAAAAATCGGTTTCGATGTTTTAAGTTTGTTATCATTGAATTTCAAAAACAATGTTTTCGTTTTTTAATCAATGATTTTCATTGTCATTTACATCAAAGATGTACGATAAATTTTTACCGTGAATTCAGTATAACTTTACGTACTTTTTTCGGTGCCCTTTACCGTATAAGATTTTATTACCGTATCATAAATAAAACTTAATACTGTACATCACTGTTTTACATCTTGTTAACTTTAAAAAGAGCAAAAACCGCCAAAAAAATCGTGACCTTTACCAATAAATTTTTCAAAAATTGAAAAAAATGTTGTATGTCTTTTTTGAACCCCATACAATAAGGTGCTTTCAGTTAATAGAAAAAACTTATTCGGTTAAATGTATTTTGTTAGAATGCCTTTGAAAGCTTGCAAAAAATTGGAGAAACAAAAACCAAGACTAGAAAAAACGGTTTTTAAAAAAATGGCCACAGAAACTGTTTAATTTGTAAGATTTGTTGAAAGAAATTTCACAAAGTATTGTTTTTTTCTAATCAAAGTCAAGTGAAAAAATTTATCATCAAAATGTAAGTTTTAGAAAAAGATTTATATTACTGAATTGCCAATGAAAATTGTATCCCAGAATTTAGCATAACTGTTAATTATTCAGCCCCTAAAAATGAACTGTTCTTTTTTTATTTTACCTTTGATATTTGAGGCATTTTCTAGGTCTTCAATTTTTTTATGTATGCTTCAAACTTACATTTTTTATTTATTGGTTTGTTGAAACCACTTTTTATTCTGACAACAATCAATTATTATAATCATCATGAAAAAATGCGTTTTTTTAAATAATAATATTTTTTGTTTTGATTGAACATTAAAACGGAAAGACAAAATAATTTTCAATCAAAACTGAAATTTAAAAAAGTGATTCCGTTTTCGGGGGTTTGCGTAGTTCGTTTTTTGGTTTTGAAATGAAAGAAAGAACAGGCAGCAAAAAATGTTTCGAAAAAATTTCCAAACAAAATGCAGTCTTTTGAACGAAAAGAAGGTGATCAAAGAGTGTACAAATGGCACCTTTTTTTGACTTCAATTTCTCCCACAGAATCAGATGAAAAAAAACCAAGAACACAAATAACTCGGCCTGCCTTTTTCTCGACACTTAATAAAATCATTAAATATTTAGGTTAGAAATTTTTAAATCTATTTTTTTATCAAAACTTTAGGTGGCAGCAAAAAAACGACGAAAAATTGAAATTTCAAGTTTATTTTGTTAATCAAACGTTTTTGCTATTTTTATGACACAAGAAGTGTAAAAAATTCGATTTGTTTCTTTCCAAATGTTTGTAAATTTGACAAGACTAAAATAAAATAGTTATCCATCGGTAAAAAGTATTGCCTTCGTTCTTTGTGTTTTTCTGCTTCCAGCGGTTTTTAAAAAAAACAACTTTGATATTTTTTAACTTTTTAATTCTTTGTTTTTTGTTTATTATAATGTTGTTAAAATACTTGATTTGAATAGAATATAAATAGAACAATGTTTTTGAATTGCTTTTGAATATTTTAATTTCCAACAAAAGTTGTTTCTGTATAATTTTTTAAACTTTATTTGATTTCTGTCTTAATTGTTAGTTCTTATTTCACATTAAATATTTTTAAAAACGATTATTTATAGATGTAATTCTTCACATCAACCTTAATTAATTTGAGTATTTCATTTTGATTTTTTGAGTTAGTTTTTTTAAACATGGTATTATTGCATAACGTATGACAAGAACAACAAATTGACATTTTTAAATTAAAGTTATTTCACATTATATTAATCATAGTTTACGGCACATCTAATGAAAGATGCCCATCACTAAAAAAACCAATAAAACTTCTTGGAGATTATCGAGGTCAAATAAACCCATAAAAATAAGCAGTCCAACCGACCCACAAAGTCATTTTTTGGCCAATTTGAACGAACAAGCAGCAGACAAAGAAAAGAAATAGCCAACCATTACGGAAAAGATAACCAACTTCGTGCGTGGCATTTTCCCCTTATTTATTTTGCTTGTGTATTTATTAATATTACTTTTTCAAAAATTTTTCGATTTGAGAAAACCAAAAACAATTAGCTTTGATTCAATCATGCTTACAAAAAAAAACTTTGACACGAAAAATATGGTTAATCAAAGATTCAATGCTTTTCCTGCCCCAATCATGGAACACGTTTTGGCACATCCTAATCTCAAACCTGAACATTTCCTAAAGCTATATCAGTGTGCAAAAATCTTTTATGATGATTACGGATTTAATATTATTCGGCATCTTGAAATTGTTGATGATGGCCAATCTCAAATCCTTGATCCCTTCAAATCTGTCATTTGCATATCAAATCCTGCCTTATTGGAGCTTGAAGATTTCTGGATTAGTGATTCCTTCACTTATAATGCACCCTCAAATTTGACAACCATGTTTGAATTCTCTCATTGTACTGTGAAGAAACTCATTGCCTGTAATTATCTTATGTTGGAAGAATTTGTAGCATTGACAGAATCGGGAACAATTAAAGAGCTAAAAATTGGATATGTTGTTAATGTGGAAGATAAAAAGATTTCTCTTGACAAAATAATTTCTTATGTACCTAATGCAACATCAATTGAGTAAATTTTTAAGACTATTAAACGAAAATTAGTTCTGTTCTTTAGACTTTCTGAAAGCATTGTTTCTCCAACAACAATTGCTGCATTGAAGTCATTGGATCACAAAGCAAAAATTTCACACTTTGTTCTTCGAAATATTAACGATCATTTATTAGGTGCTAAACCAGAAACGCTAATTAATTTTTTACTCGTAAGTTGTTTTTTTGGAGACTAAATTGGGACCGTATGAAATAATCTTTTTGTTTCTCTAGAAAAATGCTGCTGCTGATTGCAACGTTCATATTGATTACAAATTCGAAGAAGGAGAAAGTGATTTACATCGTCAACTAAATAACCATCTTGAACATTTGGCCGAAGTTTTTAATGGGCATATTAAAGGCTTATTAAAACTTGAACAAGAAAAGAAAGAACTTGAACTTCAAATCGCTGCCATAGAAAACAGTATACATGCATATGTTTCATAACTTTGCTTTTATCTTAATTTCGACGTGGAACTTCTGCATACTGCATTAAAAACAGTAGTTTTTGGATAAAAGCTTTTGCAAAATTTATTTTTTTGTGTTGATTTCTTCCAGAAACTTCTATTTAAGAAATGTCTTAAAATAAAATATGTAAAGTTATGCAACAAACGTTTCGAAAACATTGCATTATTTGTAATATTTTGCGCTTCTATTTTCTATTAACATAAATTATACGAATTAATTAAATGTGTGAAGTGTGACTTCTTAAAGACGAAGACAAATTCTATCATAACGGACCTAAAAAGCATTGTTTCACACATTTAATTGATTTTTCAAAAAGCGAAATAGATTTTATGTTTATTTAAATGAAAGTTACGGTTTAAAAATTTTCCCAGAAATCGAGAAAAATAAATTCACACGAGTAATTAAGAGCTGATTTATTTCGATATAAAATAAATGCAAATTTAAGCATTGCATTTTAAATTGGAAAAAAATGAAGAAAGTCGTTTTTGTTTCAATACTTTTTCTGTGTTTGAAGCTCGGTTTCGGTAAGTAAAAATAACATTTTTCGCGGCAAAAACAGTTACTTAAAAACATATTTTTCAAAAAAGGAGTTGAGCGCTAGTCCATTACAGAAATAAAATTTGCTTATTTTTTATACGCTTAAAAACGTATTATTAATTTTAGGAGCTGTTTTTGATCCATATCAACGGCGATACAATATCCGAAATGCATCTTTTGATGCCCTGTTTCCGACAACTGCCCCTGCAGGATTACAAAAACTTATCAATTCTTCTACCGTAATTGATAATACTCGATGTAAAAGTATCCATCAATTTACAACTTCTTCAACCCTTGCCCAACTTGTTAATTTCCATCATGAACTTGTTGATCTTTGCCCACAATTATATGACACAATTTGGTCCCAAAATATATCAACATGGGGTCCAGTTGATGAATTTATGCAAATTTGGTATATGAGACATGTTGATGCATTATGGATAAAGATTCAAGCTCGAACTTGTCGATGCCAATTATACGATGATTTTGTTGCAGGGGCTCATGCTGCCTCAGATTCTGCCCTTCGACAGTATCTTGAAACGAATTATGATTCTGCATTGTGTTTAATAAACACTGATACCATGTATAAATGGAATCTTTTCCTGAATCGACCTGCAATCAAAAATAGAGCAATAAAATTCTTCCGAATGGGAGCATTTTCAATTTCAATTGTTCATGAAATTGCCAAGGCATATCTCACAGCAGCTCGATATAACATGTACCTTGAAGGTCCACCATTCCTTTTAAATTCTTATTATAATGCAACTTTGGCATCCTCAAATTGGACCCTCACTGTTAAAGGTTACATAAAACAAATGATGAATTATCATGATCAAAAATATCCGGCCCTAAATCTTGTTACTCGACAAAATGATTTCTTAATGAAACGTTCCGAATCTCTTGATCTTTCATGGGCATATTACAGGGAAATGAATAAAATTCCCTTGGATCCAACAGATGAAATTTATCATCGACATTTAATTTTATATTTTTGTAGAAAAGATTTTTTGGATGCAAAACGATTACAGTATTCTTCTTTGATCACTCCAATTTGTACAACAACAACTAAAAGTACCCCATCCACATCAACAACAACTACAACTAAAAAAACTACAACAACTCCAACTACTACGCCAACCACTGCGACAACAACTTCCACCTCCTCAACAACCAGTACAACTACTTTACCTCCAACAACAACTCCGGCATGTCCCCCACCGTTTGGTGCTGGATTTTATGTTGACAATACTGATTTGCTTGTAGAAGGTTATTGGCCAAATTATGTGAAAATAGAACCCCTGTGTGAGTTTGTTTTGTTGCATAGAAGGTTTTGAATTTTTCAATGTCGAAGGATAGAAAAAGAATTTTCTGTTAACATTTGACAGCAAATTATTTAAAAGCTTTCGCATTTTCACTAAAGGCTGTTTAAATAGGGCAAAAAGACACTTTGAGATTTATATGTTAAAAACCTAAAAAGAATTTCATTCTGTTTGAACTAACATTGAAAATAAGCTGTTGTGTTTACTTTGAAACTAAAAGTTTATAATTACCTGCAGCGGCGTTAAGAACATTTTTTCTGTCAAAAAATTAACAAAATTTGTCCATTGTTTTGCTTTCAAAAATTACTGAAAATTTTTAAGGTCAGTTCGAAGGTGTGTCTTATTATGACGGTAACACTTCGGGAAATTGGTTTGATGACAATATATTTTCTGGAAACTGGAATTACTTGTATAATACAGAATGTTTTAATCCGTGTATTTGCACTGCTTCAGCATGTTACAAACCAGTTCCTTTAGAAGGTACTATATTCTACCCCCAAATTTATTTTTATCCTCATTGTAATGGCCCAACGGATTGTTTTGTTGCTATAGTATTCATCACCGTTGGATCTTTGATTAATCCAGATAATCCAAATGATGTGTATATCATGGAAAGTACTACTATTGGAGACGTAAATGATCCAAGTTATCCAAAAGCTACAAAAATCGGGTGTTCCGGCTGCCCAGTTGTGATGTAAAACTTCAAAGTTTCAAAGATTCACGGTGTGTCGAAGCATGCAGTCCCTTTTTTTCATCGCCTGCTTGTTTTCCACAGTAAAATTTAAAACACAGATTCCAAAAGAACCACGCTGTTTAAACAAATTCTGTAAAACACAAAAAAAGGTTAAAAAATAAATCGTGCATTGAGAAAATAAAAAATCTCATTTAGATTCTGCGGGATTCAGAATCTTTCTTTTTTTTCCACTGTAAAAATGCAGTGAAAATTTTTTTTTGAAACTCATAACACGCACAAAAATTTGGATGCATTTTGTATGAGTTTTTATGGAATCCTGCGGAATCTGAATAAGATTTTTTTTCTCAACGCACGATTAATTTTATAGTGATAACCTTTTTTGAGTTTTTACAGAATTTGTTTAAAACGCGTGGTTCTTTCGGAATATGTTTTTTAAATTTTGATATGGAAAACAAGCAGTTGCTTGTTTTCCATATTAACCTTTTTTCATCGCCTACTTAAGCAGGCAATGAAAAAAAGTGACTGAATGCTTCGACACACCGTGGAATTTACTGTTTTATTTGTTTTACTAAATTTTCACAGTTTTCTTTAACAAAGAAGAAAAAAATATAATTTATGGCTTAATTATTTGGAAACATTTTTAAAACTTGTTTAACCATTTTTCAATAAATATCAAATCATTATACTGTATAATTTATACATCAATAGCTCAGCTTTGTATCCGAACGTCAAAAAATAATTTACAAGACAATAATTTGTACAATGACAACTTTAATTTAAAATTTAACTGAAAACTTTTGAATGCTTTTGTCTATGGTTAAAATGCTAAATTGCATACAACATAAATGTAAACCAAAATTAATTAAAACGTTTTGTTTTTTTTGCGTTGGTTTTTTTCTAAGCAGCAAGGGCACCATTATTTTGTAAAAAAACACATGATAAGGATAAACAAATTGATACGTTTATTTTCAAATTACAGGTATTCAACATTGCAAAAATCAAAGATTATTATTACGGTACAGCGAGTGAAAGCCGATGTCCACCGCCACCTCCGCTGCTGCTGCTAATATCCACTACCTTAGTTTCCCGTCCAAAAACTTTTAACCAAAATTCAAGAAAATCAAGTCTTACAAATTTGCATATTAGCAAAAGAGCAATAGGATTAATTAAACATGATAAATCAATGACGTAATCGGCCGATCGATTTGCAAGAAGTAAAAGATTTGGCAGATTGTAGGTATTTGCAAATATTACGGTACCGTAATAGCATCCAACTAAGATCTCGAAAAACAGGGTCACTGAAGCCTGACTCAATAAATATATTTCTCTTTTTATCATCATTGAATTGGTGCTGTTGTATTGCTTCAGAAGGCGGCGATATTGTATTACCGTAATCAATGTTAAAAGAAATGACAGTAAAGAAGATGAAAGAACAATGGATGGGCCAGCGATAGATTGGTACTAAAAAAATTTGAATATTAAAAAAATTTGCATAATTGTTAAATATGAAAATCAGGGATTTAGGGATTGTCCAGATCTGATATTGTAGATTTTAGACAGAGAAAGGGGATATCTAAAATCTTGCCATATCCCATTCCTTTGATCTTTGCCGCAAACGTATAAAATTCGGCAAAGATAAAGAGAAGATGGAAATTTTGAAGAAACCTTAGCGTCAGATCGGAACTGAGTTTTATTTGGATTAAAACCCAGCTTTTCATACTAAAACAATTGTTAAAAACCTTACAGTTTTGACCCATGTTTCATTATAGAAAGCAAAAATCACTCCTGGCCCTAAATCCAAATATACCATTGTTCCAGCAAATCTTGGACTAACAAGGATTAACGGTAAAATTGGCAAAATCCAAATCATCTTATTTCCAAGCCTTCCCATTCTCGTTGATCCACTTTTCATAATATAAAATGAAACCCATGCTCGATTTATTGCAATTGCGGCATGATAAATTGCTTGAGAATACAAAAAATATCCCGAAATTAAAAAGCAAATTGTGATATAAAGAGTATGAGATCGAAGCCATGGATGAAGAATTTCATATTGAGTAAAACGGGACATGAAATTGCTGTTAATCATATTTCCGGTATCCGAAATGGAGATTAAAATATACAGTAAATAAAAGGGGGAAGTGTAAGTTTTATTTTTTCGATATCGTTGCAGGAGAATAAATGACGTAACAAAGCAATGAAGAATTACAGCAAAAAGAACAAAAACCCAATAAAAATAAAAGAACACTGGAACTGCCATTTCTTTATTCAAATTTTTATGTTTGTGTGAATGCTTTTTGCAAATTATAAAAAGTAAAAATAATGTTGTTCTAGAAAGTTCTCTGCAGGAATAAACAGTAAGTACATATCAATTAATGAAGGTCATAATTTAAACAAACATTTGTTAAAATCTTAAACAGTACTCACAAAATTACCATGTACTTTTTGGTAAAAAATATGTAATCAACTATTAGTAATATGTATTTTTCTGTTGGTAATCAACTTTTGAAGTACTTTTTACATAACATTCGTTTTTTGTAGGTAAACGCGTAGGCAATGTCACATTTTATATTTAAAAAAGTTCTTAAAAATGGCACTTAAAAATGCTATTTAAAACATAAATAAAGTGCAAAAGTGAATTTTGTTTACATAAAAATCTCATAAAAAATATGCATGTTTTAAAAACATTGTTTTTTTATTACCAAAAACAAATTGTTAAAATTAATTATGCGACATAAAAACTTAACAATGGCATTTTTAAAATAGAAATAAAAGTTTGTTTTTTCAATAATGAATACAAGGAAAATCTGACTTTTTTGGAGCAAGAGGCATTGAATATAATTCATGTTTTTGTTCAAATAGGCTTGACAGGCACATTCATAAATAAAAAACATTTGACCATCTGGAAAAATTACGAAATTAGTTAACTATCTGGCATATATTTTTCAACATTGATTTTTGTGAAACATGTTAAAAAACTGAAAGTTGCGTGAGCCACCATAAAACTCGATTATTATTTTTTTGTGTTTCAAAAACAAAAAATGTAATAAAAACAGAATGGATATATTCTAATAATTATTTAAAAAACTGGATATGAGATATTGCATGTTTTACGCAATCTCTCTATCCCATGAAATAACTGGAAACATTAGTTTTTTTTTGTCTTTTTTATTTTTTATTTCCATTAAAAAAGGTTCCACTTTTTACTCAAATTTTTGTTGTTATTTTTGTTTTTCACTTTTTTTCTAAATATACAAACTTTTTTGATGGTCCATCTGATATTTTTTTAACAAAAGAAAGCAACCGCTGCCAAGAAACAAAAAAAACAGGTTTCAACACTTTTTTTTCTTTCCTCCAAAGAATCATCATCATCATCGTGGAAGAAGAAGACGAAAAACGAAGAATCCATTCCATTCTATGACCTTGTTGGAACAAAAAAGAGGGAAAAACGCGTGCGCGATCTTTGAAACTTACTTTTTTCGATGTTTCCTAAAAAAGGTCGAATAAAAAAAATTGTAGTTAATAACTCTTTTTTTATTCTTTTTTTCAATTCTCAGGTAAACAACATTTTTTTCAGTTTTAGTTTTTTCACATTACAAATCATGGTTGCATCTTCTGCACTTGGATATGGATTTATTGGATTGACGGCTGTAGCGACTTTACTCACCTTAATTTCATTATTTACACCTTCATGGAGGACATCAGGTGATTATGGATATGGTGCAGGTGTTGGCGTTGGTGGAATTAATGGTGGCCTTGGACCAGTTGGTGGGGGATATGATTATGCCACAAGATTTGGTTTAATTACTTATTCCTGTGGATCATATGGAAATTCATTTGCATATCAAAACTGCTATGCTCAATGGGCTGTTAGTTTTTTTTAAATTTATAAATAAGCTTTAAAAAAAATCTTTAAATTGTTCAAGCTGCCATTACCATAAAGTTTCGAACAATTTCGGTTTCATGAGAGTAAAAAACTAATCAATACCCTCCAGGGGCATCCCTTCCAAAATCATAAAAATCCTTTAATCTTTTACCGCTATCGGCACAAGATCAAAGGGGCCTTTGAAATGGTTTCCCCCCTACGAAATAAAATGCTGATTATGTTCTTGATATAAATTACAGTATCTTCTTTCAGGCTCGAAGTGAATGGTTCATCGTCATTCTAATGATTATTGCCATTTTGGCCCAAATTGCTGCCCTTCTTAGTGCTTGCATAATTCCACAAGCAACTCCAAAATATTATTTTGCTACTCCCATCTTAGCTGCCATCAGTACAACCTTCCTTCTTCTCGCCGTTGTTGTTTATGCAATTAAAAGTAATTACAATTATTTGGGATCAAGCAATGGCATTGGCATCGGTGGTGGAGTTATTAACCCTGCAATTGGGGTTGGTGGAGTTGGTGGATTAGGCATGTCTGATTATTACTACCATTATGGATACTCTTTTTGGTTAGCAATTTTATGCTTTGTTCTTATGGTTATTTCAACAATCATTGGATTTTTGGCTTCTAAAGTTTATCGAGATGAAGCAATTCGATATTATAATGGCCGACCAAATCCAGCTGCAACTTATTAATCTCGAAAATCTTGTATTTTTTGTATTTTTATAACCTTTAATTCTTTCGACGCAATTAACTTTAACATTTTTTTGTATAAAAGCTTTACTTATTTTTATCAATTTGAATTTATGCAAATTTCGTAAACTTTGTGGGTCTCAGTAAATAACTATGTTTTTGAAACATGTGAAAACAAAAATAATTGATTATTAAAAACTTTAAGTAGAAAAATGAGGTTAAAACTTCTCCACTGTCATTGTTGTTGGTGACCAAAAAAATATGAAACTTGTTTTTCAAAGTGATTGTTTTTCCTCTCTTTTTTTATGAAATCACATGAAACATTGGTGGACGGTCAAAAAAATAATGGTCAAAAAAATAACCGGACAAAAAAATAATTTTTTAAAAGGCCGGACAAAAAAATAACGGATAAAAAAATAACGGACAAAAAAATAACTTTATACATAATTATACACAAAAAGTGCTATAATAGAAATGGGTCACTTAAAAAATAAAGAATTTGAAATTTTTGAAAATCGTCATTTAAATTTAAAACTTCTACAAGTTTTTGCTCTTCGAATTTCGACAAAACTCAAATATAAAATGGATGGTGAAAATATTACAACGTATACTGTTGGTGATAAAATTCAAATATCAAATCAAACTTATAAGAAACCTGTCGCACAAGTTGGAGGCTATGAATTTAAATGGTCCCATGAAGCTAAAACTACAGGTCTTCATTATTGGCAGTGTGTTAAGTAAGTTTTTAATTATTTATTTGAAACTTTTTTGTAATAGTGTTTTTTCAGTTATAACAGACAAAATGTTGCAAAATGTCGAGCAGTAATTTATACAGATGGCAAGATTTCCGGTTCTGCAATTGATCAAATCAAAGAAACTCACAATCATGCTGGTGATGCTGTTGCAATTGAAAGAAGAGTTGTTAGAAATGCTGGACGTGAAATTGCTACTTCAAATCCTTTGCTTCCAACTCGACGTGTTATTACTGAAATTACTCTGACCACATCAGATGCATTACTGACTGAAGGAACATCAAATTTGCAATGTTATTTTCATTTTTTTGTATGTATAACTTTTTTATTTTTTTGTATAAAGTTATTTTTTTGTCCGCTTATTTTATTATCCGTTATTTTTTATTTTTATATTTTTGTCCGTTATTATTTTGACCTTTATTTTTTTGTCCTAGTACCGAAACATTGAATTAAAAAAAGAAAAAGAAAAAACTAAAAACCACTGGACAAAAATAATATTTTTAGTAAAAAAAAGTATTGCGTAAAACATTTTTTCAATAAATCCAGTTTTTATGCGAAAGTGTAAGTTGGATTATCTGCATCAAAAACCTATATTTTTATTCAAATTTTTAAATTTTGAGTAAATTTTTACAGTAACCATGTCAAAACTTTTAAGATTTTAGAAATTTTTTTGTTTTTTTTTCTGTGACAAATTTGTTACAAAGTTACACAAAGAAACAATCGTTATCTCAAAACAAAAAGAATAAGGAAAATTTAGCATAAATTACAGAAATAGATAAAACATGAACATCCTTCAAAAATGTATTTTTTCAAACAATAGGATAACTGGCCCGAGTAGCAATGCCACAATGATTATTTTTATTTCGGGCCATTAAAATGTACCCCTTATCACCCCAAGTTGCAGACCAGCTGTTTTTGACGATCCAGTAATCCCCAAATTTTTCATGAGTACCGTATCCAACAGCCAAAACTCCATGATCCAAGGTAGCAGAAGTATTACCGCATTTTGGTTCAAAATAAACTCCAGATTGATAAAATTGAAAACTGGAATGACTGGCATCAATGGCAACAGCCACAGGGCCTTGTGTTGCAACTGCAGCTTTTAAAGCTTCTTCATCCCCTGAGGGAAGAGCAAAGTACCCCTTTTCAGTGCTTCCAATGTTTTCTTTTTTGTATCGGCATTGACCTTGATGATATTCATATGGATAACTTTTTTCAGTATCAATCCCTTGATTTTCATCAATGTATTGGAAAGCCTGAAAAAATTTGCATAATATTTCAAATTATATAATTAATAGAAGTACATTATTTATTTCTCCACCATTGCAACCCATATTTCCAAATGCCTGAGAGCAATCAATCAAATTTTGTTCACTTAATGATACCAAATTTCCGGTGGCACGTTTATGTTGACCCTCGAGGGAAGCAATGGAAGAAAAGGCCCAGCAGGAACCTAAATTTCAAGAGGTTAATTTTAGTACAGTAAACTGTAGTTTCAAATCTTTCGCTTCGGTTAAAATTTGCAGAATTTATACTGTATTTCAAAGGTTTTCTTACCACAACTTCCTTGATCTTTAACGCCTGTAACGTAGCCTTCTTTTCTCCAATCAATAGAATCTGGAAGGGCAACATTCAAAGGTTTAAGCCATTTTGAAGTCATTGTCTTTTGGATACTGTAATTATGTCGATAACCATTTAATTTGTGATATTGAGAATGTGGAAGATCCATGAGATGATTCATGCCAAGTTTAAATGATGTTTCTCCTCGATCAAAGGCATCATTGTGATCTTTGATAAATTCTTTGGCAAGATGGAAGAATCGTTGGTGTATGATTTGATTTTTATTCGAAAAAGTTTTGTCTAAAAATAATTATTTATTTATTCACAGTAACGCTTTAAAGGGGGAACCTGATATCGAACAAACCTTTTAATATGCAAATTTTTTGTTATCGATACGAAAAATGCATTGTCACCTTCTTTTTTGCCAATGGTGAATAAAAAAATAACAATGCATTTTTGCCTGATTATCAGTCTCAAACAAAAAAATTTTTTTAAAAGTGGAACTCCCCCTTTATAAATATATTTAGTATTTATGTTTAAATTTTGTGGAAAAAGCAACTCACTATATTTAGCCTTATACAATTCCCATTCTTTATCGCTGTCAGGGATCAGTGTTTGAAAATGAACTTTGTTGAGAGAGTCTTTCAAATTGGATGCCGTGGCAAATGTCACAAACATCAGCAGCAAAGTTAAAATTGATCTCATATCTAAAAAGCAAAACATAATGAATTTAAAAAATATATTTAATTTTGTTTCAACAAGTTTAATAAAAGACGATTGTACTAGAAAAAACGGACTTGAAGAAAAAAAAGTCATCTTCTCCATTTTTAAACAATGTACCAAAAAAGTCGATTGCGCATCTTCATTGAATGTGTAGTCATATTGTTGAGTTAGTTTCAATTTTTTGTGCAAGGACAAACAATTGCAAAAACAATAAAAAGTTAGACCTTGAAAAACAGAAAAAAAATGGATGTATTTTTGTAGTTTGCTGACCGATGGTCACTGTTGTTTCTTTTTTCACTTTCTGCTCATTTAATACTTGTATGTTTTGTTTTTAATAAAACTGACATCATGGATGAACATCTTTATTTATTGACAATAAAAAGTGTAATCCCTGTTTTACAAGCTTGTTTTTAACATGGATGATATATCACAAAAACATTTATATTATATGAAATAAGGAAGCATTGAAATATATTTTTTATTTTTAAATAACGAACTCATTTGCATTATGTGGTTCGAGCTTTTAGCCATTTTTGACAAATTATTCCAAACTGCAAAAAAACTTTAAGTTTCTATCTACCTTCGTTATCATTTAAATTTTCAAATGAAAGTATTTAATAATTCTTTGTTACACGAAAACACGAAAGAACTTTTGGTTTTTTAGCAAATGATGCAAAATCGAATAAAAAGACTAAAAAACTTGCAACAAACAGTGGCACATTTTAGGCACATCTGCAAATGCTTTTATCGATCAATAAAAAAATTAAAACATTTCTTCTTTGAAAGATGAACATTAAATTTTTTGGTAACAGTGAAAGAAATTTTCAGGATACATAACGATACAATATAAACATTTTCAGAAGTTGACAAAAGAAAGCAGAAAACCTTTTGTTTTGCAATTTGAAGGATATTTAAAGATTAAAAAAACTTTGTTCCTAGAAAAATCACTTTTGTTTTGTAAATTTAATAATGTCCATAAGATTGGTTATGTGTTGGCAGTTAATATTATCTTAATTGCGATAAATACAAATCTAATTTATCTTTGATGGATTTTATAGCTTCCAGAAAAATACATAATAAAAAAATATGCAGGCATTTGAATTATTTTTATATTCTTAATTTGATAATTTTATTTTTATATTGGCGGCAGAACATTGTTTAATTTGTGCCAACAAATAAATTATCTTCCGTCGATTTTAAAGCTTTCAAAATACACGTAACTAAAAATATTCAAACAAAAAGAATTTCATAAAATTTTTGGTTTAAAAAATACAATGAATTGTTCCTATTTATTTTTGCAAGATTGGCGAAAATGTATTCTTTTTCTGAAGACACTTGTTTTTGTGACGTTTTTTGGTCCACCGTTATTTTTTTCAAATTTTAAAAAATGAATAATTTTTCAGTTTTTAAACTAACAAAATTCTTTTTTCTTTGATTTATGCAAAAACTTTGAGTTCTCTTTTTTAACTAATGGACGTTGGCTATTCCAGGATCATTTTGTTGCTTTTTAATTGTTAAAATTTTTGTTTTCATTATGTTATAAGATTAAAGTCAAGAAAGTTTAAAAATAAACAAAATAAAATATTTAAAAACCCCACAAAACATTTTATATAACGATTAGTTGATTAGTCTTTTCAACACCGTTTTTCAAATCTTTCAAAAACAAAACAAAACATTTTATTGCTGCAGTTTTCTCTTCAAACAACTGTCAAATGATTTTTCTTTCAATGTTTCTCAATTCATTTCTTGGCGCAATATTTTTCCGTTTTTTCTTTCAAAAACATAAAAACATAAATGTGTTGAAATAAGTCTGATCAAAAATTGGTTTGCATACTTGGTAAAAAATGGATGGTGCAAAAAATATTTTTGTTACGTATTTAAATTTTTAGAATTTTTTAATGCACATATTTTTAGCTTTTATTTTTAATTTATGTTTGTTCAACCCTCTTGGTTTTTTGTTAAACTTTTTGATTCATTCTCGTAATTTTTTTAAAACTTTTGTTTTGAAAGCAGAAAAAATTGTCAGAGAAATTAAATACTGAAAAACCAAAAACAGATTTTATTAATTCTTTTTTAAGAACACCTTATTCTGCTTTTCGAAAATGATTCATAGCAAGTAAAATATTTTAGTTGTAGCTTTTTTGTCATTACAGAACGTTTTTGCGCTGTTTTTGAAATAATATTTTTGGAGACGTTTTTCAATACGCTGACATGTGTATTGGCAAGTTCGTAAAGTTTCATACAGCTGTGTGAAACTTTTTTTAGTTAATTTCCTACTAAAATTATTAGCAACAAGCTTTTCCTTTGTTTCAATATCACACAGCCAAAAATATTATTTTTATTATTATCATTTCTAATGTTCTCTTGTTCATTGATTTTTTTCTCCAATAAACTATCATACTTATCAATAGCCAATGAGACGTTTTAAAAAAAGCTATAAAATATATGAAATAAAACATTAAAAAACCAAAAATAGATATTTTTTCGAAAGCGTTTTTCAAAGTTTTTAAAACAAGCAAAATATTTTGTTGCGGTAGTTTGTATATTTTCTCAACAAAATGTTTTGATGTTCGCATTATATTTTTGCCGCCTACTTTTTATATTTCTGTTTTTGCAAACAAAATAATTTAATAAATATGTCTTATTTGTACATTCGTATATTGGCGATCAATAAAGATTTTTTAATGTTCGCTCGCAGCAAGTAGTCGCTAAACTTAAATAAATTTTGTCTGCACAAGAAAATCCAAAGCCAACAGTAGTAAAACAAGTTTTCGTTTATATACAAATCAAAACAAACGTGGACAAAAAATATCGCTTTCAAAGAAGCAAAAATAAATATTTTTTATGATGTTATACTGTCTTTTCATTTTTGTTAGAGTAAGCATAAAATAAATTAATATAATCATATTTGAAAAAAAAACCATAACTTTAGAAATCATACAAATAGCATAAAGAAAATACTTTTACCATTCAGGCCCAAATCGAACAACAAATGGATCAGGGATATGTAAAGCGGCTAATCCTTGTCGCATTTCATTCGTTGCATCACTATTACCAGCCTGCAATTGATGATTTTGTCCACCAATTGTTGTCCCACATTCTGGACACTGTGTTGCAACCATTGCTTCTCAAAAAGTTTCTGTTTTCTACAATTTAGTTGTGTCTCGGAAAAACACTTTTTTGGTTTTTTCAAGTTTAAAAACTCTTATTCGGACTTAATAAGATATGTTTTTAATTTTTTTAATTACTGACAATTTCAAGATTTAGAATAATAAATCATTAAGTTCTATTTGCGTTATTTTGTTTATAAACATTACATTAATAAATTTTAAAGCAGGTGTTTCTGCTCCGTAAATAAAATATTTAAATAAAATCTGCATTTTATAATGCAAAAAACATGAAACTAAAACTATTTTTATCGCAAAAAAAGCTTATGTCAGCGTTATTTTTATTTTTTCGACGATATTTTTTTGATTCTTTTCTCACATTTCAGAGTGTTTCTTTCTTTTAAAAAATGTTCTGGAAATGAACTTTAAAGAAAAAAAGCAATGCTTTTGAAAATTGAAAGAACCAAAGATCACTGAAGCAAAAAAAGGAAGAAAAAAAAGGTTTTTGCTTTGTCGAAACTTGGTTTTTAGACACCCAAAAATTATCGACAAAAGTACCAGAAATCAAAGAATGTCATAAATTGTAACAAGTTGTTGTTGACAGTATGAAGCAAAAAAAACATTTTTTTTACAAAATGAGATTAACGAGGAATGAAAAAAACTTTACTAACAAGTTTTTAATTGGAAAAATGTTTCAAATTTTTTAAATTAATAATGTTTCTTTTCCATTTGTATTGCATTTACTAACTTTTTTCATAATTTACATTTCAAAATAAATGTTTAATATTCTCTAGAAATTTTTATTTAAAGCATTAATAAAATATTCAAATAGTATTTTTTAAACAGAAAGTGAAACCGCTACTCAAAAAATGTACAAAATGTTACAATTTTCCGTAAAAAATAAAATACACATTTTTCCGGGCAAAAATCAACACATGGAAAAATTGTTTTTGGAAGAGAGCAGCAAAAACAAAAATGAAAACTGCAATTAATGTCTTTTCGTCCACAAATGTTCCTTCAAAAAATAAATATTCATTCTTTTTTAGTAGAAAAAATGAATCATCGCTGCTATGACTTTCTCTTCTTTAATTTTGCCAGTCTTTATTTATCGGTTTGTGTTAGCAAAAAATGACAACAGTTTTTTGAATATTTTGTTTCTGTTTTTTAAAAATTTAAAAACATATTTTATAAAAGTTTTATTTCGACACTTCAATGTTAAACAAGGGAAAAAAGGGAATTAATTAATTCAAAAATCATTATTTAATAAAATTTTTATAACATTTCTATCAAAAATCTTGTTTAAAATTAATATTTTTCTGCCGCAATTTAACGTAAAATAAAATCGTTTTGTTCTTCATTTACGTGGTAATAGTAAAGTATTTACTAACTCAATGTTAAACAGCAGGTGCTAATTTTACCCATAAATGTACAAAAAGTTACAATTTAATGCAAAATCAAGTAACAGCAAACACCAAACAAAAAAAATGAACAGTGTTTTTGGAAAAAGAAAGAGATCCACTATTTTTTGTTTACAAACCCCTTTAAAATAAATATCGCTTTTTTAATAGAAGATCACTGCTGACATGCCTCTGTCCTGTTATATTTTGGCTAAAAACAAACAACCATCAAAAGATGCGATCGATTTGTTTTCCTTTGCAGATGTTCCCTTTAAAAAATAAAAACTGATTCTTTTTTATTATAAAAGTGACAAATACTATGACAGATGTTGTTGTCTTATGTGCTTAAAAAGTGTTTTTACCGAAAATAATAGTTTTTATATTTATAAAATTATGTTTGCAATCCGAAGCTAATTTTTTTTACAATTGACTCCATTTCGAAATGGTTAAATTTTTTTATTAATCTTTCATTTCAATCTTTAAAAAAGCAGCTTATCTATAAAAGCGACAAATATATTTACACTCCAAATAAAAAAATTTTCAAAAATTTTTAGCAGAAATAACTGATTTCAAAACATTTTTATGAAATATTTACAGCATTGGCTTTGTTGTCAAAAAAATTCATTTTTATGCGCCAAAAATGTCCGACACTCTTTTTTCGCAAAAAACTATAAATTTTCTTTTGCTTTTTTCCATTTTTGACTGCTATAAAAGAATCTTTCTAGGGCAGACATACGATTCATTTTTATAAAAAAATAGTTTTTGAATTTTTCGTTGAACATTTTTCGTGCTTTACTTTTTAAAATTTTTTTGTGTTAAATAGAGTATAAATTTGAAAAATCACATTTTCTTACCACAATCAAAATTTTACACAATATTTATTTTGAAACATAAGGATAGTAGCGTTTCTGACTGTGGTGTTAATACTACTTTTTCTATCTCACACACTCATCATTTTAAAATTGGATGCCAGTCATATGGATATTAAGAATTGTATTAGAAATCATAACATCTTATTAAAAACCTGGAAGAAATTACTGTCATGCAAAAAACAATTATGCCTTGAAAAGTTCAAATTTATTTGTTAACGTAACAACAAATTTTTTAAACAGAAAAATTAATGACAAGGTTGTCGGTATTTTTTGTTCGCAAAAAAATCGAACAAAAAAATTTTTTTAACATGTAACAGACGAACAAATTTCTTTGATGACGCAAAGAAATTTAGAAAAAAGGGCAAAAATAATTTTGGTAGCAAATATAATGAAATGATTAGTTAATTTCAAGGCTGTTCTTTATAAGCAATGGTTTGAATATTCTATTTTTATTCTTTTAATCATCACTTCAAAAATGCAATAAATTTCAATGCATTGGTAACTTTTATAGCTGTTGGCTACATCATTTAAAAAATAAAAGTGCTCATTAAAAATCTAAAAAACCCTAGTTTTTCATTTCAGAAATATGTAAATTTTGAAAAAATATTACTGAGGAAGATAAGGAAAGATACTTAAAACTCTTAAAACTACTTAAAAACAATGTGTTTGTTGTTAACTAACTTAAACTAGATATTCAATTTATTCATATAACAAGAAAATTTAAGCAGGATGATAAAAAATTATTCATATATTTTAACAAATTATAAACCAGTACAAATAGTTTTGATAGTTTTAGCCAAGTTTTCAGGAGTTGTTGCGAAAGCTGTGGCGGGATCACGGGAAATTGCTTGAAGTTGGATAACGGATAAATCTTGGAATCCAATAGAAAACACTTTTACACCAGCTTGTTTCAACATATTAGAAGGATGTGAAACGCTACTTGTATCTCGTCCACTGATAACAATCATGGCATTTGGAACATTTGGTCGATCTCCTTGTCCTCCAAACATTGCTTCCCCGAAAATGTAGTAAAAATCAGGGACACCGTTATTATCTCCGGTGTACGAGAATTTCATACAAAGGCCGATATCATTGTTTCCACCAAAGAATGGGATATCTCGAATATTCCTCTTAAGATCATGAGTTGTTACGATTGTTGATTGACAATTTGGACTATAATTATCTCGACAACCTTTAAAATCAAGAAATCGAAATGGGGATGTTCGTTCTCCAGGAAAGAACCCAGTAGAGAGAATAATGCCAATCCGGGATGTCTAAAATGAAGAATTTTTAAGTTAGAGGATAAAGGCATTCAAATCAGGCGTATAAGAAAGATATTTGCCAATGTAGAATGAGGATTTGTTATTTAAAAACCTACATCATTCTCATCTCGATCCCATTTAATTCCATTTTCATCAATCGCTGTTACAATTTGAGATTTTACAATTTCTAATCTTTCTTCAGTCATGGAATCGGATGCATCAATAACAAAAACAAGATCCATGGCGCCTGAGCAATTAAGAGGTGTAAAAGGCGGGGGATTGACCGTTGTTGTAATTGCAGTTGTGGTAACAGGAGCTGTAGTAGTTGTAGTTGGTGGAGCGACAGTTGTTGGTGTTCTAGGAGTGCAAATTTCTTTAATTGTGTTTGCCAAGTTTCCGGGAGTTGTTGAGAAAGCTGTTTCAGGATCACGAGAAATTGCTTCTAACTGTGTAAGGGATAAATCTTCAAAACCAATTGAAAATATTTTTACACCAGCTTGTCTGAGCATATTTGAAGGATGTGAAACACTACTTGTATCTCGTCCACTGATAACAATCATGGCATTTGGAACATTTGGTCGATCTCCTTGTCCTCCAAACATTGCTTCCCCGAAAATGTAGTAAAAATCAGGGACACCGTTATTATCTCCGGTGTACGAGAATTTCATACAAAGGCCGATATCATTGTTTCCACCAAAGAATGGAATGTCTCGGATTGTCCGCTTAAGATCATGAGTTGTTACGATTGTTGATTGACAATTTGGACTATAATTATCTCGACAACCTTTAAAATCAAGAAATCGAAATGGTGATGTTCGTTCTCCAGGAAAGAACCCAGTAGAGAGAATAATGCCAATCCGGGATGTCTAAAATGCAAAAATATGGTTTTTTGGTGCTTAGAATATAGCTTACATCATTCTCATCTCTGTCCCATTTTATTCCATTTTCATCAATAGCAGTTACAATTTGAGATTTTACAATTTCTAATCTTTCTTCAGTCATGGAATCGGAGGCATCAATAACAAAAATGAGATCCATGGCACCAGAGCAATTTAATGGAGTAAATCCTCTAGGAATTGTAGTGGTTGTAGGTTTTGCTGTTGTTGTGGTTGTAGTCGTGGTTGTTGTAGTCGTTGTTGTGGTGGTAGATGTTGTTGTAGTAGGTGCCATAAAACCTGGAGCAAAACTTTGCATTCCACAAAAGTTTATATCTCTTTCAATTCTTGCAAATCCGTTTTCGCCCCACCAAGTTCCCCAACTATTTTTGACAATCCAATATTTTTTGCCATTTTCTTCTCCATATCCAACAATAACCATTGCGTGATAACCACTATATTGATTATTGCATTCTTGTCTTGTTAAGCTAAAAATCCCACTGACGTAATATTGAAAAGAATAAGGGCACATGAAATCTAAAAACGCTTTTAACTTGTATTCTACAAATATGCAAATTTCTTACTGAAGACTGCTGGTCCTTTGTTGTATATGAAGGGTTTAACTTCAGTTTCGTTGTTTGGCAAGTAAAAAGCATCAGCAATTTTAATTTTTGGACCAGTCATATTGGCTTTACATGTACTATCATATCCAAGATAGGGATATTTAACTCGAGAATGAAGACCTTCTCGAATGGCATATCCCAATGCCTCAAATGTATATCCTCCTCGACATCCTAAACTTCGTTTTTCACAATCAACAAATTCTTGTTCAGAAAGTTCAGGGATGGAAGTAGTGTTATAATAAATTCCATAATGTGATTCAATTGCTGCAACATTTGCAAATGCCCAACAACTTCCACAACTACCTTAAATAATAGTTTTTAGACTTTTACAATGCCATTTTCGAAAAATTATCCCTTGAGGCAATAAATTTATTACCTTGATCTTTTATTGGTGTAACAACATTTTTGGATCTCCAGTCAAAATTAACAGGTAATACATCTCGTCGAATTCGACGATGTTCCCACCATGGTCCTTGGCCATGAATATCTTCATCAGTAGAATTTCGGATAATATCAGGAGATTGAAATTTTTCGGATAACAGTAATCCCTTAAATTCTTCTGGACTCATTGCTGAAAATGCATTTATCCCAAATTGTGCTCCAGTATTTTTGGCATTAAGTTCACGAATTTTTTGTAAATTTTCGGAAAAAATATTGAACCGTTGACTTTTTTCGGCATTATTGGCAAATTTGGCATTGAATCTGAAATAGTTACATTAATTGACGAAATTGGTTTTAGAAGATTTGCAGCTTCAGTAAGTTTCGTTAGGATTCTGAATCCAAGATTATCTACTTGGATTCTGTGTCCTAATCTATTATCACTTTGAGAATCCTTGCTGATTCGTTTCAGCAAGGATTACTGTATTTTTTTAAATATTACTTGTTTTGAAATTGTTGAAATAAGACAGCATCAGGTTGATTCAAAGAAATCACAGAATCTGCTAATAATGTCTCTATACAAAAAACACTGCTAAAACCAACAACAATAAATCCCAGAAGACCCAGCATTCTTTAAAACACTGTATCTTTTACAGTCTTTAAAAATATATGTTCTTCCAAATTTTCTGACTTCTTATTTATACCCCATTCCAGCAGCTTATCATTTAAAAACAGTGTGATTTTTTTGAACATTTGTAACATCAAAAAAGTCGGAGGCTATGTTTTTTCAATTTAATTCTATCAACAAATTATTAATTTATGTAAATATAAACATATAGTGTTTTTTCGGTTCCTCATTTGACTGATAAAAATGCGGAGGGGGTTCAAAGATTTGCATTTTTCGCTAAAATAATAAAAACTGTAAAACGTGGATAGAAAAAAAGGATTACAAATTTTTTTGTATGGAACAGTAAAAAGTCATAAATAATTGTTGAAAAGAGCACGTAAAATATTGTAACCGTTTAAAACTGAAATCTGTTACAGATTTACTATATTTTAAAAATTCAACAAAGATCGTTCGCACATAAAGATAATCAGATGACCCAAAATTCTGGCTGAAGACAAACCTAAAATATTTTAAAACCAAACCATAATACATTTACATAAGCTTTGTTAATGAATCTTTTATACTAATATGTTTGATAAAATTTAAAAATATATTTTATTTACTGATCCCTTCTGCTTCTTTCAAGCTTCTATTCAAACATGATTTTCTTTATTTTTGTTTTTGCTGTTGAAATAAAATTGTATAAGAATATTGTTTCAATTTTCATTTGCACAAAAGTAAGAAAACTAACTACCACAAAATCAAGTCCTCATCTTTAAAAAATTTAAATATGATATATTTTGGAGAAAGTAGCGTTTGGGGGTTGTTAAATACATCCAATTAATCATATTTGTGAAGAAAAAAGGCAAAAATGTTTAATCGAACGAATGTGCTGAGAATATTTTTTAAGGTGAAATTATCATACAATATTTTGCCAAAATCTACCTTTTTTACAAGCTAATGCAGCAAGGGTAAAAAGTTTTAGGGAACTCAAAGATACCATTTTGTAGTCTTACTATATTTATCAAGTCTTTAAGGCAGAATTGGATATATCTAACAACTCCAAAAAACCTATTTTCTCCAAAATATATCATAGCAAAAATTTTTTGAAGGTGAGGCTATGATTTTTTGCTCATTTCCGTCCTTTCTACTTTTAATCAAAGCATTATTTTAAATTATAAAATGATCAGATGATTGCATTCAAGATAATTAAAAATCTCAGTTTTTTAGTAAAAGATTTGCCATATAAAATTTTTTATCTGATATTCATTTTTCAAAGTTCTGATTCGTTGACGTTGTTCGCCCGTAAAAACACCTAATTTTTGTGCTATTTTTTAAACAAACAAATGTATAAAAGGAATATTAAGATTTTATCTATATTTTCAATGTTAAAAATTCAAATTAAATTTATCTTCTTTCAAGTTAGATTTTTACCAAACAAAATTGCTTGTGGAATCCCGAAATGCATTTCCATGGTTGGACATTTAAAAAAGTTACCATTTCGACAACTTCCACAATACCCTTTGCACAGATGCTCACATCCTGGTAAAGCTGTATTACAAGGATTTGGGCAAAGAGTCTTTGAAACATCAACATAACAATGAACATTTACAACATGATTGCAAATGGGCCATTGTTTTCGAACGGCTTCTTTACATTTTATTCCAGCTGGGTCTTCACAACATTTCATGGCAGCAAAATGTCCGCAACCTGGTAGCTGCTTTTTTACAACAACTTCACATTTTCTTACACATTGATTTCCACATAAATTAATACAAACATGCCCGCAGGGTAAACGTTTTCTACATTTATCAACACATTTAACTTTAACAGGATCCAAGAAGCAGTGATCCACTTGTTTATGACCACATGGAAGAACCTTTTCAACATTTACCATACATACTCCGCAATCCTGAAATTTAAAAAAGTTGAAAGAAATTTGCATAATTGTTTATAACCTCATGACAACGTTTTTTGCATGGATGTGTTTCTGGAGCGGGACATGTTCGGGCACATGGCTTCATGCATTTCATTACAACATGATCAATATCTTCAACATGGCATGGCTTTGGACACATATGACCACAATTTAGCCGGGTATTACATGAATCATCACAGCCACCTTCTCGACATTTTTTATCAAAATCTTCTCCGCAAGTAATAAGCTAAAATTTTGTTAAGAATATGGCCTGTTAAGCTCAAATGTACAAACTTGACTTTTCCCATGCATCTTGCATTTAACTGTCAAGGCAGTATCCAATGCATCCGCTTCATCGACGCTTTTTTGAATCTTTTTCCACATTTCAGATTTTTTGGCAAGAAAATCCATGTTACAAATAACAAAAAGGCCTTCTCTTGCACGTGAAAGTGCAACACAGACTCTGTTTGGAATCTACAAAAATTGTTTAATTATGAATTCCATCGACGTCAGCAAGATTTCATTTCAAGGGGGCCGCCTTTGATCTTTTGATGCCAGCGGCAAGAGATCAAAGGTTTTATCAATTTCGGCGCATGCCTCTGGTGCTTCCCTTTTGGATGACCAATCTGTTGAAAAATTAATTTACATAAAAACTAACATTTAAAAATCCAATTTTCCCTTCAGGATTATTACTTCTAACCAATGATAGAATAACAATATCAGATTCTTCACCCTGATAATTGTCAACACTTTCAATCGTAATTTTTTCTCTTTCTCCAACAATCATTGGAGCAGCTTTTCGAAGGGATAAGAGCTGATCCAAATATGTACAAAGTACCGTAATCTAAACTTTAACTTTTTTCAAAACCCATAGTATGTGAATATTACTGTACCTGTGAGCCTTTATATCCTTGTTGTAAAAAATATTTTGCAAGTTTTAGCGCAAATTTTGCTTCAAATGGATTACTATGAGATTTGATATCTTTTTCAGAGATTTCTGGTTGGGAATGAGTAATAAACATTAAATTTTTTGTTACACCCATAACAGGTTTTCTTTTGAAGACAGAAGGATCGTCTTGTAAATCTTCGTAGAAATGAGGCATCAGCACTTCAGAAATGTCCTGCAACGTTTAAAATGAGATTATGTTTCTTTCCACAGTTGACGGTAACCTACAGTACACATCCGATGTTGATTACTGAGCATTCGATAAGGGAAGTCATTGTTGACTAATCTCTCAAACAACGAAATATCCATGTTGTATTTTTTAGCTAGCTCATATACAGCTGGATTAGGTCGAAGTTGTTTATGATCACCAATTAGGATTAAATGCTCACAAGCAATGGTTAAACTGGCAAGTAAATGAGCTTCAAGAACTTCTGCAGCTTCTTCAACAATAACCATTCGAGGTCGAAGAGATCTTAAAGTACCTGAAAAAACTTTGTGTTATCTATCGTTCATCCCTTTTATCTTTACTTTGATGTTTTGCCGCTCCTGTAGTTGTCATTACAACAACTTTTGCTTGTTTCATTACATCAACATCTGCCATTGTTCTTAAAGCTTGTAATTGTTTTATCTTGTCACTATATTCATCTTGAGTTTTTTTGAGATTTCCTTTTAGATTATTTCGAGTTTGTGAAATCCAACGCTGATAAAGTCTCCAACGAGCTTGAAGTGGTAATCTCCAAATATCAGCAACATTTTGAGCTTCTTCATTTGTCATTGCTGGAGCATTTACAATATACTCCAGGAAAGGTTTTATAGCCTCAGAGTCATACCATACCTTCAAAAAGTGTAACATAATTTCTAAGATTTTGCAACTTTGAGTTTACTTTTTTCTCTTTTTTAACTTTTCTATTATTAGTGCCAAAAATTTCGTCCATAAAATTATTATCAACAATAATCCTATTATTGTCATCATGAGCTTCGAAATCCAAATCTGTCAAATCTTCGGCAGTTGTTGTTCCAGCTGTTTTGGGTAATTCTGATGCAACAGGGTTTCTATTTGCCATAAAACTCCGGGCTATTGTTATTTCCCTTGCTACCACTTGCATGTTGTTCTGGCAACTTATCAGTATTTCAGCAGCTGTATTTGCATCAAATCCTATATGAACTCGTTTAGATAAATTTTGTATTTTGTCAGAATTGTAAGACCACATACCGTATCTAACAACCTCATTAATTTGACGCATCGTTGGCCAATGCTCAATACCTTCCATTAATTGAGTTGTTGAAATATGACCATATCTTCCAGCGATCAAATAGTTATAGACTGATTGTGGAGTATAATTAACGTATCCTTGATATGTACACAATAAAGCATTTTTTGCTTGAATTTCTGGAATATTTCGACTAACTAAATATCTTATTATATCTAGATCAATAGGAATTTTATCCTCTAAATTGTACGTGGTTAGCCATGAAGACATTGTGCAAATATGTGAGTTTTCAAACTTTGTGCTAAAAAATATTAAAAAGTTTAACTTTTGATAGTTACTTTTTATATACCACAAATCTCTACAACTGCGTGAATATGGTAATTCATTGTTGTTAAAATATGGTTGAAGACTTTTGGGATGTACAAATCTTGATGAAAGTTCTTTTAATGCCGCGGCATCACTTTCAAGTTTTTCTTGCAACTCTTCAATTGCTGTCTTTAATTCTTTTGAACGAAAACGCAAATTTGGATCTTTCCAGCTTCGAAGTTTATGAATCATATATCTACAATAATTCATTGTGCAAATTTATAAATGCCAAAAACAAACTTTTCCATGCTCGGATTTTTACTTCGACCACCAACTCGAACAATTCCATCATGTAAAAATTTACTAATACCTTCAAGGAATTGATCTAATGCATGATTGGTGTAACACACAACCAACATTGGTCGATGATCAACATGATGTTGCCATAAATGGGAATTTGAAAATAACAACTTTGCAATTTGTAATCCCATATATGTTTTTCCAGTACCTGGTGGTCCTTGAATAATTGCCAAATCTGATTGAAGAGTATTTACCAAAGCTTCGAATTGACTTTCGTCCATCCCAAAATGTTCAGGTCTTAAATAATGATGAAAGTTGTGGGCATTCAAAACATTGTAATGCCGAGGTATTGGAACATTTCGCTATAATTATCATGGAAACTGGGGTAATAAAAAATACTGTAAGCAAACTTTTAGCAAAATTTCAAAGTTTATTGTATGAGTGCCTAAATATTTTGGAACTTGGGTATTTATTTCAACATCGACCAAATACCGAGAAAATGGAATCGGTTCATTTTCTTTCAAAGTCTGAACTATTTAAATTTATTTTTTGAAAAAAATTATATATCCAAAACAGACCTGTAAGGCAATCATAACATGTCGGTAAGCTTCAAAAAAAGCCGGGGATTCAACCATGCAATACTTTCTTTTGGTATCAACTTCAAGAACTCCTTCAAATTTTAGTCCAACTTTTCCAATGTTTAACGTGTCCCTGTCCAAAATTGTCGCAAACAAAAATTTAGTTTTAAAATCATCTGGTGAAAGGCAAACAAGACTCCCAAAAATTAATCTTTTATTCATTCGCATACGTTTTAAAATCTAAAGTTCTTTAGAGGATGTTTAAAAATCTCTCTTTCATTTACCTGAATATTTGCATAAAAAATAAGTTCACCAGTTTGCTGATGCATTACAGCTGATTCAATATCAACATTTTTATAAACAAATAAATCAGAATTTTTTGTGCCACCATGTTGATAGGCAGCAATTCCTTCTCTCAAAGGTCGAATAAGATCTTCCCTAAGTAATCTAAATTGAACATCCAAATAATGTTCATCTGAATCATATCTGCCATCAACTTTTGCAGGCCGAAGATACACAACATTATTAATATCCATGTCTTCTGTTGTTGGAATTAATGGTAAATTACGAAAATTATCTGGTGGTGCGCCATGAATTTCTTCGGCGAATTTGTTTCTATATTGTTGTCTTGCTTGAACTTCTTTTTCATCCTCAGCAGTTCTGGCAATATAGCGGTCCTGAAAAATTTAAATAAATTCAAGTTTAACATTTTCTTTCGAGGACAGGAACATCAGCAGGTTGGGGCACAAAGAACAAGTGCTCCAACGAAAATCGAACCAACATCAAAGACGTGTTTCCACGATATTCTTTTGTTCTCTCCAAAATGCTGCTGATTTTATAGTTTAAGTGACAAAATATAGCAAAATTTGAATATTTTAAATGAAAAAAACCTTAATTCTTTCTTTGAGTCCATCCAAATCATACAACATTTCGCCATTCAAAATTTGCGGCAATTGATTCAATGTCGCAATCACCGAAGAAACTTTTGTTAAACATTTTTGATGGCAAATTTTCAAATCCAAGCAACAATAGCTTCATCAAATGTCCTGCAAGTTCCAAATATGCTGGATTTCTTTGTAATTGTAAATTATAAGGAAGAGGTGAAATTTTATCTATGATTGTTTCAAGAAGTTTATTCGACAAAACATCATCCAAAAATGCATGGGTTAATGGCAAGACATCAGCTTGAGATGCCGAGGCAGCTGCAACAATAACTTTTAGGATTTTTGCTTGCTTTTCAACCTCTGGCCATAAATTATTTAAACGATTGTTGAAGCCTTTGCCCTTAAAATTTATGTTTATAAAAATTATTTTTATGCAAATTTTTGCAGAATCATGGCCTTCAAAAACTAGCTTACTTGAACAAATTTTAGAAAATCACTTGACCCACTTAAAATTTTCATTGATTCCATATCATCACATATTTGTTCAATTTGTTTAAAGCCAATTCCGTCTTGCCTAAAATCTCGTTGCTCATTTCTTTCCGGTGGATCATGCCTGCCATAATTATTTGTCGATCTTCCACCATATTGTTCTTGGTGAGAATATCCAACATTATTGTGTCTTTCACGTGGTTGTAAATTTGGGCCAGGATTGTTGAAATGATTTCATCCTTCATAATTCCCTCTTCCTCTGCCTCTTCCATTACTTCGACCGCTTCCGCCCCTTCCATTCCTACCACCTCCATTTTGTCCAAATCCTTGATTATTTCGACTTCTCCAAGGATTTTGACCATATCCATACATCTTTTTAGAAAAACTAAAAAATAAAATTTAAAAAACATTAAAATTTTTTTGATGTTTACAGAAAAAAAGAGATTGTATTCTTTTAAAGCCTTGCTAGCTTGCTTGTCTACACACCAAAAATAAGAAAGAAAAATTGATAAAGTTATGAGATACATAGATGATTAGGGGGTTGGAATTCCAACCCCCCACCCCTCCCCCCCCGTCAAGCGAAAAATTTTCGAGAAAAATGAGCAAAGGGGGGAGTACGTGAAAAAGTGAAAAAATTTTGGAAAAAGCGGGAGAAGGTGAAAGTAAATGGAAAACCTTAAAATTTTCTTTTAAAGTGAGAAAAATGAGAAGTTTTCACAAAATTATTCCCAAATAATACCTGTACAATAACTTTATTATAGACATAATTTCTGTTTAAATAGTAAAAATCGTCAACATTTGATACATTTTGCTATCAAATGTTGACGATAAGATGCTTCCTTACAAAGTTGTTTAATATATTATCTTTACGCATCATGAGAATTACAAATGGAATGCTTTTGCACAAAATATTTGAAATCATCTGACAGGGGGTAATCTCAACAAATGATTACTTTTTTTTTGAAACAAACAAATCCATAGTTAACAAACAATTAAGGTTATTGTTAACATTGTTACCCGGGCAATGGCAAATTTGCTTTTGCAGGAAGGCATCGATAATCAATAGTTTTAACTTTCAAGCGCATTCTTCTTTCATTCCACTTATAGAAAAGCTAGGTAAACCATGTCCGATATAAATTCTTAACATAAGTTACTAGACGCTTCAAATGTATGCTTTAACCTCATCTCTCTCTCTTTTATTGATGTATAACCTGCATGGAACACATTTTGATAAAAAAATTTGAGGACGTTCGACAGTTAATTCTTTTATATAATTGCATCCATTTTTTGTGGCTATCATTTTCTTTTCCATTGTGAACATTATCATTGTCAGAGTCGAGAATGACGGATTATTCATCTTTCCTCAGTTGTTTGCCTTCACTTTTGTTGCACTTTGGTGTGAAACATTCTGTCTGAAGCTACGAATTCGTCACTGTTACGTAGTAATTTTCCCGGTCAATTGACCAACACTACTGTTACGTTACAGTTGGTGACAAATTTGTAACTAGCAAGTTACAAACAAATAGTTTCCCGGCGCCACTTTATTTCTGTGTCTAAACATTGGCTTCATCATCACCAATTTCCAAGGATATTAAAAAATAACAATAAGTCCTCGTTATTAATTGCAACCTTTTCAATCGAGGACCTCAAATATCTCTTTGGTAAGAGTCCGACAGAAGTTATTATCACAAAATGTGATCAATTTAAACCAATAAAGCAAAACAATAGTCTAATCATGAACAATTAAACCAATTTAAACGAGATCACACCAACTGCGGACGCTAATTTTGAGAAAAAGTAAAAACAAACTCAATCTTATTAAACTACGTAAAACAATTAGAAGAAAAACAGAACAATCTATTAATTGCAAATGCAAAATTGCATCAAAAAAGAACATACCTCTTTTCATTGTAAAACGAAAGTAGTCAAAAGAACAAAAAATCATGAAAAGTAACAAAAGAAACCAAAATCAAACACCTAACCTTCTATTTTCGAAGTAAAAAAACTAACAAAACCAGTTAAAGAATATCCATATATTACAAAAAAAGGTCGACAAACCCCTGGCAAGCGAAATATAGGAGCAACCATAAGAAATTTTTCGGCGGCGCTTCGCGCCGCCGAAAAATTTTTTCCACATATGCAAAAAAAGGTCGACGGACCCCTGTCAATCATTTCGAAAAATTTGTTGGGGGAGATAGCAAAATTTTATTTTTCCAACCCCCCTAATCATCTATGATGAGATACTTAAGGTGATTCATCGCTTTTTAAAAAAATGGGAAGAACACAATTTTTTGTGACTACAAACAACTAAAAATTCTATTTGTTTTTTGAATCATTTTTAATGCCAGCAAAAAATATTTTATAAGAAAGGTATTAAAAACCAAATACAGATAAATACTTCTTATCCTTTATCAAGTGGTTGGGTAAATCAAAGAATGTACGTACTTTGGCCGGAACTTTTCTAGCGACCAAAATTACAATGGTCCAATTACATTTGTTTATTAAAATACCGATTTTTAAAGAGCAAGAAACACATTGCACAATTTTGCATTACTTTTTTATTTCTGAAATAATTAAAATCTACCAATGCTGTTACGTAAAAAATTACACAGAAAAAATCAGAAGTTTGTTTTCTTTCTTTTATATCTCTTTCAAATTGTATTTTATATTACTGTATCATTTATTGTTCGCTTCCTTGGAGGCATATTCTTTTAGAAAAAATATAGTATAAGATGATTTTGATCATACGTGGGCATAGCGTCCAACTGGGTCCAATTATTGGACCTTAGAGTCCGCAGTGAGTTTCTGTGAAAGAATTCTAGCATTTAAAATTTATAAACATTTTCGTAACATAGCAAAACATATAGCGTTTTGTAAACATAAATTTAATAATATTTAAATACGTATGTTATGAGCTGGCAGAATACTGTTCAGATTGTGCCATTTAAATTCTCTTAAATCTTAAAATGCAAAAAGCATACAATATTTTGTACCTATTCCTCCACTGACTGAAATGATGTCATTAAAGGAGGAGATCCATCGTGAATAAACTTTTTTTACAAAAATCAGGGACTTATTGGAGCTGCTTTTCTCTTTCCTTTTTATGCAGCTGCAGTGAACAAAAAAACAAGCTCCAATGAAGGTGTTTTTGCGTCGAGAAATACAATCAAAGTTGAGTGTAAAAAGTTTATTCACGATGGATCCTTTAATTATACTAATGAAAAAAAGAAATTTCTGACATTTTGAAAAATTTTCTAAAATAACAAAAATGTTAAAAGAATAAGTAAAAGAGATGCTTTTGTTTTTAGCAGTTATACGCAAATTTTGATAATCAAAAAATTAATGAATACAATCAAAAATTTACAAAAATGATCAAAAAATATTAAACCTAATTTTGTGTTTCAACATTTACAACAATCTCCTTCACAAGTGTAATTTTCGTTTACAAAAATCGGTAATTCTTTCAAAATTTCTTCACCAATTTCCTGGGGAAAAAGAAAATCTTTGTAAATTAAAAACTTTAAATGAAATAAACTATAAAATAAAAATACTGAAGCAAGTAAAATACAACAAAAACGATGCCGTTGTTGAAGTTCTGTCGATAAATTATGCTTCTTTGATTTTTTGTAATTGTATAAAATCATCACCAATAAAATAGTGGCAATAATAAAGTAAATAACATCAAAAATTCTCTTCGCTAATATAATTTTGTTTTGCTGGATTTGGTAATTTTGTAAATAACATTTTTCGCGATGACTTTGTTGATATGCAAATTTGTGTTGAAGATTTTGGAGTTCAACTTTATGTGAGTTTACAATTTTCAATAATGTTGTTGTTGATTCTTTAGAAAGGTTATGAGTCATAGCATATTCAATTTTTTCGATTATCTAAAAATGAATTTTATGTGAAACACCGAATTTCAGTATCTGAGAAAAAAACAATAGAAAAAACTTTTGAGCTAGAAATCTTTAAATAATTACTGTAACTATTACCGGAACGTAAAAATTTTTTTTACATTCTTTAGCATCCTGGAAAATTTCGAGGGGATACGAAAATGAAACCCCTATTTTTAAAGAGAAAGCCCACCTCCGAACTTTTTTTTTAATATGCAAATATTATAATTCTCACATGAAAATGCATTGTCTTCCTCGCACCTTCATGTTTTGTCAATGGTGAATAAAAAAATAACAATACATTTTTCACCTGAAAATCAGTCCCGGGAACAACAAAAATTTGTTAGAAGTGGGACTCCCCTTTCAATATAAACAAAAACTTGCCATTTTGGTGTCTTTTATTTTTTCTTTTATCACAAGGATATCAGAAAGTATGGATTTATTTTCAAATTCACATGGTTCAAATCTTTCAATTGGATTAACTGGTTGAAAATAATTTTTTAAAGATTCATGAGCAAGTGCAGAAACAAAAGTTGAACAAAAAAGTAACAATGAATAAATTAATATTAAACGATGATAAATGGTTTGGGATTCAACCTGTAAAAGTCAGATTTAAAAATTTTCTGATTTTTGTTAAAAATTTTTCAATGTTTAAAGTTGGAAAAAAACTGTAGAAATCGTTTCAAAATTTAGCAAAGTTATTTTTAAAACAATTTACTATACCTGGTCATTATTATTACTATTACAGTTCCTATAAGTATACATTATTGAATTAAATAAAATCCAAAATAATTCTTAAGTGAAATAAGAACAAAAAATTGAGTTGCAAAGGGTTAAAGCATAAAAAAGTGTTGTGGTTATTTTCTTACAGCTGCTGGTGGCAGTCATGGGCTCTGCTAAACAAAAATAGAACGAAAAGCATGTTAAAAATAGCAACATTTATCCATTGCTGCAGCAAAAAAGAAAAAAAATGCGGACAAACAGACCTCCCTTTTTTCTTTTTTCTTTTTCGCATCATTCTTTTTTCGGCAAAGCGCAAATGTTGTTATTGAATGTTGTTGTTTTTCTGGGAGGAAGCCGACAAAATTTTGAAGCGTTGTTTTAACTTTTGAATTAATTTTGCTTTTACTTCTAATTTGTAATTTTACTATGTGATAAACAGATTTTTATTAGTAGGATTTTCCGCTGCTCATGTCTGTTAAAAATCTGATTTTTTTCGATTTACCCACCCTTAAAAATATTGATGATGAAAATATTTAATTCCTTTATGCAAATTTTAGTTTTAATATTAAAATCAATGACGCAAATTTATGATGCAGAACCTTTGGCACTTCAAGCTGTCCATGTTGTTGCTCCTTTCATAGAAACTAAAGCAAAACCCAATAAAGAAAAAAATATATATAAACTTTTTAAATTAACTTTAACAAAAATTTCACAGGCACGATCAAAAACTGCTGATTTTAAAGAAGTAACATTGTTTGGCATTTTGAACTTCAAAATTGATAAATATTTTATTGCAGAATTTCCCAAAAGTAATGTTATTTCTTCTTATGCTATTATCAATGGCATTGCCTATTGTATTATATTATTATATAATATATGTTCCAACAGATCTACAACCTCCATCCCAGGCGCCCCTGAAGGTGACGTGTATATATGAACCTCCATATTTTGAAATGACCGAAGAAAAGTACCGCATGATCATTCAGGTTAGTATTTTATTTTTTGATCAGGGATGTCAGATATCCAAGGCCGTAGGCAGAAAAAAATGGGGGGGGGGGGGGCATTTTAATTTTGGGCGGGGCATGCCTTTGATCTTTTGCCGCCTTAAAACAGCGGCGGCAAAAGATCAAAGAATGTTCTTAATCTTGGGGACACAAGTACCGAATGCCCCTTTAAATACGGCCGTGCAGATATCGTATTGAATTTTCACATCCGTGTTTTTAAAAGTAAAAAAGTTTTAGAACCTTGCAATTATTGAAACAGCCCTTAAACTTCCAATTACACAGAAAAATGAATTAATTGATTTAAAGAAAAATTATACGAATGAATTGACGGAATTTCAAAAGATATCTGATATATATGATGAAATTGGAAAAAAATGCAGAAAAGAAAGTGACGAAAAATACAAAATTGAGCTTGAAAATTTTAATAAAAAATTTATGACACATTTTTATTTTACCAAAAATTTAACTATTTTTGTAACTGTTCTTTTTGAAATTTTAACAATTTCTACATTCATTTTATACAGTAGAACGAAGGAACATAAAATCGAAAAAGGTGGTCCATGTTCTTTTATTGCATTATTTTTATGTCTGAATTTCTTTTTTCTTTTTTTGCTTATATGGTTTTTTTTTGTACTTGAACCACTTGATATTGTTTATCATCCAAAGAAACTCCCATTAACAAGGGAACCGTCACATAGTCCTCAAAGAAAGCGGTTTTTTTTCCGGTTCCCGATTTGATACTTAAACTTAGTATGTGCAGCTGGCCCTAACACCTACTGATTCCCTAAAGCGATATACCCATGAATATCTGATAAACCATAAATGGTTGACTTCTAAGAAGTGGCTGCCGTTTACCCAAAAAACTTTAGGCCGCTAATACTTTCACATTATTGTTTTTGACCCTAAAGGAACCCAATAAACCATTTTTGGTCGAAAAACGGTTGAGACCTATGTGACAGTCGCCTTGTAAGTTGAAACTATTTTAAAATAAATATAACCTTATTAAAACCCGTAAAAGCTTTGTTGCGAGTTTGACTTTGAAATTATATTTTCGGAGTCGATGGTGCATCACTGATAATGAATTCATCAAAATAGCATTTTTGAAACGAAAATAGCAACAAGCAAAAATGATGGCAAAAAATAGCAGCTGGCAGCAGCTCCGGTTGACGTCATTCAAAGACAACCAAATTCAAAAAAAAAGTGACGACGAGAGGTCAGTCTTGTGCCTCAAGCATTTGTTTGTTGTTGCTTTTGCCGCCTCAAAATCGGACGAAAATTCTTCTCATTGCATAAAAATTTGTTGCCATTCTAAAACTTTCCTGAAAAAATTACATAGTTTTTTCCAGTTTTTTTCTGAATAATTTTGGGTACCTTAATTAGCAGTTGGCAGGTAAAAAATTTTACAAGCTTCAAAGTTATTTTTATGTTTTCGAAAAAAAATTGACTACTTTAAAAAATATTTGTGCCTATAACAACAGCTGATCACTAATATTATAATTTTTTAGCAAAAATTTTTCAAAAATTTGACCTACATTGTTTTTCATGTATTCTCTTGGTCTTTATACATTTTCTCGTTCATCTAATCATCAACGAGGAATTGTGATGAAAAGCGGCGACGACATTGTAAGCTTAAATATATGGCTACATTTTTTTAAATAAAATGTTTTAGAGTAACAGAAGTTTTTGTGGAATTGTACTACTATTCTTTATGTTTTTTTCACCATATTTCATGTTGGAGATTTCTGAAGCATTTTTTGATAATTCACGTGATATTCAGGTGCCATGTAATTTTACGGGATTATTTTCAAAAGATGAAATGAAAAATATATCTGCTCAATTGTATGACTTCGAAACGGTAATAATTTATTAGGGAATAATTGCCAGACATGTTTGTGAAAATTTGCATAAAAATATTAGTTTTTCAGAAAATTAAAGCCATTCATAAAGTCCTAGAATTAGATCAACCAATTAATCCCCAACTTTTGAACACTCTTGAAAATGTTACAACTCAATACAACGAAACAAAAGTAGAATTTGAATTTCAAGAATCCTTCACAGAAAAATGCAATAATATTACTGCTAAAATTCGATCTATAGCAAACCAGAATCGTCGTTACATAACAAAAATAATATTCTTTTTCTTCGATCCCATTGTTTTTGCATTTATAATTTTTCTTTTGCTTCCTGAAATTCGCAAAAGGAATGTTGACAAATTTCAAAGTAATTCTTCGTTACAGTATCTTTCAGTTTTTTATATCATATTTCACTGTATTTTCATTTATTATTGTTTTGTTTTTAAATAATTATTGCAATATTGCGACTTTTTGATTTGTGAAACAATAAAATAACTAAAGAAAATTAAAAATTGTAATATTTTTTGCAATTTTATCGAAGAAAAATGTGTGACTCCAAAAAGAACACAATACTTTCCTGATGTGATCACAAAAATGAAAAATCATTACTCAAAAATTATTAATGATCCTCAGAAAACCAATGACAGCAGAAAAGTTGGTCAAAAATTATTAAGAATGCATAAAAGGTGGGTTAAAAATCAACAACAAAAACTTTTAGAAAAACAAAACAATTTGTTTTCCTATATTACTCCGATTCTGAAAACAAAACACCAACCGATTCCAACGATTATTGACAATGGAAAGATCTTATTAACCGACCAAGAAAAAGCTGATGAAATGTTAACATTCTTCAAATCAGTATTAAATCCAAATTTCGAAGTCAACCATTCACCCATTAATGATTTAAATGATGATGAACTACACAATATCAAATTTACAAAAGAAAATCTTCAAAAACAACTTCGAAAATGTTCAAGTAAAAGCATTCTTGGTCCTGATGGTATTCCTGGAATAATACTAAATAAATGTTCAAGATCTCTGGCTTTACCATTATCAATACTATTTAATCATATTATTCAAAATGGCGATATTCCAGAACAATTTTTAATATCTCACGTAACACCTATTCCAAAAATACCAAATCCAACCATGCTCTCGAACTTCCGACCAATCTCTTGCACCAGCGACGTTTTTAAAACCATGGAAAGAGTCATTAAAGAAGAACTCATCATTCATCTTGAAAAATTAAAATTTCTTCCAAAAGAACAATTTGGATTTCGAAAAGGTATGTCAACAACAACCCAAATGATTCTTTTTCAGGAGCAAATTGTTAAAGAAGCGGCAAATGGAAAAACTACTGATGTTATATTTCTGGACATGGAAAAAGCTTTCGACAAATTAACGTTTCAAGAGATTGTGGATAATCTAAAAAAGGCAAAAATCAATGGCAAATTATTAAATTTAATGATAATATTTCTAACTCAACGAAAATTTTTAGTTAAAATCAATAAAAGTAAAAGTAAAACAGCAGAATGCACTTCTGGTGTTGGCCAAGGAAGTGTACTATCTGCAATTCTATTTATAATAGTTTTTGCTCAAATCAGTAAATTTTTAAATAATTTTAATCTCATTAATCATTTTAAGTTTGCTGACGACCTGAAATTACTGTACTCATACTACCGTAACCAATATGATCCAACTCCTCTCCAAATTGCTCTTGATGAATTATTCGAATGGTGTTCCCGAAAATCTTTATCAATAAATGCATCAAAAACTGTGCATGTTCAATATGGTCCACCCAATCCTGCAGCAAACTATTCAATCAATAATATTCAAATTCTGAAAAAAGATGTCACCCGTGATCTTGGTATTTATATCAAAAATGATTTAACAATGTCCCATCACATTGATATTATTTATTCTATCACAAATCGAAAAATGCATTCCATATTAAAGAAAGTAATCACAAACAACTCTGATATTCTTGCAAAAATATTCAAAATTTATATTCGACCGAATTACGAATATGGCTCGTCCTTATTTAATATTCCAAGAAAAAATATTGTTGATGATATTGAACAAATTCAAAGAACTTTCACAAAAAGAATTTATCTAAGAAATAATCCCAATTATGACCAAATTCCCGATTACAAGGAACGATTAATACTATATGGAATGGAATCATTAGAAAAAAGAAGACTTTATTTTCAAATTCTTGAAGCTTGGAAAATATTCGTGCAACACAAAAATCCCGATCTCGACCTTGAATTTCACCAAAGAACTACAATGGAATCCAGATCTGGTGGAATTTATAAAACTAAATCAAGCATCCATCCAAAATCCAAATTCTTCAATCTTCATTTTTCTTCGAGAATCTCAGCCCTGCTGAATCAATACAATATTAATCTCAATGAATTTGGTTCAAAAGAAGCCTTACTCGCCCATCTAAAAACAATCGATTTTTCAAAGACGCTGAAAATTGTATAAGTTTCTATATTTTTACTTTGTAACTTTATTACTGTACTTTTTACTTTTTCGATTTACTTATTATTTTAAAATTTTCAAATAAGTTTATTTTATTCATTTTATTTCTATCTCATTCATCGACTTCTACTTGGCTTCTATTTTGACTTCCCTTTAAAACAACACGATCGGGTGGCCTTAAAGTGTTCAAATGATTCGGATAACGTGTAAGCCCTGTCCGTTTTCATAGAACATCCACCTCATTCTTTGATGATCGATGTTCGATTATAAATTTCAAATCCAAGCTCAGTAAAAGTTGGTGTCTGTTATAGTCAAAAAATTTATTTAAAAACTTATTTTTTCTCTTGTTACTTTATTTAAAAACATTTTTATTGTATTTCATTTTTTACTGTATTCTTTTCTTGATATTATATTTCTTGTTTTTCCCGCACTTAAAGTGAGCAATCGCTTTGAAGTGAATAAATAAATAAAAAAATAAAAAAATATTTTTTGTAAATTTCTATCAACTCCGTGATATTCATATTTTAAAGGAATATTAAGAAAGGCAGCAATTTCAAATTTTTAATTTTCGTCATTTATTATTATTTTGTTTTTGGTCAAATTAAATAATATAATTTGACTGTTTTTGGCAATCTTTAAATATGATCAAATAAAAAAGCACTTTTTTGACCTCTAAAAAAGACAGATCGATTTTTGTCCTTTTTTGTAGATGGATATCCGAAATGTTTCCTTTTTTGGCTGACCTCCATCGAAAGAACAACATGCTTCACTAAAAAAATCTAAAGGTCTCCTTTTTTTCTGTTTCATTTTTAACGTTCTGGTCAACAAAGACATTGTCCCCTTAAAAGATTATGTTTGCCGTTCTTCATTCTTGAACATTTGCAAAAATGGAAAATGCCGTTCCTGTTAAATTTCTATCGAATAATCATTATTTTCCTCCAGATGTATTTAAATGGATGAAAAAGAATGCTAAACCCAAAGCAGCTTCGAAATTAATGAAAGTTTGCAAATACTTTCAGGATATTAAACTTTCAATTGTTTTTGTTAAAAATGTTACACCACAAATTTGTTGGAACCCCTTATTTGACACTTCTGATTGCAAAAATCTTCCATCAAATTCATGGTTAATTGGGAAGATAATGCTTAATAACTGCCAAATTTCTAAATTGATTAATAAAACTATAGGGTGCAGTCTTCAAAGTATTGATTGTACCGATCAAATAATGTCATTTGATGACTTTAAACTTTTAACCTCTGGGGGTATAATTGAAACAATGTATTTAACATGCTCAAAAATAAATTTTAAAAATGGCCAAGAAGTTTCGCTGGAAAGAATATTGGAATATCTACCAAATATTGTTAAATTTTACATGTAAGTATTTTTGTGGTCTAAAGGGGGAGTCCCACTTCAAAAAACTTTTCTTGTGCTTGGGACTGATAATCAGGCAAAAATGTATTGTTCTTTTTTCATTCACCTTTGACAAAAAAGTGCGAAAAAGACAACACGTTTACGTGTCGAGAACATAAAATTTGCATATTAAAAAATTTGTACGAAGTGGAGATCCCCCTTTGATAAAATATTATAATTCTTAGACATTTTTGATAACCATTTTTAAGGAAGTTTTACATTCCAACATTTAACTTTAAAGAAAATTTAAATTGTCCAAAGCTGAAAGAATTCACTTTTTGGAAAATTTCACCAAATTTCAATATCATGGAATTTTATCATTTCATGATTGTAAGTTTTTGTAAACATTTTTTGTAACAAAAGACACTTTGCTTAATTTTCAGAAACATCAACAAGCAAAATTTTATCTCGTATTTGGACATAAGCTAGGTCATGAATGCATCCAAAACATTCAAATTATCTTTGATAAAATCGTTGAAAATTGGTATTTCAAAAATAATCCACCACAAATTGTTTTTCCCTGTCAAGTGCTTGATTCAATATTTGCAATGGAACAACTTCGAAATCGATATTTGGCATATATTGAAAAGCGTCGCCCAAAATATTATTATAAAACAGTTATAAATATTTGTTAAATTATGTATATTGACATCACAAAATTATCTCAGTAAATGGCTAATAACAAATGTTTTCAATATAATAATGTTTAAAAGGAAGATCTTTATTGTTCTGACCAAACCCTTCTTGGATACGTTTTTCCGCAACATTTAGAAAAATATAAATTAATTAGACCGCATTTCTAATTTTCTTGATAAATATGGGCTTGGCATGTTTCACCAAAAACAGCATAAAAATGTCGAATTTTAAATAACCGGTAGCTTTCCAAATCCATCAGGACTATTGTATCCGATCCGAAACTCAAAATATCGTATCACGGATCAATCCGACATATTACAGATTGGATTGACGGATTGGAAAATCACACGGATCGGATTAACGGATCAATCCGTCGGATTGGATTGCCTTACAATAATCAGGACAACTTTCATTGAGAGCAACCCTAAAGTTTCTAAAATATGCAAATTTATGGTAAAGATTTAGGTTTTATTGGTTCACGTACAAATTTTTGCTTTCTGTTTTTAATTAAAGTACTGGTTGCAGTTTAGCTTCTTTTTTGGTTAAGCTGTTTAGCAGTTGGAATTTTACCTATCAATATCTTTTTTACAATTGCAAGTCAAGAAGTTGTAAAATATAAGAAATATTTTATTATTAAAAAGCCAAAAAAAAATTTTTTATTTTTTAAAAGCACAATGTAGTGTTTTTTCGACATCGTTTTCCCAAGCGTTTTTTAAATTAGAAATCAAGCAAAGAATTTCTTTCGGCACCTTTTATTTTGTTTTTCACATTAAATGATTTTATTTTTAATGTTTCGAAATCAATCTTTGATGCAAAATGTTTTGCATTTCTATTTTTTCTTTCAAAAACATGAAAACAAAATTTATGATACAAGCATTTTTTGCAGAAATTTAATCAACATCAAGGCTTTCACTGAAAATGTGAACATTTTAAACTGTTTTTTTCTGACTCCCAGTTTTAGCAATGTTTCGCGCTCTTGATCATCGAGAACAATCACAAAAGAAAATTAAAGAAAATGCGATATTATAAAAAGAATTAAAAATCAACTTTTGATACAAATTCAAACATTGATCAGTTATCTTTTTTGTTAAATTTTTCAAACTTTGGCTGCAGTATTATTGGCAAATTCTAAGCAAACAATTAAGAGTCTTAATTTAAGACACAATGTATAATTTGATAATTTTTCCTATAAATTTTTATTTAAAAATGTTTAATCAATGAATTTATTGGTGGAAGTTTTATTAGAAATTATGTGATTTTTATTGTAACAATTGCAAGTTTTGTTGTAAAGAAGTATAAAACAAAAAATAAAATATTCAAAAGAAATTATTTGTGCAATAAAATTTTTCATCGATGACATTGCTTTCTTCAGGGATGACAAAGTCATAAACATTTTTGGAACGTTTTTTGCAAAGTTTCTGTGTTTCGATGATCAAAAACTAGAAAGGGCTTGCACAAATCATCCCTGTTTTCACGGGTGTCGAAATCGGGCGGTGTTTTTTTAAAGAAAATTCAAATGTCAAAACACATATTTTTGGGAAAAAACACCAATTGGTGCACCAAATGTTAGTTTTTTTGAAAGCAACACTGCTATAAATTACATTGAAAAAAGAAAGAAAAATATTTACATCTTTGATTCTGACATATTCTGTTTTTCAGATGAAAGAAAGTCTCTTTTTTAATGTTTTCATTTAAATTTAAAAATTAAAAAATGAAAGATAATTCACAATTTAATGTTTCCTCACTTTTTCAGTTTTTGAATATTTAATATCAGCTTTTGATATCCATGTTAATTTTTTTATCTCCAAACTTTTCATTGATTTAAGTCACTGTCTTCTGATTGATATAACCCGAAATATACATTTGAATTTCCCTTTAAATTATTAAGTTTCAACCATCCATTCGCATAACACAAATGAAATAATTAACTTAAAATCGAAAAAATGTACAAAAATATTTGGGTCAAGCAATACATGATTGCATAATTTCAAGGAAAGAGAAATAGAGAAATACTTGTTTTATAATTTTAATAATAAAAGTTTGCGAATGACTTCAATTTCACCTAAGCCATTGAAATTACGCGGCTTTCAAAAATCCTAAAATATACAGGTTATCAAGAGTTGAAATTTTTATTTTTTTGCATTTGTTTTTTTGCCATTTTCTAAAAATAAATACACAAAAAACCATTAGAAAATTTCAATAATAAATTTATCCAATTTTCAACAGTTCAAATAAAAAAGTCTGCATGATTAAATAAACATTTTAAACAAAAATGATTTTTACATAAAAAATAGAATTGATAATCAGGTTGACAATTTAGGCGATTACATTCACCCAAATATTTAAGTCTTCGAGTACATTTCAATCTGTCATATGGTGGTGGCTCAAAGGAAATTTCTTCATGATATGTTCGCCATCCGAATGCTCCTGGACGAGTATAATTTATTACAATATCCTGTAAAAATTAAGATATTTTAACAGATACTTTTCAGGCTTCTTTAAAAAATAATGTAAACTGAAGATTACTGTAAAAGGTGCCAAAGTTTATGACAACATTTTTGGAGGTTTAAAAAATTTGTATAATTATAGCTTTGGATCAATCACAGATAAACAAATTAAAGACAAATTTTTTCATGTTTTTTTATTGGTTCAACCTGATCCCTGATTCATATCTTGAAACGAAAAACACTTTTCCTTTATCCACTTTCGTTGCATGACAAAATTCAGGGATCAGGGTGAACTAATAAAAAAATATCGAATAATCCATTTCCTTAAAAATCATGACAATTTTAATCCAAACCATAATTATGCAAATTTTTTTCTGGTATCCCAAATAAGGTGTAATTACGGTAATTAAAACCCCACAAACCTCTCTCAAACTTTTATCTCGTTCAAACCAGCTTGGAAAAAATATCCATCTTTGTGGGATTCGATTTTTTTTAACTGAAGTCAGGCCAATTGTAACTTCAATCTTAAATTTATTGTCTTCGGCATGTGCGGTATGGGCTCGATGAATCTCTGCAATAAACCAATAATACGGACTTGCGGACCATTCATTATATTCTTTTATTGCTTTTTTAACAATTTCCTTTAAAGGCAAATTACTTAATAAAGATATATAAAATAGTTTAAAAACTTACATAAACTTGTTTGGTGCAATGATTGATGACATTATGTTCTCGAAAAACTCTTGTACGAAAACCATATGGAACCCAAATATCATTGTATCGCTTTAACGGATAACAAATACACCACATTTTTTGAATTTTGGTTATGACATTTTTTCTGCTTTCTTTTTTATTTTGCAAAAATAAAGAAAAAAGGGGAGAGAAGGACAGCTAAAAGTTATGCAAGGCAGAGAACGGCTCTCTTCCATTCATCTGCGGTAGTTGCTGCTGCTGCGGCTGGCAGCAACAACAACTACATAAAAGCTGCCGTCGTGCATGACATTGAAAAAAATGTGACAACCATGGCAGAGACGCAGACAACTAAGAACGAAAGAGAAAGAATTTTATTCATGAAATGCTTTTTTCGATAAAATATAAACCTAAGAAAAAAAATTAAGAAATAAATGTTTTTACTGAAGTAAAAAAAAATGAATCCAAAAATACAAAACTTTGCTGTCATTACATTTAGGGTAAGGGACCAAAACCCTAATTTCAATATTTGTTTAACTAAAACATTAAAAATCCCTTTTTTCTTTTCTTTCTAAATCCAAAAATTACAGTAATCTGGATGGCAACAGAGCAGATGGAGTTCTTTTAAAAATATTTGAATTTTTTTTAAAAGGTCAAATAGTGTGATGGTTTTAATTAAAAATTGTTATAAACATTTTAGAACTTTTAAAATGTTCATAACCATTTTTTTAACATACATGTTTTCATTTCTTTTTTACCAATCCATCTGATTAATTAGACAATTCCGATCCGATAATTTTGGTGGAGATTACTGAAATTTAGATCCGATTGCTGTTCACTATGACTTACTAACTGTTAATAAACAAACGTAAGATTATAAAATTTAAAAATTTGTTGACAGAAGTAAATTCAGTTATTGTTTAAAAAATGTTTGGTAACTTTCATTTAAAGTTTTTGCGAAACAAGCGTGCTGCTTTTAAAGTTGTTGGAATTTTTAATGTTTGGTATTTAACATTTGAAAATTTTAGAAATGTGAAACGTTAAAAACATATAAATTCACACGTTTTTATTTTTCATTCTGATTAAGTAATTTTAATGTAAGGTTTTTTGCACATTTTGTGCCACGTTTGATTACAGGCCCTATTTACGAAATCAAAATTTTGTGAAACACCTAAAACTACACAACTCTGACCATTAATTTTTGCTGGCTCCCCCGAGCGCCAAGGAATGTAATCAACGGGAGAATTATCAGTGTAATGAAAAGTATTTCCACTATCTACAGAATAAAGTCCCAGCCATAATGCTTCCCACCCAATTGCAACGTATGCTAAAAAATTACATGATTTCCAATGACAATAATTAATTTCCACATACTGCCTAGAAACTCCAGTTCTTCGTAACTATGAACAGACGGTAAATGACCTCCTTCATTTTGACAATATGTCTCAGCTGAATTCCAATCGTATTCAGTATTCCCAAAATCTCCACCGTAACAATATCCTGTAGGTTCAAAATAAATCCATCCACTTGAACAATTGGCAAATACTGGACTTGTCGATGAAATTTTGGGAGTGATGGTTGTGGGTACGGTAGGCTTTGTTACAAAATTAGAAATGGCACAAACAAAGGGTTTTGTTTTGCAGCATTCTTGTGCACTCCAAAATCCATCGTTTATTGATATTGCAGTACATGCAGCTTCAGAAGAATCTTGTGGTTCTCCTTTTTTCCAATCATTAAAGTCAAATGCACTTCCATCAGTCCATGACCAATTTCCGCGTGTTATTAATGTGTTTGAACCAATCCAAAAATCAGATTCAGTACTTTCGTGAAAGTAATCCGGGGCATACTCTGAATTTATAAAACTTAAAGATATGAAAGCATGACAAAAATATGTTTTTTATTGTTACTTATTTTTAACATGTTTCATTTACTCACCATTAATGATAGCATTTGAAAAGGCATCATGAATTGAAGCTAAATGTCCACCGATGGCAGTACAAGCAAATTCAGCCCTTGCGAATCCAAGTTTAGTTGAGTTAAAAAGTAAACAATTTGTTTGCCATTCAACACTGCCATTAAAACACAAACCTTTGATTAATGGAAGTAATAAACAAAAAATAAATAATCGATACATTTTTGAAAGCGTGTTAAAGTCACAAGTGAACAATAAAACATTTAAATAAAAATTTATTTGCGTTATCAGTTTAGTGATACATAAATGGGTGTTTATATTGTTGATCATTATTTTATGCTTTCTGATATCTACACATGAAGACAACCAACTCATTAACAATTACTTTAAGACAAATAATGCGTTAAGCGTATGAATCAATTTGGCTTCTTGTCCACCTGTAGTATACACACAAATAAATACGCAAAAAATAATTCTAGGTTGGTCTTTACTTAAATCTCATAAAAAATAACCTAAAAGTACTGCAAAAAAACGTTTCATTGAAATATTTATTATTTTACAAGAGTCAATTACAAAATAAAACATACAAAAGTCATCAATGTTCAAGAACTTGATTCAACACTTTCATATTTACTTTCTTGATTTCCTCCTTTCTTTGTATCACTTTCTTCTTCTTTTTCCTTTTCTTTCTTCTTTGTTTCTGATTCATCCAAACTTTTCTTTGCTGCTGCAGATGGTGCTGTTACAACCGGAGCAGGAGTTGCTGCACGAGATGCTCGACGATTTGCTTTTGTTGAATCTTTTCGAATTGCATTGATATCTTTTTTATCTGTTGCTGCTGCTTCATTCTTCTCTTTTTCGGCAAAAGTTTTGCCACTTCCATCAATTGGTGATTGAACTTTTTTGGGTTGATCAGGTTTTGGTGGTTCAGCAGCTGGTGCAGGAACTTCAGTTTTTGCAGTTTCCTTTGTTATTGGTTCTGGTAAAATAATTGGAAGAAAATTGAATTCTTCTTCTTCTGGTACGGCTGCCGGAGCTGGAGTTGTTGGGGATTGAGGAATTTCAACGGCAACAGGTTGCTGTTGCTGAGTTGGTTGAGTCTTCTAAAATATGACAACATTACCGTAATCCATCAAATAAAAAGTTCCTTACTTTAGCCTTCTTCTTTGACGATGATTTTTCCTTTGTCTTTTTAGCTTTCTCTGCTTCAGCTCTTGGAATATTTCGATACCCTCGAGGATCAGGCGCCCAATCAAGCGGTTCCTTTCCAGTAATCTTCCAATCTTGTGCCATTTGTTCCAAAATATTTCCAAAGAATGGAAAATCAACAATTGAAGAACTTCGAGATCGACAATTCTCCAAATATCTTGTCATTATATCAATATATGGTTTAAGATCACCAAGTTGTTCGCCATCTAAAAGATTTAAAGTTCATAATCTCTCATTCTTCCAAAACTATTAAATGATACTTACAATCACCCATAAAAAGGCGTTCCTTTTGTTCATATCCAACTCGTTCACTTTTAGCTCTCTTCCATGGCAACATTTTTTGATCAAACATATCAATGATAAGATAAACCCATGATTCAACATCATCCAAACGACGAATTTCTTGACCAAGATGAAAGGCACGAGATTGAAATCGACAGCTTATCCATGGAAGTTTTGGCGTGATTCTTGGGGTTCTAAAAAACTTGTAAGTAATTAACGTTACACATTATAGAGTGGTAAATAGACAAAATTTTAGATTAAACCTTTCATAATTAAATGTAACTTATCATACTGTAAAAAATCAACTTACTCACTACCACCTTGCTTTTTTCCTTGTTCAATTCGAGCATTTCGTGCCACATATTCATAAGAAAGTGAAAAATTAATAATATAAATAATATTATGTTTTTCATTCAAACCAACAGTAAAATTTCCAGCTCGAACATCTCGATGATAGTAATGATGAAGTTGAACATCATGAATGCCTTGAAGAGTTTGTGATGCAATGTGAAGAGCTGTAGAACGAGAAAAATCAGCACCATTTAATCGTTCAGTTCGTAAATCAGATAAGTTACAATCACATAGTTGAACAATAACAAAATTATATTGATCAGGAAAGGAACCACGATCAAAGATGGATAAAAAATGTCGTCGATGTGTCAGAGATGTTTCATAGGCATTATTCATGAGAAGGATATCACGCTGAAATAAAATAAAGAAATTAAAAGTTAAGTTGTAAATCATTCAATCATTAAATGTGGAATATGAAATGAATTACGGTAGTTGATCTACGGAACTATAAAACATCCGGTAGTATCATCGACCTCTTAATCTGTTGTGGTTATATTTACAACATAATTCTATCATAAAATGGTGACGCCTATCAGGGGCATCAGGAGGACGGGGCAACAAGGGCACGTGCCAAATCGAAATCCTAAAAGTTTTTTGACTTTTTGGCACCATCGGTACAAAGGCGTGCGCCTCTTGAAAGAGTTTTGTCCTCCTCTTGCTGACGTCCTTGTGCTCGATCTCGAGATTAAAACATCCACCTCTTAACAGGCATATGGTACAACTAATGACCCCTTAAAAGAAAACCCGCTTACCTTTAATAATGGTGCACCTCTAGGCAATCCAATAGCTTCCAACTTCAAAAAATATCTAATTTTTGTTGAAACATCCATAATTCGATAAGTTCTTGAGCCAAAAGATTTTTCAATCTTGTATTGACGATCATTTGTATTAAACGCAGATCCAAGTTGCAAAGGTTTAAGTTTCAATGCTTCAACTGCTTTTGCCAAAGCTTGATCACATCTTGGCAGTCGTGAACCATATAATCGAAGACCACGATCAGGAAATTCTTCTAAAATTTCTGGAACTAAACGACGTCGTAAATCTTCTCCTTCATATTTCGCATAAATTCGATACTCTTTTTCTTGTGGAACTTTTTCGGATTGTCCACTGCCATGATGTGGTTGAGCAACTTTATTTGGTGATTGTTGACGCATGACGTTGATGATGACGATGATTCGGCAATAATGAAAAAGCGATGGTGTGACAAATGAGTGAAAATGTTTCAGCGAGCATGATAGACTGAATGTGTGTCTATGCAAATTTATTAATGTAATCTAAAAAAATGTGTAATGAAAGTGCATAAATTATTTTAGACTAAGATCCATAACTATAAAATACCCAAAAATGATAAAATTTATATATAAATTTAATGTCGGTGTGACCAAAAGGGTGTAAAGCAGGTGACCAAAAAGGTTTAAGAATACGATTTGCCGCTATCCAAAATTGGCAAAATCCAAGGTCTCCTGCTGCTGTTGAACAAATGTTTTAAAATAATTTTTGCATTTGCTATCACAAAAAAATCTATTATTCGATCACTTTTGGGCAATAAAAATATTCTGTCAGTTATTTTTGGTTGTTAATACCAAATGTTGCTAACTCATGTTTTGGGAAAAGATCAAAAACAAACAAAAACAGAAACAAAAAGTAAAAAAACATTTGTAAAAAAATCTTTTGCGCAAAAAAACACGAAACTTTTCGAGCTTTTTTCTTTTTCTTTGTCGAAGCTTCGCGAACCGTTGTTCCCAAAAAAACGCAAAAAAGAGTTTTTTGAACTTGAAAGTTGTGTTACTTTTTTTATCCCTTTTATCTTTTTTGAGGTAAAAGAAACAATGGATTCAAGTGATAATAATCATGTAAATATTGATTTATGTCTTCCGAAGAAGCGTATTACATTTGGGAATTATCGATTTGTGGAAATTAATCCACATCCGGTAATTCCAGTCTTTCGTTGCTGTCCAAATCATGGTGGAGATGTTCCTCTTCAAATTAATAATGTATGTTTAATATTTTTATAAATTAATTTTAACATCATTTTATATTTTAGGATATAAGAAATGTTAATCCACGACCAGCTTTTACTCCACTTGCAACTTCCTCTTCTGTAAATAAGAATTGTAATTTTGTTCAACAACATATTCGTCCTCCTATTCTTCCTAAACCTTTACCTCCTCCTCCTGTATGTTTTATGTTTATATAAAAATTCATTTGTGTAACCCACTTCATTTTAGCAAAATACTGCTGACGATTCCTTTTTTGATGATGAAGACGAAGATGAGGATGTATCTCCTGCTGAAAAAGTAAGTCATTTCTTTCTATATTATATTTACATTCAAAGAAGTTTGTTTTAGCAAGTTGGTGATCTTTGTGGCTTTCCTCCTGAACCTGTTTCTTGTTCACGAACAAGTGATGTTCAAGTTATCGATATTCGTCCATCAACTACAGCAATAACCGTTCCAGTTCGAAAAGTTCCAAAGCTTGATGATGATGACTTTGACAATGATGAAGCATTTGTTGCAGCTGTTGATAATGCTGCCGTTGCATCAACATCAAATGTTAACCGGCCAACAGAAGTTGAAAATCAACTATATTATAATGGAACGGGACCGCGACATGGTTTGTTTTAGTGTTATTTATGTTTCACGAAGGTATACTGTAGCTTTTAGATATGCATGGAAAATTCAAAACTTTTCTTAAAGATGACGGCGATGAATTTATGGATAGTGGTAAGAAATTTGCTTGCTTTGAATTATATACCTAAAATGGTCCAATTTTAGTAAAACATCTAGGATATCAACGACATTCTGATATGCATCGACAATTGAAAAATATTTTTGGACATAATGATTTTCGTCTGCGACAAAAGGCTGCTATTGTTGCTGTTTTGCAAGGCTATGATTCTTTTATTTTGATGCCAACTGGAGCAGGAAAAAGTTTGTGTTATCAATTGCCAGCTATTCTAATACCTGGGGTTACGATTGTTATTTCTCCGTTGATCTCATTGATTATTGATCAAGTTACTAAACTTGAAAGTTTAAAGGTAAATTTCTTTCACAGAAGCCTTTTGTATTTCTAGTTCAATTACAGTACTTGTTTATTTTTTAGGTTAATGCTCGTGCGATAAGTAGCGCCATGGATGATGTTAATGAAATATTTACTGAACTTGATTCATCAACGGTTTCAATTAAACTTCTTTATGTTACTCCTGAAATGGTAAATATTATTTCTATTTATCTCTGTAATCTATATATTTATTTTTAGATAAGTAAATCTGCAAGATTTGTTGCTGCTATGAAATCTCTTCATGAACGAGGTCTACTTGCCAGGATTGTCATTGATGAAGCACATTGCATCTCTCAATTTGGACATGATTTCCGTCCTGATTATGCTCGACTGGATGAATTTATAAAGAATTTTCAAACTCCAAGAGTTCCTGTTGTTGCTTGTACTGCTACAGCAACCCCAACAATTGTCACTGATGTTCGATCTCATCTCAAAATTCATAATTCCAAACTTTTCATGAGCAGTTTTGTTCGAGATAACTTGAAATACGATGTGGTTATTAAAACTGCATTTTCCGTGAAGAAGCTTATTACTGAACTCAAAGAGCGTTTTAATGATTCTTCGGGAATTGTGTATTGCTTGGCTCAGAAGGATACAGAAATTGTAGCTGAATTGTTCAAAGAAAAGGGATTCTCGTGTGCAGCGTATCATGCTTCATTGAGTGATGATAAAAGAAGATCTGTACAAGATGACTGGATGCAAGGAAAAATATCGGTTATATGTGCTACACTTGGTAAACAATTTTTACTAATGGCTGTAATGTTTTTAACAGTGTTACTGTGTTTTAGCTTTTGGAATGGGTATTGATAAACCAAATGTTCGATTCGTTGTTCATCACTCACTTCCAAATTCAATTGAAGCTTATTATCAAGAAACTGGTCGGGCAGGACGTGATGGTCTTTCTGCTTACTGTATTCTTTTATACAGCTTTCAAGATCATATTCGTCGTCGAGTTATGCAGGAAAAGAAAGACAATTATAAAGATGTGCTTGGTCAACAACAAAGAAAATCACTTTATGAAATGGTTGATTATTGTGAAAATGTTACAAAATGCCGAAGAAAGATCTTGGTTGAACATTTTGGTGAAATTTATGATGCCTCGGCCTGTCAATCTTCAAGAACTCCGTGCTCTGTTTGTGAAAATATTACGGTATTGAAGAATAAATTCCAACTTTACGGTATTACTCCAGATGCAAGAATTATTATCAGATCTATCATGTCTTTGAATGGTGCATCAATCTCTTATGTTGCTGAATTATATCGTGGTATGTTATCAAAGGCGAATCAAGTAAAAGCAACCAAAGGAAATCATCAAGCTCTGCCTCTTTTTGGACTTGGAAATATCTTAAGTGAAGCAGATATTGTTCGATTGTTAAGAAAATTGGTTATTGATGGATATCTTGATGAAGTTCTCATAGCTGGTTCACATGGCAATCATTATGGTGTTATACAACCATCTCAAAAAGGAAAAGCTTTTGCTAATCAAGATAATGCTGCCGAAAAGATTTTTATTCATTTTTCAACTGAAAATCGAAGAAGTTCTGCTGCCGCTGCTGCTAAAAATGTTTCCTTCTCCATGACGAGAGCTACAAAAGCGACTGAAACTGATATGCTTAAAGAAAAGTTTGTTTTGTTAATATTTCTTGATTGTATTTCATTATTTTTGCTCATTTGCAGGTATCGCTTCAAAGATAAAGCAATTTTCGAAAGATGTAAATCGAAGCTCATTGAATTTTGTAAAGCTGAAGCTGCCAAAGAACACTTTGCTTCGTATACGGTATGTTGTTGCTGCGTTTTTATTATATCATTTCTTAATTTTTCTTATATTTTTTAGGCAATTATTGGTCTCAAAGGTCTTGATGAACTTGCTGCTTTAATGCCTCGAACAAATTCTGATCTTTTACAAATTGATTCAATGACTCCCGATAAAGTTACAAAATATAGTGAAAAAATTATGGGAATCTTGAAAGAATTTTGGGCACAAACTGATATGCTGGAACAAAGAGAGATTGAAGAACAAATACATTCTTTAAAGACTGCTGTTACTACTCAATCTTCAAATAACTTCAGTAATGAAAATGGGGAAGATGCAACGCCTTCATCATATTATTATAATCGACCATCTCGTGGCCGTGGATCTTATGGAAGAGGAGGAAATTCAAATGCTGATGGAGCTGCAAATCAATTCGTAACGTCTGCTGGAAGAAAGGCTTACATTTCTGCCAAGAAGAAAGCTGAACGTGGTGGAGCTACACCGAAACGTGGAACAAAAACTCCAAGAGGAAAAATTACTAAAGCAGCTGCTCCTCCTCCAAAACCTCGAAATTCAATGCTTTTTCCTCCTGGTATGAATTAATATTATTATTTTGTTGTTATGTTTTACTTATGTTGTTTAAAATAAAGTTGTTGAATTTTTGTTTATACTTGTTGTTCCGTAAATACTTATGAAATTCTTATTTCATATTTGAGATTAGCCATCAGCTAATTATCGTGAAGATTGTAAATGAAGAGCTTGTTTGAGTTTTTTTAATGTTTTGTTGAAAATCAAAAATTAACTAAACTACTTTTTATTTATCATTGCATTTTTATAAAAAGAAACATTTCATTCAACAACAATTTTTGTAAGGAATGATTTTTATTAAATGAATTTTTTACCACCATGGATTGGCAGCATATCCGTCATGATGACCATGTCCGTGACCACCAAAATGATGTGGAGCATATCCCCAACCATTTGAATGTCCCCAACCTTGTCCATGTGAATCATCATGTCCGTGATGGCCTCCACCAACATGTCCAACATCGTGTCCATCTCCGAAGGCAGTACCGTATCCCTTTGCGAATGAATCACCTTCAGCTCGGGCTCCTTCTCCACCATATTGATAATTGGCCCAATCAGATTTGGCACCCTTTGCAAATCCAGTTGCAGATCCACCATCATGGGCATCATCATGTCCATATTTATGTCCATATCCTTGATCATATACTCCATGATCATCATGTCCATTACCCCATCCATTTCCATGAGAATTTGCATATCCATAATATGGTGCAGCACCCCATTCATGGCCACCGTAATGTCCTCCCCATGGATTAAAGCTGCCTGAGGCAAACACGGAATCATTGATCAAAACAGTAGCAAAAAGAAGACACAATGCAATTTTGGATGAAGCCATTTCAAATGAATGAGAGAAATGGAATAAAAATTTGATGTTTATTTTCTTCTTCATCGCCGGCTTTTATATTCTTTTTCAAAACCGATTTTTAATGAGACTTATTTTTTGAAAAAAAAAGTTGTCCAAGACGGCAGCATAAAAAAACATGTTTCAATCAAGTTCAGACTCATTCAAATGTAATAATTTTTATTTTTTATGCTCTTTCTTTTTTTAAGCTAAACTAGTTCCATTTGATTGCAAGAAAGAAAGAAGAAAATCAAGGCAAAAATTATTATTACTTTTTATTTTGTCTGTCTTTTTTCCGGTATTTGATTTTCTTTCTTCATTGATGTTTTAAAATGATCAGCTTGATGTTAAGAAATCCTATTTTTGGCCAGATTATTTATGGTAACCATTAGTTAAGAAACAACACTAAAGTAGATAATTAATTTACTTCTATCATATTTGATAAAAAAAGTTAACATCTTTTTATAAAAATTTTGACTGTATTTAAATTTATAATTTTCGCCTGTTAAAGTTCAAAATAAACTAATGCGTAAAAACTTATTACTGTAATACTGAAAAAGGTAAATAATATACTGTTTTTTAAAATTGTCAAGTTTAAAAAATAATTTAAAAAATTTTTTTCGACACAATTTTTTATGTAGACATTTTGATTGACAGCTGTTTGTTGAAATCAATTAATCAAGATAAAAACTTTTTATTATTTTCAACTGTTGTTTTTTGTTAAATCAGACTCTTCTTTTCTTACAAATGCTGTTTTTTTCAATTTTTCATTTTATTTCATTTCCTTGTTGTCGGTTTAGTTAAATCGAACATTTAAAATTGAAAGAAAGTGTTCTAATTAAAATAAAGATAAAGATGAAATATTTCCTTGCAGGTTTGTTACATTAGTTTTTGATTGGTGATGTCATTTTTTGTTCAATTTGTATTCAATGCTGTTCTGAAAGAAAGATGTTAATTTCTGTTCATTTTTAGCATGTTTATTTGCTACCGTATTTATTGGGGTCGTTGAAAATGCAATGTTAATTATTCAAGCTGAAAAAGGAAAAGAAGCAAAAATTGATTTTGAAGAGGGAATGTTTTTCATTAAACGGATTACAAAAGCTTCACCAAATCCACAGTATTATTTTGGGCATCCAAATAGACATGGCAACGGGCCGACTTTTTCGAAGCCCGGCCCGGCCCGGCCCGTAGCCGGGCCTGGCGGGCTTTTGCATATTGTTTTCAAAATTTTCTTATTACTGTTTTTTTAAACGGGGAACGTAAAAAAAGAATTAAACTTTTTTTTACCCTTGCGTTTACTCTTTTTTACCCTTACAAAAAAAGAGTACCCTTGGGTTTACTTTTTTTTACCCTTGGAAAAAAAGAGTACCCTTACAAATACTTTTTTTTACCCTTACGAAAAAAGAGTACCCTTAGAAAAAAAGAGTACCCTTACGTTTACTTTTTTTACCCTTGCAAAAAAGAGTACCCTTTGAAAAAAAGAGTACCCTTACGAATTAAATTCAGTGTAGTAATAAATTAATAATACAGTATTTTTTAAAGTTCTTAAATAAATTGTTTAAGAATTGTTTAAATTGATTAATGCACACCAATTTAATATTTGAAGAATTACATATTTTATAAAAAGGAGGATTCTGAGTCCACAAACGTTTTGCTCCAGATTCCGCATAATGAGTATTATATGTTTTTAAGAAAGTATCAAATTAAACTTAAACGTGATTCCTCCCTTTAAGATGTAACACACAAGTTTTAGACTAATATTAAGCAGTCGCAAGGCAATCTAAACAAATTCTTGAACCCCAGAAAAAACATTATCAAACTAATATGTGGCCGTTAATAAATCAAAATTCTAAATCCAAAGGATTCTGAATCCAAAAAGATACGATTAGTTTAATTATATGTTCGTAGATTGTGAAGACCTCTGCTTCAGAATCACAAAATATGTGAATAATATACTCGTCAAGATGACTCCAGTGTTACTCATTATGCGGAATCTGGAGCAAAAAGTTTGTGGACTCAGAATCCTCCTTAAACAATTTATTTAACAACTTTAAAAAATACTGTATTATTAATTTATTACTACACTGAATTTAATTCGTAAGGGTACTCTTTTTTTCCAAGGGTACTCTTTTTTGCAAGGGTAAAAAAAGTAAACGTAAGGGTACTCTTTTTTTCTAAGGGTACTCTTTTTTCGTAAGGGTAAAAAAAAGTATTTGTAAGGGTACTCTTTTTTTCCAAGGGTAAAAAAAAGTAAACCCAAGGGTACTCTTTTTTTGTAAGGGTAAAAAAGAGTAAACGCAAGGGTAAAAAAAAATAACATCCGTAAAAAAATTATTTCGATGAATGGTAACATAAAAATAATGCAGTTTTAGAGAAAATCTATGAAAAGGTTTCGAAATTATAAACGATTTTTGAAAATACTTTATTAGAAATCACCCAAAAAAGTGAATTTTTTTAAAAAAATGTTGTCTTTTTCGAATTTTAAAAGCCCGCGGGCCTGTTTTCAAAAGCCCGGCCCGGTCCGGCCCGTAGAAATTAAGGCCCGGGCCCGCCGGGCCGGGCCGGGCTTCGGGCTTTTTTGGTTTAGGCCCGGCCCGTTGCCATGCTTACATCCAAAACAGGATGGATCTTGGACAACTGATGGCGTAGGTTTTTATTTTTAGAAATCTGACTCCATCTTATCTATGAAAACATATAATTTTTTCAATCAATATTTTGATCAGTATGCAAATTTTAGACAGACAAAATTCCATCAACAGCTTTTCTTCATTGGAATGGGACAATGACGTTTAAAAAAATTGAAGATTCAGATGCAGGAGATTATTCGGTGCCGTTGGAATCTTCTCAACTTCCAATGGCACAATCTCTTATCACCCTTGACGTATTTTTCATGCAAAAATCACCAGAAAAGAAATTTGGAGGAACAAATTAAAACGATTTTGTTTTAAAATATTTTTCAAAGAAATCTGGTATCAGTTTAATTTTCACTGACATGATTATACATTTTGACCGTTTAACGATTAACCGTAAAAAAGTTGTTTATAATTTAAAAAAGCAAATAAAAATTGAAATCAATTTTTGTAACAAATGGTTGTATTCTGGCAATATACCATAGTATTCTATCTTTTTCTCCAATCAGGATCTTGATTTGCTAAAGACGGTTTCCTTTTGTCAATTTGGACTTCGGAAGGTTTTAGTGGACGAATGGTAATTGCAAATTCACCACGTTGAATATGGTTTTGTCCTGTTTTGATTCCTCCAATGTTATCAAGGCGATAATGAAAAAGCTTTGTCTTTTCACAACAAAAACGGTAACGATCTTTGTGGAAAATAAAGTTTGCTGCTGCGTGTAAGTAAAACCTTACACATTTATTCAAAGTTGGTTCGTCCAATCTATAATAACAAATATATTTATAATTGATAGCAAAATGAGCGTTTTTTATTATTAAAAATTAGATCCTTACTGTTCATTTTCATCTAGCATTTCTGTGTCAACATCAATTACTTCGTTTAAAAAGAGAAGAAAATTGGCATCGGCTTTCTTTTTGTATCTAGATCCCAGATATCTGGGAATGTTTTTAAGTTTATGAAAAGACTCTAAAAATCAAAGAATAATTTAATTAACAACATCAAAATTAAATTTACTTAAATGCCCAAAATGTGCGTTTGTATGATATGCAGCAGAACAATGATTTACAAATTTATGGTTTTCGTTTTTGTTTTGTTTTACCGCATATAATAAATCCTTCAGTTTCGCAACATATAAATCTATTTTTTCATCAGTAATTTGGATATCTAAAAATCAAAAAACTAGTTTAAACCATTTTATTCATTTTTTTAATTACCATCGTTGTATGGTTTTTCCCACAAAAATTTAACCCAAGACACTATTTGTTTGAATTCAAGCAAATTTATTCGATTAATATCGCTTTTTTGTAATATTTTCAATGCTATAGTCTGGCATTTATCTCCTAAAATGTGTCTATACTATCTATAATTTAATATTAAAAAAAACTGACGCAATTCCTCATTGTTCCCTCCAAATTTGTCTTCACTGTAGTTGATATACTGTTGTTTTTGATAATCGTGTTTAATGAATATTTTATTTGTTTTATTTTTAAGAACATTATCCAATTGGAATTCCAAGATTGCTGCTTTTTGCAATCGAGAAAAAAAATCCCGAAAACTTGAAAAGCTTTCTAATCTTAAAAATGCAATTTTTTAACTATCTTTTTAACAATTTATATACCTCTCCAGATTAATTTGTCGTTTAACCGTGTTGCAAGCTGCAAAAGTTAAACCTTTTTCGATAATAATATCAACCTTTTGATTAAGGTGAAGCATGTAAGAAAAGAAGCTAAAAATATGTGAAAACGCTTTGAGCCGAGTCTCTGCATTGGGATTTCCGTTAATGAACATTTTAAACAATCTAACACCTTCTGTTGAAAATATCCTGTAAATTTTAAATTTTAGCAATATTCCTTACAATTTATATATTAAAATTGTCGGGGCTTTCAAGCAGAAATCTTTGATTTAATTTTTCCAAGTAATTGAAGTTAAAGGGAGTGTCGCAGTCAGTTTTTTTTATTTTTTTTACGGACGGCGACGACAAACGACGCATTCTTCATCATTGCTTTTTAGTGTTAAAACCACTTTTGGCTATATCAGGCAACATTTTTCTACACTGACTGCGACACTGCCTTTAAGTTCGACAGGAATATGTATGTCTTCTGTTTCAAAAAGAGTACGATATCGTCGAAAATTCGAAACTTGTAAATATTCTTCTTCTCTGATTTGACCAAATGTCTCAAAATTTGTTAGAAAGATTTAAAGCTAAAATAGAAGTGATCTTAAAAAACGTGGACAATGACATTGAACCAAATGACATAAATGAAATATTGCTAGTTGGAGGTGGAAGTAGAATGCCAATGATTAAAAAATTATTGCATTATCTTTTTCCTAGGGTTAATCACAGAGTTGAACTTCATCCTGATGAAGTTGTTGCCAGAAGGGCTGCGTATTATGCTTGTCATTTATTATCAAATCCCGAAATGAGAGTTAAATTGATTACAGAAAAACGGCCTTTTTGAAGATGATGATAGTAATTATTCGACACATTCGGCATCAGAAGTTAATTTTTTCTAATGAGCTATGCTTGTAACACTTGCAATAATAAACTGGATTTATTACAGAAGAAACTTCATCTAAAGATTCATCGGATTCTGAAACTCAAGATCAACTTAAAATCATCCATCCTTCCCTTTCGCCTGGTATATTCCGTTTGTAATCTTTTCATCCCCTCTTATTTTCTGAAGTTGCTTCCAAAAGAACAATTATCATCCATTCAAAAAAGCTTTATCTTAAAATTCAAATAAATTTTATTGCGATTCCTTGAAAAAAAATCAAAAAAGTTAGCCCCCCAGGGGGCTCGAACCCCTGACCGTTAGATTAAAAGTCTAACGCTCTACCAACTGAGCTAGGGAGGCATGGGAGCTGGGCGACTGGTTCTTGCATTTCTTTTGTTTTTTTTCACTTGATCTGGCCAAAGAAAAAAATTTTGTGCGCACTTTTTTTGTCCACACAGCAATCGTTACTTTAGCAGTTTGTCTGGCAATGATGACCAAAAAATTCATCAATTTTACAAAGCAATCTTTTTTTGTCAACGTTTTTTTTGCTTGATTTTTTCCTTAAAGGGAAATACAAAGAAAAAAGGACGGCAAAAAAAAGTTTATTTATTTCGATGAAGAATTTTTTTTGTTCATTTTCATTTTCTTTCATTTGATTACTTTTGCAGATCAGCAGCAGCAGCAAAAATGGAATTTCCGTGCTCATCAACAGAAATGGATGAAAATTTAATGCCATTGGATCAAGTGCCATCTGCATCATCAAAGATTGTCAAAATTTCAAAGCCGTTGATTCAGAAGCCTTCTCTTCCACCTTCACTTCTCAATTATGTCTTCAAGAATGCCAGTTATTCTTTGATTCAAAAATTATATTCAACATGTAAATATTTTCCAAAGAAATATCCATACTTGGTTTTAACGCAACTTTCTATTCAACCTAAAGAAGATGGAAAAGAAGTTTTTGAATATCGACAACGAAGTTTACGATTAACACTTTCACATCATGAAGCCGCAAAACTCAAAAATCTTTACATTGTTACAACCTTCAGCTTTCAAAATGCTAATCGATCATCTTTACATGCACTTATTGTTCCAAAGATTCATCGATGTGAAGCAAGATTCATTGATTTATGGAATCAAGATTTGAGTTGGGCTGATTTTCAAGTAATTGTTTCATCCAAATATGCTCAACAAATTTACTTGGAAGATGTCAATATTGGTAATGATGACAAAAACTTTCCACTCGAAAAAGTTCTTGAACATTGTTGCAATGCTACCTCCGTCACCGTCAATCATATCAAATCTTCAAATATTGTTTGTACTGGAAGAACTTCAACATTTTTGGCTGATTTAAATCTCTCTTCAAAGCTTAAAACTTTTTGTATTGGTGGATTAAATGAATCTCTTGATCCCTCTGATTTTTGTGCATTTTTGAAGGTAAGATTTTGTATATCCATTTTTTTATCACCCAATCTCTATTTAATTTTTAGGCAAATGCTGCTCCAGTTTCCCGTTTTACTCTTTCATTCAAATCATTACCATCTCGACAATATTGTGACAAATTCAAAGAACAACTTAATATTACAATGCAACTTTGGTGGCCACGTCGAGATAAGCCTATTCTTGAACTCAAGAATATGTAAATCCCTTTTTTTATATCTATTGTTTCTTTCTGATTTTCCACTTTTTGTATCCTTTGTTTTTGTACAATTTTGTATGCTTTTGTTCCTGTTTTTGCATTTTAATAAATGATTCTTCACTTAATTTGTTTACCGGGACTCTATTGCTTCAGTAACGGTTAACTTGAAATATATTTAATAATTAAAATTAAGATTTTTGAGAGGAATTTCAACCAGCGGTTTTTGCGATAATTAGAGCTTTAAGGTGATGATCCATTTGAGCGTGATAATGAAGTATACTTTAAAGATTTATATGTTTTTAAAGATGAGTAACAGATTGATATTAAATTGCAAGATTTTTATCTTAATATAACAGTAACATCGTACGATTCTCATATATCCGTTAAACAAACAGCATCTCAAGCCACAGTATCTATAGTAACCAATTGAAATTGATAAAAATGAAGTTACATATATTTACAAGTGCAACCATTTCACTAACAATTATAAAATAATATTTTTAACAGATTTAAAAATATTAATTTTATAGATTTTTTTATCTCCAATATTATTTTGATAAATAAAAAGCAATAAGAAAATTACATTGGATTATTGAACCCTTATTTGTAAAAAATAAATACAGCAACAATCGATTACAATATTTTTGGAATTTTATTATTCTAACATAAAACAAATGAAAACAAAGAACACATATTTCAATAACAAAGTTTAAAAACTGAAAAACATGAGTAACCTTATGTCCGCTAATCAAAGAATGCAGCACTTTTAGAGAAATTTGGTTTTGAATGACTGTTATTTCTATTTTTAACATAATCTTGATGATTTGCCATTTGAAGGGGTGAACGAGATCTTGAACTTTGTATTCTAACATTGGAGGATGATGAATTGAAAAACTGCAGCGGTCGACGGTAACCGTCATTTCTAAAAATGTAATTTAGGTACAAATTTCAAAAGAAAAATAACTCACGCTCTACTTGTTTCTCTCCATCGATTACGATCAATATTTCTTTGATGTTGTTCACGAACTTTTTGATCAGGAAATGATGGCTTTACTTCAGAATTTGAAGAACCATCATCAGAATATTGACGCAATAAATCATGAATTGTAAAGATTGGATCATTGTTGGCTTTCGTTGCTGTTGAAAAATTTGGTGGCGGAACCCTTGGATTATATTCAGGAGGAAGAGATATATTCGTTGTTGATTGAGATGACAAAGAACTTGTTGAAGGTTGTGAAACTAAAAAGTAAAGAAGGTTAAAAGTATATCAATCAGAGAAACCTTTAACCATGAAAAGTGGATACAGATTTAGTTACATTTGTTGTTGATTTCAGCTGCAAAAATCAATAAAAGCATTAAAGAGAAAAAGATAAAGACTTACTGCAGCAGCAGACGATGACAAATTTACTGTAGGAATTTTAACAGCATCAAGAGAATCCAAATCATTTTTTGCAACTGTTGTTACAATATCACGAATAAGTCGAGGCTGAAAAATGAGGTAAAAGATTAAAAAAATGCAGTTTGACATAGATAAAGCATATTCTTACATCCACTACCTACTTACCAACTTTTCAGCAGCAGATTCATTAATTATGACTCTGTTTTTTACTGTTACTTGTGTGTGAACATCAACATCTATGATAACCAGGTCTCCATCTCCATCTGAATCGTTCAAAGGGATAACATGATGACCATCAGAAGCAGCGAACTGGCTTCTTGCACGTTTATCATGAAGAAGTTTATTCCTCTTCCAGTATGGATTCTTTAATTCATGAGTAGATTTTTGTCTTTCTACATGAGGTTGCTTTTCATGCATCGCAGCTTCCAATTTCTTCTGTATCTCTTCCATTGTTGGATAATTGGTGACCAATCGAGAAGGTGGTTTATATTGTTGTGAAAATTCATGTAGATTCCTCTGAAAAACAAACATGTACAAAATATATTAAAGGTGACAAAGAATTTGATATATAAATTGTATAATAGTGATTAGATAACTAAGATCAGGAACACTGGAACAAATGATACAATGTCTGACGATAATGTTTGGACCAAAAAAGTTAACAACTTCTCCTTTGTTTGCGCATGTTGCGCGCAAAAGTAATTACAATCGTACCAAAGATTATCGTTAGACATTGTAAGTCTTATGTAGAAAAAAAATGAGATGAATATCTTGTGTCAAAATAGTGCTGTCACGACTTCGACTCCAGAGTAGATTTTTTCTACACATCAAAGAAAATGATAATGCCGGAGTCGAGGAGTCTTTCTACTCGTTAATGTCTAGTCCGGGGTTGATCAAAGTGGCCCAGTAAATCACTGCTCCCGTGTTACTATTCATAGATATCCAATCAATAAACCATGAGCCGCATCAAATCAAATCTTGTTAAAAGTAAGAGAACAAACCGGTGGCGGAAGATCCGTTTTTATGTCACCAATCGTAACAAAAACTCCATCTTCATCACTTTCAGAGCTTTGACCAAAATCAACTAAAAAGAAAGCTATTATAAATGGTTATTAAGATTAAAAACGATTAATCAAACCTTTTTCTTCATCATTAATGCTTGTATCTTCTGTTAAAGTATCATTCAAGATGCTCAGATTATTTCCATTTTTCGTGGATGAATTAGTTTCAACAATCACTTCTGCTGCTGCTGCATTTGATTCTTCCTCCATATTACCACATTAGTAGAAAAAAAAACAAAAAAAATCAGTTTCGTTAAATTCTAAAAAACCATAGAAAAAAATGTTTTTGAACTTTTTTTGTCGCTGCTGCCGCGGCTTGAAAATTGAACACATGCAATTTCGCTGCGTAAAACACGATGCGCAGCCGGCTTTTTTCACACAAAATTTTTTTTTATAAAAATTGTTTTGCAAATTTGCAAAAAAAAAGAAACAAAATTTAAAAAATTTTTAACGTTGATATTTTTATATTTCACATTATTTATTTGTTCAATGATTGAAAAATGCTGTCTTCACAGAAATTAAACTTTTTTAATTCAACAATCAAAGTTCTCTAAAACAAATTCATGGTCCATGTGTGACATGAGATAAAATTTATCATGTTTTTTAAATTGCAGTTATTTATAAAAATGCAAATCTTTAAGTTTCAGGGACAGCAACTCTATTTACTCAATTGATGTCCCCGTAATAATGTATTATTCACTGCAACAATTCTCCATTGATTACTGTATTATACAGGTATTAGACAACAGATTATTCTATCAACTTTGTTGAGTGAATTTCAAGTTTGATACTACTGTAGCTTTAAATTAGATAAAATAATATATTTGTTTTATTTTTGTAAATATTTTTTGAGCAAATTAAAGATATACAATAAACAAACATTCCCAGTATTACAGTAAAACTCTCTCTTTTTCACCGGGAAAAATTTCAATCAAACAATATTAAAAAAACTGTACAACAAAAAAAAATAAAAAAACAATAACATTGGATATTAAATTTTTATGGAGGGGCAAGAAGGGCAGTTATTACAAATATTAATAATATATTCTTTTTTTGTGTTAATTTAAATGTGTCTTTGTTTTTTAAAAGAGTACATTTAAAGAGATGGGAATGTATGTGAGGTTAATTAATAAAACGAAATAGGATCCTAGGTAATTTGTAAGTTTAAGAATTTGTGGTTGAAATTTAAATATTTTATTCTTTCCATTTTGATAGATCGATGGACGGCAACTTTGAACATGGCACAACATTTCCTTGTGGGAGCATAAATGCATCCCCGGGAACTTGGGTGATTCGGTCTCCACTGTCACAGAATATTCTGGCAAGTGATGATTTTTTAAGTTCTGTTACTTGAGCAGCAGTGAAAATTCCAGGATTTTCAAAGTAGAATCTTAAAAGGGACTAGGATTAAACTGGTGTTGGATAGAAGGAATAGAAAAAGATTAAGTAAATTGGTGGATTTAATAAATTCGATGTAAGAAATAAGAAAGGTTGTTGAGTTTCTTCAAAATACCAAAAAAGTGAACGGATTTCTGTTATCTCAGACAATTACAAAATTTTGTTCACTTTTGTGTTCTTTTCAGGGATACGGTAGTCGTATGCTAATTCTTACCGATCACCATCTCGAGATCTTTTAAATTGATCCCCAATTACACATGCAAGTGTTGAACCAACTAATCCTCCAACAACTGGATCTTCAACCATTGCACCAACATATAAATCAATTTCATCTGAAAATTTGCATATTAAAAATCCCCTTCACATCAGCTTTTAATCACATACCAGGTGATGGATAATTTCTTGCTAAAGCATTTCGAATATTTGTATCCAAGATTTGATCCTTTAATTCATCAAAAGTTTTTGCCATTGGCATTCCGCAAAGTTTTCGAATTGTATTATATGATGGGATTCCGTGTTCTCGACCTCGCATAATATTCAGTGATCCTAAATCCGTTGAACCAAACATTCGTTCAGTAATGGAAGGGGTCATTCGATGAGGGCGTTTTACAGCAGTAGACCAGAAACCTCGAAGAATTGGATCAATTCCACCTTCAAAGATAATTTTGTTGGATTTAAAAACTCCATCACCAAAATTAAAGCCGCCATCTGCGATTTCTTGATTATTTTCATCCAAACGGGGATAGTGTTCCTGAAAATACAGGTGATATGAGAGCTTGTATGATTAGGATTTGTTAAAAATGGATACATGAAATCCTTCTTTAGATCAAAAATTTTGATTGAAAATTAAGATGGTTAAGTTGGATCAGATTTTTAGCCTGATTCATTTTCCAGTTAGATCGTTAAACCCTGATTACAGTAGCCCTGTTACTTACCATTAACATTCCATGCCCAAATCGATATGCAGCAGTTGTAAATTCATTTGAGATTGTTGCATCCACTGATGGATCATATCCCTTATAAGGTCCAATAACATCTGCGAAGGAATTTCCCAAAACTTTTGGTAAAAATTCTCGATACAGTACACCTTGAATTTCAGCTCCAACAATTTTTCTTGCTTCTTGGAAAAGCCGATCTCCAGACCATCCAGGATTAAGTTTTTGAAGTTCGGTAGCAATTCGATTATGTTCTCGAGCAAATAAAACATGCATTGCTGAAAGTCCCAAAAAGAGATTTGCCCGGATATCTCCTGCAACAAATGATGCCGTGCATTGCTGGGCAGATAAACATTTGCCATGATCAAATGGCAGCACCATCATATCATTGAATCGATCCATTTTAAGGAAACCAGTTCTTCCATCTCTGAATTTATGCAAATCTTTTGTTGATGATCCATAAATCATTGATCCATCAACATATGCAGTATTTTCATTGAGCTGTTGTCGAGGAGAAGCTGGAGTACCGGTGCCACAAACTGGTGCGGATCTTGAAATTTTTAGGCATTTTCGTTCTTTGAAATTTGAATTTGTATCTTTTTCTGAGATTTTCACTGGGATACATTTGGAAGGGACAGGTTCACATGTTTTACAATTTGCTGAGGGTTGCAGGGTAGTTTTTGCCATGTCATGAGACATAAATTGACCCCACTAAAATTATTAATATTTAATAAAAATAGTTGCTGAGAATAAAAAGCAATTTGAATAAAAATAATATTAATTTTGCCTTGAGGGTACTTACTTGCATCATCATCGAATTAAATTTATCATGGGTCACAACTTGTGAGGATGAAAGCAAAACTCGAGAAGCTTCACGTGGACTTGGTCGAAGTTGGGATGAAAAAGCTAAAAATTGGATAAATTAGAAACATTGAATTTAAAAAGATGTTGGGATGTATCAACTTACAAATAGGTTCATCAAAGCCATTTTCGTATTCTGGTGGCAATTGTCTAAAATTTGCATAAAATTAGCTACAAGTACGTTAACTGGCTAATGTATAGAAATTATGAAGGGATATAGGAAATCTTAATCCGAAATGTTCCAAGAATTTATAATATTGGATTTAGTTCAAGGATACTTAAATGTAAAATTTGCATAACTTTTAACAATCCTTTTTGAATCTTTTTTTAATTGCTTGATCATTGTTTCTTATTTTTTGACCTTTGAAGTTTAACCATTCTTAAAATAAATTCCTCCCTTAAAAGTGCCCTTTGTTCTCGATAAAAAATACTCAGTTTCAATTATCTTTTTTGTAATCAAAAATAAAGTTTAAAACATAAAAAACTATTTTTAATTTATTTTAGATTAATACCACAAAATAAAAATCACAAGTATCTTTTCTTTTACAACATTACAACACTACAAGGACATATTTTTTATTTGTTTTTATTTCAAAAAATTAATAGTGTAAAGTAATTTATCTTTTGTTTTAATTGTTTGAAAAAGATATTAAAAAAGCGGTAGTAAAATTTTTGTGAAACATGTGCCTTTTTTTGTTACATTACGTCGCATGTTTTATCGATGTAAAAAAGTAATAAAAATAAATATCATATTTTTGATGTTAAACATGTGATCAATAAGATATTCGTTTGAAAATTTAAAATTTATGCAAATCTTTTTTACTTGACGTATTTGTACTTATCCCCTGCGGCAAGGTCAAGTACATCGGCTCTGCCTTTGAATTAAATACGAACTTTTAAAACAAGAATGGAATTTCTAGAAACATCAAAAATTAAACCCATTTAAAAAAAAGAGTTTAAAATTTTATGTGAAAAATAATTGGTTAAAAAACACCCGAGAAAAATGTTTTTCATTTTTTCCCCTTTTGTTTCAAAAATTTTTATTAAACACAATTACTTCTTGAAATTCCTTTTTTTCTCTTTCATTCACTTTTTTTTTGTCATTTATGACCTCTTACGTCAAGATCAAATTGTGTTCCACTGATTAGGCCTATATGGTGGTGGTGATGGTGGTTGGGTGACTTATTACCTGCCTATCTATTGTTACTTAATAAATTTTACTACTACTCCACCCAAACAAAAGACGCAACCTGACCCTTTCAAAAAAATTTTTATGTATCTTTCGTTCTATGAATGAATGGAACACAATGATGACGAAGCAAAAGTATTTAGAAAATAATAGACTTACCGACGATAAGCACGGAATGAAGCACCATTTAAAGGGGATCTCAAATTATTACATGTTCCATCAAATGATCGATATGATAAATGATAACAAAGAGATCGATCACAATCTGCTGAAGATAATGAAGGAACACAACCATTTGGAACAGCTTTTGTGATATCATCAATTGATAACAATACCCTTGAAGAGACATCTTCAATTGGATTTATCAGACCTGAGATTAACAAAACTTCAGCAGCATGAGATTGATTTCTTGCAACTGAGCCACAATCTCCAACTTGATTTACTGGACCACCGATGGGGGCAAGCTTGGGCTGGGGTCGGGTTTGGGTTGCACCGGTGCCGATTGGGGTTGCACTTGATGGTACTAAAAAATGTTTGTAAACATGATTAATCTTTGAATAACTCTTTAATTTTGGTTAATAAATTTGACCTTGACACTTTCACTTTTTTATACATTTTTAAAAAGAAAAAATGATTAATTAAAGGTCAACAAAAATAAAAGTGATTATTTTTTTATAAAAGCATTCTTTTGTAAAATTTGGTTCAAGGCTTTCAAGTGGTCAATTTTTTGGTGGTACTGTAACCTTGCAAATAAAAATGAGAAAACGTAAACAAGAAATTTTTGGAGAGAACATTTTTTTGTGACGTAAATCTTTTTGGTCAAAAAACATCAAAAAAATACAGTAATTTTTTTGGAGGACAGAAAAGCTTACCAAAGAATATCAACAAATTAATAAATAAACTGATAAAAATTACTTTTAACATTTTTAAAAGCTTGATTCAGCTATTTAAAAGTTAAAGAAGTTGAAGATCGTAAAGCGTTCGTCAAATTTTGGATTTCTATATGTTGTTTTTATGATCAAAAAAAATTGCGTGAATCCTGTCTTTCTATTCCAAAACCCCAAAAATGATGTGTCATTTTTGTCTTCTTCTTATCACAGCTTTAATCTGCGTAAACATTGTTTATTGCTAATTACTGCTTTATATCACCGCCTAATATATATATCAAATGTGTCAGACATGGTCTTCTCCGATAAAAAAAAGTTATTGCACAAACAAAAACATTACGTTTCCAAAAAAAAGGTTTGTTGTTTTTTTTCCTTCTTCCTACTTCGAATTCAAAGAAAACTGTTGCTTTTTGATTTTTGAAACTTAAAAAAGACTGGATTTCTTCCAACAACAAAAAAATCCTTCTCCAAAAAATGTGTCAAAAATTGACTTTGAAAAAGCATTGCTAATAGACTCGTTTCATTCAAAGATTTTTTTGTGTGAAAAAAGTTTTTGCAAAAAAATAGAATTTTTGTCCACAAAATTTTGTATAATCTTTTTTCCATGAAAAAAATATGTATAAAAGATTGCGAAATTCATGGGCTATTTGGTTTAAGAATATACACATTTATATGCGTAATTAAAACCCATTAAAACTCTAAAAATGTTGGATTTGTGATAGCTTTTTGGACGAAGAAAAAAAAAGATGGAAGAAGGATTGCGTGGAAAAATGCGTGCAAAAAATTCATTTGATTGCGTAAAAAAGAAGTTTTTTATTTGTTTCAGATTTTTTTTGAAAAGAAAAAAGAAGGCAGACGTGTTTTTGTCTAAAGTCTGATAGATTAAAGAAGACGGAAAAAAAGTACAGGTGTAATGGTCAGTTGAAAGGAAGGTTTTGGAAGTTGAACAATTACAAAAATCAATATTTTCATTAATTTTTGTAATAAAAAGCTATATTAATTTAGATTGATGTTGTGTAAAATTTGCATAAATTTGTCTATAGCTCTTTGTTGCAGTAATTTAATGCCAAAGATATCTAGTAATGAAGCTTTATAAAAATTAATCCTAACTTTAACAAAATTTGCATAATAATATACAAATTTCCAAGCTATCTCTTTTTCCTTGAAACAAAAACCCTGAATCATTTTTATACTTCAAAAATGTCAATCTCTTTTATCCCTTTTCTCCAAATAAACTAACCAGCTGGAGGGGCTGTACAAGTATTACAAGCAAGTTGACAATTATTATTCATCCAATCAGAATTTGAACGGCATTCTCCAATTGATGCCCAAAATCTACACCATTCATGTTGATCGCAGCAGCCATTATTTAAACATTTAAAATTTGCAGTAACTGGCGGCCTTAATTGTGATTTAACTAAAATTATGTAAATTTAATTACTGTAAACAAAAGTAAGCTCAAAGATAACGAAAGTCCTATTTAAGCTTTTGAAAATTTGCATACCTGAATGTAATGCTAATATCAATAGAATAAATGATGAAGTTATCCTTCTATTTACTGTCATAGTTTTTTTTACCGGTTCTTTTCCTCCAGGGATAATATATTTTAATAATTAAATTATTTTTTTGCAGTTGATGGAAGAGTTATTGTTGTTCCAGCCCTTGAAAAAAAGAAGGGGGTTAAATAGTGAAGGAAGAAAGATACACTTCAAAGACAGCAAAAAAGAAGAAATTACACCTGAAAAAAATTTGCATGGATTTTTTTGAAGTGTTTTCTTTTATGTTGAAAAAGGGTACATACAAAACACGAAAAATAATTAGCATACGGGTAACTTGTCAGAGGACCTCCGTCAAGCTTTGAAGCTTTGAAGAAGGTGTTGAAGAAGGTCCTCAAAATTGAAGAAAATGGATTCACGCCAAAAATTTTTAAAACAATTAAAGAAACAAAATTCTTAAGAATCAAAAAAAAACTTTTGTCTTTAAAGTCACTTCTATTTTTTAAGAGCCAAAAGTTTTTTCTATTCCTTTTTAAGGCGGGCTTCAAGAAAAAGAAAAAAGAAAAGAAACTGACGAAGAAGGAGGCGATGACGATGATAATTTTTTCAGTTGCTGTTGCGCTTTCACTTTTTTTGGTTTCGGCAACGTTTTTCCTTCTTTCCCCATTCTTTGATTGTTGTTTCTTCTTCTTCAAAAAAAAGAAAGAGTTTAAAAAAAGAATAGAAAGAGAGAGAGAAAAAACTGGTTCAGAGCCGCCCTAAGGGATGATTTCGGGACACGCTGGCAATAAAAAAATAATTTTTATACAGAAGAAAAATTCAGAAGCCAACAAGAAGACAGAAGGCATGATGAATAATAACAAACAATAGAGTTAAAAAGAAAAATTCTTTTTTTAAACTAACTTTTATAAAAAAAAGTATGATTAACCCGTTCTTTCTTTCTTTTCTTTTCTCTGAGAGGACACATTAAAAAAATTAATAAACATATTAATTTTTTTTATGAAAGGGCAGTTCTGGAAATTAAAAAACATTTAAAAAGAAGAAGAACATTCCGTTCCAAAAAAACGAACTTTAAGGAACTTTTATGGCAAAAAATTGATCAAAGAAGGTGAAAACAAAAGCTAGTTCAAAGAAATTTGATTCACATTCCAGAAATTAAAAAACGGCAGTTTTTTTAATTTGGTTGTTCACTGCCGTATTTTAAAAAGATCACAAATCTATTAATTACAATAAATTTTATAAAAGAATCAATTTCTGCCAAATTTTAAATCTGAGATCCTACAAAGGTAACCAAAAAAAGAAAAAATAAAATTTGCATAGTATTGTAAACCGGATTTATCCGAATTCATCTTCTAAAAATCAAAAAATTTTTTTTAAAACAATCTTATTTTCGCGTTTTTGACAAAACTTTGATATTTCCTACTTTTGTTAATCAATTCTCAAGGGGCTTATATTTTAACTTAAATTGATCAAACAGTTTTAAAAATTTCTGATCAAATAAAAAATCAAAGTGAAACGGAACACATATATTTTATTTTAATTGATGGTTTCCTGTTTCAGAAATTAGATTTTACAACACAAATTTCTTCCTTGTTACGGTCGTAAATATCCCTGTTGTAAAATCACCAAATTCTGGTTCCTCTGGTTTACTATGTAAACCTCAAAAAATCATTGTTAAAAATTTAAATAAAATAACAAAAAATATGCATAAAAAAGGTTGTCACTGATCTTGAATTATTAAAGACAGAAATTGAACGGTTTTGTAGTCAAAAAAAAAGACAGAAAAAAATAAACAAAGAAAGCCAAAAAAGACACAAAATTTTATAATATATAATTTTTCTTTAATAATAAATAATTTTGTCATAACCAAAATAGAATCAAAAAAAGAAAGAACAATAATGATTCGGAAAAGGGACTACAATAGAAAAAGAAAAAGAAGACGCATAAGGACCCTCTTAAAATAGAATACTCTTAAAGACAGATTCATGGAAAAAAATATATTCTTAAAATTATATATTATTGTTGCGTGCAAAAAAAACACACTCACATGGATTGGATATATAAATATGGATTTTTTCGGATTTTTGTATTTTGCTCTTTTTTTGGAAGAAGATCGAAACAGCCTCAGATTTTATCGATTATTTTTTGGAGAGTAGAAGAGAAGTGATAAAAATATGCAAATTTAGAGATTGCCCAGATCTAAATTAGATGTTTTAAGATAGGAGGTTAATCAAAACCTAATGCTTACTTTAAAATCGGCAAAGATCAAAGAGAAAACATTGACGAAAGGAGGATTGCCAAAAAATTTCTAAAAATACCCGATTATATCAAATCTGGACAATCCCATATTTTAGTTATGCAAATTTTAAGATCATTAAATTATTAAGACATAATCAGGTGATATCTTGTTTCATTTCGAAATTGACTTTTTTGTTATCATAATTACCAATCTCAAGTTTGAGAAGCTGTCAAGAATTATCAAATGAACTTCCTGATTACAATGTACATTGCAATGTTCAAGAACACAAATGTAAGTAAGTACCAATTACATTCTTTTAGAACTAAAAACTATCAAAAAAGCACGGCAAAAAATTCATGTCAATCAAAAAGCATTAAATCTAATTCTTCAAAAAAAAAAAAGAAAGTCAAAAGTCAATCAAACACAAAAGAATTTTATATATGTATTTATGGCAAAAGAAAGAACTAATTGCCTCTGGCTATATTGAACCTTTTAGTGTAAAGTTTCAAATAATAATAATCAAAAATGAAAATAAAGACCCATTCTTTTAAACACCATTTTTAAACACTTTTACAGAAGGGTTGCACTTTTGACTTAAAAAGGCAAAAATTAAAAAACATGCTTTGTCTTTTATATACCTTTCTTCAAAAATTTTGATGCTTTAACTTTTTGTAGATGCATTCTTTGACACTCCTTTTTCTAACATTTTTCATTCCCGCGGGGGAAACAAAGAAAAGAAGGTTAAGAAAGGTGATGGGGCTTGAATCTGACAACCTTGATTCTTTGTTATCACTTTCTTCATTTTCGCTTTTAACAAAAAAATTTGCTAAAAGGTGTCATTCTTTTTTGTAGAGAGACAAATTAAGAAGAAAAAAAGAAATTACCCAAACACAAGGGATCATTATTTGTTTTTGCTTACCTACCTACCTTCTTGCTAATTTTTATTATCATTAAAAACATCATCAAAAAAAGAATGCTTTGTGTTCGTTCCCTCAGAGAGAGAATTTAAAAAAAGTGGAACAAAAAATCAATCCCCTTAGGGCATATATTTCATCTTCATTTTTCAGAGGGCTTCTTTTTCGAAGATCGAAAGAGAGAGAGAGAAGAAAAAAAACAACAAAGAAAATTATACATTTATTTTTTTTACCACCCCAGTCATGAAAGAAAAAAAGTGAAAGTACTTTGATGATGATCGGTTGCGACTTCATCATCATCATCTAACTGCTATTACATAATTTTATATTCTTTTAACTATTCTTTCTAATTAATTAATTGAAAAAATAACATAGTTAAAGTAAGAAAGAAAAAGATGGAACAAAGGAAATTAAAAAAAAGTGTTGATTAATGAATAAAAATTTTGAATGCTTTTTTGATGAAACAAAAAAATGGTTCAAAACTTCTTCTATTTTTTGAGTCAACAAGAATGCAGTTTAGCATCTTTTTTGATAAGGCCATTTTTTTCAAAGTCTAGAAAGATGGCACTGGAACATGAAAGAATTTGCTTTATCGAAAAAAAGTCTGTTCAAAAAAAGTTTAACAGAAAAAAATTATTTTTTTAGGTGGAGGGGGACAACAACAAAAAAGGGAGTTTACTTTTTTTAGATGAAATGTTTCTTGGAATGTTAAAAAATTGTCGATGAACAAGGTCAATAATTTTTGTAGAGAGTTCGTTTGTCTTTGTTGTATTTGTTAAGAAATTTTTTTAAAAATTACAAATTTGTTGCAAATTAAAATTCCAAAAAAGGGTTTTTTTGAGTGTTGTTTTTTTTGCAAAAAATACACGTTGACTAAATTTAAGGGTTTTAAAATAGTCCAAAAATGTGAGTTTGAAAAAGTAGAAAATTTGCAAAATAATTGCAAAAAGATTGCAATTTGTCACAAAAATTATTTGTGATTGAAAATTTTGGGACTAAGCGAATATCTAAAGGGGGTGCAAAAAACTAATAAATGGATTTGTAAGGATGACATAAAAATATTTGAACAGATTACCTTTGTTTAACCATACCGTATGCAAATCCGGGAAAAGCATTTTATTTTGGAGAGGACAAAAACCCTTTTGAAAGAGACACGCCATTAATCTTTTTTTTGATGACGGTAAAAAATCAAAAGGATTTTGGTCATTTCGAAGGGAGCACATGCCTTACGCTGCTAACGTCCTTGATACCGAATATCTTTAGCTTACGCTAAAAACAACGCTATGAATTTGCATAGAGTTGACTACAATAAAGTACAGTAATAAAAACGAAGAGATTCCAATATTTGATCATTAACAATATAAGTCCTAGAAAACCTTTTCCCTTCTTTAAATACAATTCCAAGAAGCCACACTAGAAAATTAAAAACCAATAATCTTTAAATCACGAGATGTCATAAAAAATTTATTTTTAACCCGTTATTTTTGAGTCAGCGAGTGTAAAAAAATATGAAACAAAAAATGGAATTCCTTAAATAAATTTTCTAAGAAAACAAATTGTTTTAAAAATTTAAAATAATAACCTTTTTTTTAATTTTTTTTAAAAATGTTTTTATCAAAAAATCATCACATTTTTTTCTAAAAATAACATAAAAAGTTAACATTTGTCGAAAAAATAAAAAACATCAATTAATTACAGTATTAAAAATAACTTTGAAATGGATCGTGGAAATGATCTTTTATATAAAAATAACGTTTTAAAGTGCACAATTAAGATTATTCTTTATAGTTTTTTTGCATAAACGACATTTTTGTTTGCAAAGAAAAATATAAATCACTGTCAGCATCAACTGAATCAAAATTTGCTTTTGATTTTAATTAAATAATTTTTATAAAGATTTCATTCGTTTTGTCATCTATCATAAATCTCTTCACACTTAAATATTCAAAAAAGGCATTTTGATTTGAAACTAGAATTTTGCAAAACTGAATATTGCTATTTCAGTTCTATCTTTCAAAAGTGAGATATACAAGGTGCAAAATTTGTTTGATATTTATGAAATGATTTCGACACAACCGCGGCGAAATTTTGTGAAAAAAGCCAATAAAAAAGCTTTGTTAAAGATGACATTCTTCTATGTTTTTTGTCTGCTAAAACTTTTTCAAACCTTTTTAAAACAAAGATTTTGAAAGAACTTTAATTTTTTTCAATATTTGATTTTTTCCCTCAATTTTTAAATATTTCAGAATAAAATCTGGATTAGCACGGTTGTGGACATAAAAAGGTATCAAAATTTTAAAAAATAATGCGTTAAATAAAATAAACATTAAATAAAATGCTACATTGATGTAAGCATTTTATTTAATTTATTCAGTTACAACTGACATATTTTTAGGAAGCAATTGAAAGTGCAACATCAGATGGTCTTTTCTTTGATGCTTTAATACTTGCGCATCGAATGTTTGGAAATGATCGGCAAAAAATGGAACAAATTGAATCAAAGCTTTTATCATATCGTGATCCTCAACATCCCTCCTTTACATTGTTAAATGTTGCATCACAAATGCCTGTACCAATCTTAGTATGTTTAAAGTGGTCGTATAGTAACAATTGATAAAAATATTTTTTAGTCAAATATGTCTGCAGCGGATGATACAAGTTCTTGGAGGGCTCATATTGCAATTGTCTTGGCAAATTTGAATAATGATACTGCAATGTATACTGTACATCAATTGGGTTTAGCCCTTTCAAGAAAAGAATTTAATGCTGCCGCAGATTTTTGTTTCTTAGCTGTTAATCTTTTAACACAACATGATTGTTTTGCTCCTGTTGATGCTTCTCAACAATCCGAAGATGAAGAACCTTTTCGTCGACATATTACTCTTATTAATGCTTCTTTACCAGATGATGAATATTGTTCAACAAAAACTCGACATGGCTGGTCAATCGTTGATTTTCAAGCGACTGAAATTTATGACTTTGCTCTTAAAATGTCGCAACGACCAATTTCTGGTGGTTTAACAGCATCTTCGGAATATCAAAAGTGCCGCCTTGAATATGCACAAATGTTGGCAGAATATGGTGGAGCTGCTACCTCAGCTTTCAAATACTGTACATCTATCGCCACGTGTATTTGGGATAAAGCATATCAACAAAGTGCAGGTAAAAATTTGTTTTTTGACAATATAAAAATTTGATTGTGTTTTTTGTTTTGCTACATTTGTGTTTGACATTGATTTTTCTGATATCAAAAAATCAGTATGAAAAAAACTTGTCTAAATCTCACAAAAAAATTTATAACAACCATTTGAATTTACAGAAACATTAACATCTCAATTTTTTTGTTTTTGATCCAAATTTAAATAATCTGTATAAAAATTAGGATCCTTTGTTGCCATTAATCATCTAAATCTTTGCACACTTTAATATTCAAAACGATATCTTAAATATTAGAAAATATATTTGGATGTTTTTTGTTACAGCAATAAAATGTTTTCGACAAATGTGGCGCGGAATTCGGCAAAGGTTGAAAAAAGGCAGAAAAAACAGATGAAATGTTTCTGCGTTTTTTGTTGAAATTTTTTTAGCCTTTTAAAACATTAAAAAAAGCGTCGAGGAAACCCTTATCTTCTTTTTTTCATATTTAATTGTTCTTTCACTTTTGACATATTTTAAGATCAAACCTCCATTTTCTGTTTCTTAAAAAGGCTTCATTATCCGCAATACGTATGTTTTACTCATTAATGAAAAAAACATTGTTTAAATCTGCATTTTTGACATTTTAAAAAATTGATTATTTCTTTCTCTACCAAATTTTGTGTTTGTTTTTGATTTTTATGGATTACATTTTGCAGAATATCAGACAAACTTTGTCACTGTTTAATAATTAAATTTTTTATATATTGCTAAAAAACTCTCAACATTCATCTTTTTTTTTTTTGTTTTGTTTGAAATTTTCTGATTTTCAGTTTTATTATTTAAAGGGTGCATATTCAAATTCGATTATTAAGTGCTCCAGTATTGTGAACTGTAAAAAAGAGAATGTTTTTTAGACACAATTAATTTTTTGAGAAAATGTCATTTGTTTTTTGATGAAAATAAATTTGATTTTGAATATATAAATTTTATATAAATGCATATAATGTTTAAAAGTAGATAATTTTTTTCACTTTTGGACATTTTTAATTGTTTTGCTGAATGGTAGCCAATCCATTAAATAATTAAACTGAAAATTTGGACATAACATTTTTCACTCTTTTTTTATTTGATTTACGAGAACGTTCATTGTTTTGATTATTAATTGTTTTGGGCCAAAATTTTTGGCAACAAAAAGATGAATATTGGAATTGTTTGATAAACCGTTTAAAATAGAAGTTAAAGGACGAGACCCACCTGGCATAAACTTTTGATTGCATCTCTCATCGCGAAAACACCTTCATTGGAGCTTGTTTTTTTGTTCACTGCAGCTGGAAAAAAATAATGAAAAAACAAGCTCCAATGAGTCCCTGATTTTTGTAAAAAAAGTTTATTCACGATGGATCTTCTCCTTTAACCGATATTCCGGCTTTAAAAATGATATTCATTAAAATCAATAACAAATAAAAAAGTAACAAAAAGAAAAACTAATTAATATTTTGAAATGTTAAAAAAATTAAAAATGCTAATTTTTTTATAATGGAAATAATACTGGAAACTGGCTGGTATATCGTTTTGTGTTATAAAATTGAAATTGGACTTAGGATTTTGAAATTTTTAAAAATTTATAGAAACAATTAAAAATTTAAAAAAGAAAAGGAGCCATTTTGGATGAAAATTTTTTTAATGTTTCAAAAGATTTGAAAAAGTTTCAACAAAAAGGAGAATCAGTTTGTCTGTTTTTGTTGCCAGTTTTTATGTTTTACGAAAATTTCACCGCAGATGTGTCGAAATAATTTCATTGCTCTAACAAATTTTTTTCACAAAAAAACATCGAAACAAATTTTGCACATTGATTTTCTCAGTTGAAAGAAATCAAAAAAAAAAAATGTTTGTTAGTTTTGCAAAATTTTGGTAAAAAACTAAAATGTCTTTTTGAATATTTAAGTGTTTAAAAGATTTATTTGATAGATGTCACTAAAGGATCCAGTTTTAAATTTCTATAAAAATTATTGAATCATTATCAACACGACATAATCATTAGTAAACCATAAAACTTATATTGGCGTTGTACAATCTTAGAAAAATTTAAAAAAATAGTTAAAGAACGCTTCAGAAAAACAATAGAACTTTGGAAACACTGCTTAATACTTCTTTAACATTCAGCAATTGACTCCAATAAAGTACAATAACAAAAACTAAAAGATTCTAATATTTGATCATTAACAATATAAGTCCTTGAAAACTTTTTTTTGACGGCCGGGTAGTCGAGTGGTCCAGCGCGTTGATTCATCAGTACATTATATTACTCACTGGTTCGAGTCACGCCCGTGGTCACATTTAAAAATGATTACCCGCGTCCGTCCCCGGTCCTACCGGGTTACCAAGGGATTATATTATGTCAAACCAAAGACATTAAAAATGGCTGCTGGAGGGACCCCAGCTTAAAACATATCCATCTGTATTACGGTATTACCACACGGAAAGTGAGTGGCATCGCTTAGACGTGATAAAAAAAAAAAAAAAAAAAAAAAAAAAAAAAAAAAAAAACTTTTCCCCTCTTTAAATAAAATTCCAAGAAGCCATACTATAAAATTAAAAATCAATTGGTCATTTTTATTTGTTTTAGAAATGAAAACAATAAAAGTTTTATAGAAAATAAATAAAAAAAAGAGTGAAAAATGTTATGTCGTAATTTTCTTTTTAAAACTCACTTTTTTTCAATCGGTGGCAGGTCAAAAAAATAAAAGTCAAAAAAATAACCGGACAAAAAAATAATTTTCAAAAATGCCGGACAAAAAAATAACGGACAAAAAAATAACTTTATACAAAAAGTGTGATAAATTTTGGGTCAATGAAAAATTATGAAGAGTTTAAAATTTTTGAAAATTGTCATTTAAAAATTTTAAAAAATTTTACTGATCCGTCGTCAACGTATTGAACCTCCAATTCCTCGAACATGTTGCTCAACATATTAGAATGATTCCATCATTAGTATTTTTACCACCTGAACAAGTTGCTTTTGGATTTACAACTCTCTCAACATTGATCCGTCTTAAATTTGAAAATCAATTGGTCGAACTCCTCCAATTCCTATCGCCCATTGGAATGTTTTTATGCGTGTCGCCAATGATATGCCACGAACTGGTAATTCTTAAAATTACAAGTTCTTGGCATAATCAAAATTTAAAAATTTATTTTTTCCACTTTTTGTATATATATAATTATTTTATTTTTTTGTATAAAGTTATTTTTTTGTCCGCTTATTTTATTGACCGTTATTTTTTGTTTTTATATTTTTGTCCATTATTTTTTTGACTTTTATTTTTTTGTCCTAGTACCTTTTCAATCTCGAGCAAATCGAAAAAAAAACGAAAAAAATAAAAGTCGATTTTAAGCTAGAAAGATGAAACTTTCAGAATAGACTAATATGAGGTCAAAACCGCCGAAACCGAAGTCCGTTTTCGTTTAAGTGCCCTGAGGGCATTTGTGCCAAAACCAGGTGGCCTAAAATGGCACTATTTTTTTAAAAATTATTTTTGTATTGGAACATGTTCTACCAGCTTAGCTCTATCCAATGAACCCATATTTACATTTTTTGGATCATCTTTGACCGAATGCCATCGAAATGAAAAGTGCCAAAATCGGTTTTCTGCAATTATCTCAAAATTTTCAATGGGGGATAGTCCTGGTTTTTTTACCATTTGTAGCCATTTTTATGACAAACATAACTGTTCAGTTCATTTTTTCTACTTTTGGGGGGAAGGCCTTCGTTTTCGGCAAAAATGCCATTTCAGTTTATCATTTTCTTTTTTCAATATAAACAAAAAATGACGCTCTAATGATGTGCTTCCATGGCGCAGTTGGTAACGTCTCGGCTTTGAGTGACGAACCTTCGAGGTTCGAATCCCCACATTTTTTTTTCAATTTTTTTTATAAAAATTATACGTGTTTTACTATTTAAACTATAAAAATTAGACTTTAAATTTTTTTTAAATGTTTATCTTAAAATATAAATTATTTGTGTAAGACATTTAAATCACAAATCATAAATTATCTATTTTAAAAACAGAAAACCAATATTGTTTCCAATTATTCTAAACATACAACATTTATAAAGCAATAAAAAGTTCTTGAAGATGTTTAAATAGTAAAACACGTATTAAACATCTTCAAGAACTTTTTATTGCTTTATAAATGTTGTATGTTTAGAATAATTGGAAACAATATTGGTTTTCTGTTTTTAAAATAGATAATTTATGATTTGTGATTTAAATGTCTTACACAAATAATTTATATTTTAAGATAAACATTTAAAAAAAATTTAAAGTCTAATTTTTATAGTTTAAATAGTAAAACACGTATAATTTTTATAAAAAAAATTGAAAAAAAAATGTGGGGATTCGAACCTCGAAGGTTCGTCACTCAAAGCCGAGACGTTACCAACTGCGCCATGGAAGCACATCATTAGAGCGTCATTTTTTGTTTATATTGAAAAAAGAAAATGATAAACTGAAATGGCATTTTTGCCGAAAACGAAGGCCTTCCCCCCAAAAGTAGAAAAAATGAACTGAACAGTTATGTTTGTCATAAAAATGGCTACAAATGGTAAAAAAACCAGGACTATCCCCCATTGAAAATTTTGAGATAATTGCAGAAAACCGATTTTGGCACTTTTCATTTCGATGGCATTCGGTCAAAGATGATCCAAAAAATGTAAATATGGGTTCATTGGATAGAGCTAAGCTGGTAGAACATGTTCCAATACAAAAATAATTTTTAAAAAAATAGTGCCATTTTAGGCCACCTGGTTTTGGCACAAATGCCCTCAGGGCACTTAAACGAAAACGGACTTCAGTTTCGGCGGTTTTGACCTCATATTAGTCTATTCTGAAAGTTTCATCTTTCTAGCTTAAAATCGACTTTTATTTTTTTCGCCGGTGTCTCGACTTTGAAAAAAAGTGAGTTTTAATTTTTAATGGATTGAATTTCATAAATAGTAGAAAAAAGAATTCCTAAAACTGACAAAGATTTTTGTTTTTGAATGTCTTTTGCAAATAAGAAAATAATTAAATATTCAAAACCAAATGTATTTTCATAAAAAAAAACAAATGGCATTTGGAAGATATTCTGCTCATAAAATTTTAGCAAATGAACATCTTTTTTTCGACACATACGCAAAGTTTTGTCTGTTCTTCGAAAAGTCCTCCCATAAAATGGAGATTGTGTGTTTGTTGGTTTGTTGGTGCGCGCTTTGAAATGGCAAAATGTGCCAATGCCAATGAGTTTTTTTGTGGAATTTTTTTTAAGAAAAAAAGGAAAAGGAAATAAAAAAATGATAAATTAGAATAATAAAAAATTGTTGCATTTTGTTAAGTTAATAATTAAATTTTTAAATGATGGATGGCGGGACGGAGGCCCGCTTAAGCTCTAGTTGTGAAAAAGAGTGATTTAGTTTAAACTTTTTTGAGGCAAAAAACGATATCATTTTTTTTGTTTAGAATAAGTAAGATATGCAAGTTTTTCTTAAAAACAAAAACATTTACGATTACGGTATATGATGTAATATTTAAAATTTTATCAATAACACATTTATTGTTCATTAAGTACAATTAAACATACTTTTATGTACGGCAATTAACACTATTTATGGGAAGCCCATTTAAAGAAGGAGCAACATATCCATTTCTTGCAGCATTGCACATAACCGTATTCATGGATCCAATTGTTCTTGGAATGTTATTAAAATCGATGATTCCTATCACACATCCAGTACCAACACACCGAAGGGCTATTTCAAAATTTGCATTACATGGTGTTGCAATTTGTATTGGAGAACATCCATTAGTACTTGGTTGAATGTTAAGTGCAGGGCATGAACCACATCCACCTTAAAAAAGATATTTTATTTGTTATCTGTTAATACCAAAAATGAGATATCTTCAAAGGGGATATCTCACTATAATTTAACCATAATAATAGAATTTAAATACGCAGGTCGAAATTGGCATGTCATGCAAATTCGTATTCAAATTTTGTTTAAAATATAACTCTTTTATCATAAATATAATCGTATGCAAATTAGAAAAATAAACTTATTTTAATATGTTAAAACAAAATCTTAGACTTTTTATACAAAAAAAAACTTTACTTGGTGCAGTAACCGGTGCAGAAGTTGTAGCAGGAGAAGAACGAATAGGGATTTGCGGAGTTTCATCAATCAGCGGAGTTCTCATGCATGAAAAAACAACGCAAACCAGGGAAAATAAAATTGTGCCAAAAATATAAAAATTTGATAATTTCATTATTTTTTAAATTTGTGTTTTAATTAAAAATTTCAGATAAAAATAACAAATGTCAGATGTTCTTTGAAAAAGAAAAATAAAAAATTATTGTCGTAAAAAAATTCAAGAGTTGAAAAGTGAGTCTTTTTTATTACTGTAGTAAAAGAGTTAGTTATTTCCGCGTTTGTTTTTTAAAAACACAAATAAAACGGATAAACTTGATTTTTTCTTGTAAAAAGGACGAATTTTTTATTTTAGTTTTAAAAAATCCGCTGTCATAAAAAATTTATGGTAAGTTCAAAAAAATAAAAAGAATCAAGGAAGATTTCGTTTAAAAAGTAATTCCAAGAAGTAATTTTCCACGTCAGCAAATCCAAGACTTTAAAAAACCTAAACCAAAGCCGTTTTTCCTAATATTTTAGCTTATAACAGGGTTGTGGACGAAATAAATCCTTCAGCAATAATCGTTATCAAACTTTTTAAATCTTCCAGCGATTTCTCGCAACAATGATCTAAAACAATTTTAACAACATTTTCGATTAATTTACTAGGTCACTGAATTAGACATTAAAATTATTGTTTTTCATTGTCTATGAAATATCAAAATTGTCTTTCTGTGATAGTCCGAGAATCAACTGTTTGTTTCTATGAAATTTGTACAACACACCATAATTGTTCTTTTTAGATTACGGTAGTCTACCAAATATATAAAATTTATTTTGCTCTTCAAAGACTACAAATTTTGATGGGCTCTAAAAAATGTAAATACATTATTTTTGATTAATTGAAAAGGTCAAACGAATCACGTCATTCAAATCATTTTTTCTTCATCATTGTCTACAGATCATGATGGATTTTATCTGAACCAGTTTTACAAATATCATATCATTTCTGATAAAAACAGATTCATAAATGATGCAATTTAAATATTGTTGTATTTTTTTTTCATTTTTGTTTTATCAGTTTTTTGTTTCACGTGAAACTCTTAATTTTTTTTGAAACATTGATGAAAAAAATGAAAGGGGGGTTTTGCAATTGGGAATTAAAAATTGTAATAATCAAATAACAATGAACAAAAAAACAGGTAATCGAGAAAAAAAGAAAAAGAGTAAACCTAAACCCTTTTTAATTAATCATTTTCAAAAAAAAATTATTTTTTGGTTAATGAAACTTAAACAATAAATGTAATCAAACGTAAACTAAACCACATTAAAAAATTGTTCGCATTAAGAAACGGAAAAAACGATCAAAGTTGTAAAATTACAGCTAAAAAGTTAAAACATGATGATTTTTTACCTTTTTGGTTGGAGCATGTAATGAAAGATGCATAATAAGTAAAAACTTAAAAAATTAGGTTAAAAAACTCAATAAAATAATTCATACAGGATTTACATATTTTTATATAAAAAAATGAAAAATTTAAAGATTTTGAATTAGCAAAAAGACCAAACTTCGAAATGAATACAGTACTAAAACCGGATTTCAGGAAAGGAAAAAAATATAGGTGATAATTTAAGTGCAGCAAAAACAGGTTTTTTCAATGAAACTTTTGTAATGCAAAGAACAAGAATGTGTTTTTTGCAATTTATAATAATAAAAATTAAGAGCCATTACAACAACAGGACGTCCAGAAATTACAGTATCAGGTCTCCAAAAATGAAAAACTAACAACAAAAAAATTGAAAATTGTTTAAATAGAGTTACAGTGATGGTTGACATCAATATTGTAATCATATTTAACATGTGAAACCGTTTTTACTAAAAAAAGTAAAGTCAATACAAAAAATAACAGGTTATGTAGTATAGTATATTTGCAGAAAACTTAGTAATTGTATAGATTTCAATAAACAAAATATAACAACAAATAAACAACCGGTGCAAAACTTATAAAATCCATGAGCATTCATTCGCAGTTGATCCTGTTGATCGCCATAATTTTATCTGTTGGTAAATTAATTTCACATAAAATTAACATATTTATTTATGCCTTAAAATTTGATTTTTGACATCTATAAAAATAAATTTCATGTATGTTTTTTACAATACTTCAGAACTTAAGAAAACTTTTGGCGCAAAACATAGAATAGTTCGGTTGCCCAAAATAACTTCATATTGTTGTAAACTATCGTAACATAAAATTTGCATATTCGATTTTACAGCAACGAAGATTTGTTCCTTAAAAGATCATATTCAGAATACTCTAAAATGTATTTGCTGTACTTTTTTTTTTACAACATACTGTTAACCATTCTTTAATATTCGTTTCTCTTTGGCGCTTTTTTTCTTTTTATTGACACAATTTAGAACAAACTAATTAATCTTGCTGAACAAAAACCAGTTATACTAGTCATAAACTATTGCGACATAAAATTTGCATTTTATTATTACAGATAATTGAAAATATGGTGCTTAAAAAATCCAGATGATACTTTCAACAGCAACACCATAACTTAAAAAATTTTAAACCTTCATTTTTAGCAGTTACACGTAAAAAGTTGATTGGTCTAATAAAATTTGGGTATTTTTAATTTTACATACAAATCCAGTGTAAGCCGTAAGCAACCAAAAAAATATAATTCCTGTAATTTTTAATAAGAATTATATTTTTACATAAAAATATAATTGTTGTACTCTTATTTTTTTTATTTTTGATACTTTTTTCATTAGTATAATTTAGCACAACTTTTACGACGAAAACGACATAAAAACTCTTGAATTTCTTTTTTCTACCGAAAAAATAAAAAATGTCATCATTGATTTACAAGGTGATTGATATGTCTTTTTTTATTGATATTTTTTACGCTACCTTGTAGCCTTGTTTTTTTTGGTTGCGTAAAACAAGTTTTGGTTTTAAAAAACACTTTTTTGTTTCATTTTTTGCTCTTCTGCTTTCAATTTTTTTCGGCACATTTATGATAAAAGCTTTTTCTTTACAATTTCGATGAAAAAAAAGTTGAAAGTTTTGTTGACATCATTTTTGGCTGAAAAAAAATTTCTGTACCGGTTTATGTTTTTTTGGGGGTATTGCAATGTCATGGCTTATTTGGAACTTTAATTGGTTCAACAAAAAAAAACTTTTGTTGTCTCATATGTGTTATGTCTCCCTTCTTCAAGGACAAGAGGCCACCCTTTTCTTCTTCTTTTTTTTACACCCTTCTCGTCCTATGATCCAAGAAGTAAAGTAAAAGGTATAGTTTAAGGCGGGTGTTCCACTATCATTTCCAACTTTTTTGGAAATGGTATTTAAGCTCAAATATTTTCGACATTTAACCATCATCATCGTTTGATTTTTTTCCTATCTCACAATGAAATTCCAACTTCTTCTTCTTGCTGCTTGCCTTATTGGTGTTTCATCAAAAGCTAGTAAGTGCTTCTTTTACTTCTCTTCAAGTGAGATATTTGATACTATAACTTTCTTTTTGTTTAGTCTTCAAACGTGATAACAGCTATGGAGATGAACCCGTAACACCTGCACCAGCTCCCGCTGCTGCTCCTGCCCCAGCTGCTGCCCCTGCACCAGCACCTGAAGCTCCAAAAGAAGAAGCACCTGCGCCAGCACCAGAAGCTGCTCCTGCACCAGCACCAGAAGCCGCTCCTGCCCCAGCCCCCGAAGCTGCTCCTGCACCAGCACCTGAAGCAGCCCCAGCAGCAGCTCCATCCGGTGGTTACAGTGCACCTGAAGCCGCCGCTCCTGCACCTGAAGCCCCCAAAGAAGAAGCCCCAGCACCCGCACAACAAGCACCAGCTCCAAGTGCCCCAGCTGCCGTTGAATCCTCTGGATATTAAGTCATTGTGTATTTTAAAAAATTTTCTTACAAACTTGTAACTTTGATCTGAAAAAATGTTTAAAACTGCCGTCAAAAAATAAAAGATCTGTACAATTTTTTTATTCTTTTTAACACAGAATTTTTTTTAAATCGTGCTCGAATAGTTGAAAAATCACTAAAATGGTTTTCTCGGTACTAACCAACCTGCACCCATGTTCACCCTGCACTTAATTAATGACCAAACTCAATTTATAAATCAACATTTATACAAAAAAACAAACAAAAAATTAAAACAAAAAAAGTAAAAAATACATTTATTCTTCATCACAAGTTGCTGCAAATGCTGAAAATAGTTCAACAGTAATATTTTTCCACTGTTAACAAATCCTGAAAATTTCATAGCTCAATCTCTCACAGTTTTCTCAAACCTCAATTTCTTAATTCTGAATTTTCGTCTTTTTTCTTCTTTTTTCTCAAAAAATTGTGTTTCACGTCATGTTTTTTTCAAACTCCGCGCGTGTGTGCCAAAATACACTAAAACGCCATATTTTCAATTCGATGCCAAATGGGTGCCAATGAATCTTATATCTTGTTTTCTTCACAATTGAGTTTTAATAAACATATTTAATAACCCCTGAATAACAGTTTTGTCATATCATGCCATATGCAAATTTTTTCAAAGATGGCTTTATGTTAAGTTGGCAGTCAATTTTAACATTTATTACTGGAAAAATATTACTGTTGAACTATTTTCAATAATTTCGCGGGTTTATACATTCTTTATCATGCTGAATCCGATTCTAAAGTCGTCTGGTTGTTATCATATCTCCAAAATTTGTTATCGTTAAATTTAAAGGTGGCCTTATGTTAAGTTGGCATACTGTATAAGCAATTACCGATGAAACTTAAAAAATGAAAGAATCAAAAAACAAAGAATAAAATGAGAATAAGAAAAACTTATATTAAAATATTAATGGTCCTCTCAAAAGCAGCCGAATTTCCCCATTGGCAGAAACTCCACCCGCACACTTCTATTTTTGAGGCGATTTTCAACTGTTTTTGAGGGAATGAATAATTTGATGGGAGTTTATGCAAATTTGAGGGGAATATTATTATTATGTCTTTCTTGGTTACTGTAGTTGTTGTATTTCATAAATTTAGAAATTTTAATTTGTCTTCTTCAGTTCCAAGTATTCAAGCTGCTTTAACTGCATCCTCAACCTTATTTTGATTTAAGGATGCTCAAGGGCCAAATGCTTTTATTATAAACAAAGTTCACTTGGGAAGTTAAGACTCAAAGCCGGGATTTTTGATATTTTTGAAGATAACAAATAAATGTATTAAATGATTTTAATGATATGCGGTTCAAAATTCTGTGTAAAAAAGAATAAAAAAATTGTACAGATCTTTTATTTTTTGACGGCAGTTTTAAACATTTTTTCAGATCAAAGTTACAAGTTTGTAAGAAAATTTTTTAAAATACACAATGACTTAATATCCAGAGGATTCAACGGCAGCTGGGGCACTTGGAGCTGGTGCTTGTTGTGCGGGTGCTGGGGCTTCTTCTTTGGGGGCTTCAGGTGCAGGAGCGGCGGCTTCAGGTGCACTGTAACCACCGGATGGAGCTGCTGCTGGGGCTGCTTCAGGTGCTGGTGCAGGAGCAGCTTCGGGGGCTGGGGCAGGAGCGGCTTCTGGTGCTGGTGCAGGAGCAGCTTCTGGTGCTGGCGCAGGTGCTTCTTCTTTTGGAGCTTCAGGTGCTGGTGCAGGGGCAGCAGCTGGGGCAGGAGCAGCAGCGGGAGCTGGTGCAGGTGTTACGGGTTCATCTCCATAGCTGTTATCACGTTTGAAGACTAAACAAAAAGAAAGTTATAGTATCAAATATCTCACTTGAAGAGAAGTAAAAGAAGCACTTACTAGCTTTTGATGAAACACCAATAAGGCAAGCAGCAAGAAGAAGAAGTTGGAATTTCATTGTGAGATAGGAAAAAAATCAAACGATGATGATGGTTAAATGTCGAAAATATTTGAGCTTAAATACCATTTCCCAAAAAAGTTGGAAATGATAGTGGAACACCCGCCTTAAACTATACATTTTACTTTACTTCTTGGATCATAGGACGAGAAGGGTGTTAAAAAGAAGAAGAAGAAGAAAGAAGAAAAGGGTGGCCTCTTGTCCTTGAAGAAGGGAGACACAACACATATGAGACAACAAAAGTTTTTTTTTGTTGAACCAATTAAAGTTCCAAATAAGCCATGACATTGCAATACCCCCAAAAAAAACATAAACCGGTACAGAGATTTTTTTTCTGTCAAAAATGATGTCAACAAAACTTTCAACTTTTTTTTCATCGAAATTGTAAAGAAAAAGCTTTTATCATAAATGTGCCGAAAAAAATTGAAAGCAGAAGAGCAAAAAATGAAACAAAAAAAGTGTTTTTTAAAACCAAAACTTGTTTTACGCAACCCATAAAAAAACAAGGCTACAAGGTAGCGTAAATAATATCAATAAAAAAAGACATATCAATCACCTTGTAAATCAATGATGACATTTATTATTTTTTCGGTAGAAAAAAGAAATTCAAGAGTTTTTTTGTCGTTGTCGTCGTAAAAAAATAATACAAAAAAATAAAAAGTACAAAAAAGATTACATACTTTCTAGAAGAAAAGTAATAATGAAATGTTGACAGAAATATTTGCAGAGAGAAAAAAACATACTGCAAATGGGTTTTTAATGTTTTCCATTTTTAACGGATCATATCTAAAATGGTATAGAATAAGAATATGCAAATATGACTATAACATTAATTTCTAATTGCATCCATTTGTTATTCGTAATAATTTTGAACAACAATTCTTATCGATTTTGTTGTTTTAGTATTACTGTATTTGGTTATTAAAATTTTTGGCCGTTTTAATTTTTTTCAAATTGTTTGCTTTATGGAAATCTATTCTTTTTATTTGATTTATTACAATTTATTTATTTAAACAGTTATTTGTGATTTCTGCAGTTACAGTATAGGCTTAACGTAAATTTTATAACGAAAATCTCCACTATTGTTTACCAAAGTAAATGATTTTTGTATCGTAAATTTCGCTCTTCTTCCTATTTTTGTGAATTATTTTTTTCCTTTTTCATTTTCCTGTTTCTGTTATGGATTACACAAAAACATTTTTGTTCTTTGCATTACAAAAGTTTCATTAAAAAAACTTGTTTTTTGCAGAAACTTGCTAAACTCTAAATATGAACTGTAATTTTTTTTTATTTTCCTGTTATCGATACTGTATTCATTTCATAGTTTGACTTTTGTTACTTGGGCGATATTAAGATCTTTAATTTTTTACATTTTTAGACCAATAAACGATTTATCACTTATAACTTGTATCTTTTTCCTCTCGCCGGCTTTGGTATTGTTACAGAAGAATTATATCATTAGATTTTTAGTCTTTCTTAATGCAAACTTTTTGGTTAATAAACCTTAAATAATTGTAATCAACGGTAAACTAAACCTATTCTTTTTATGTGGCTTAGTTTACGTTTGATTACATTTATTGTTAAGTTTCATCAACCAAAAAAGTTTTTGTTTAAAAATGATTAATTAAAAAGGGTTTAGGTTTACTCTTTTTCTTATTTTTTTTCTCGATTACCTGTTTTTTCTCTCCATTGTTATTTGATTATTACAATTTTTAATTCCCAATTGCAAAACCCCCCTTTCATTTTTTCTTCATTGTTTCAAAAAAAGAAGAGTTTCACGTGAAACAAAAAACTGATAAAACTAAAATGAAAAAAAATACAAAAATTCATAAATTGCATCATTTTTGAATCAGTATTTATCAAAATTATATGATAAAACTAGTTTAGATAAAATCCATTATGATCTGTAGACGATAATGAAGAACAATTAATTTGAATGACGTGATCCAATGACCTTTTTAATTAATCAAAAAAAATGTATTCACATTTTTTAGATCCCATCAAAATTTGTAGTCTTTGAAGAGCAAAGTTAATTTTATATATTTGGTAGACTACAGTAATCTAAAATGAACAATTATGGTGTCTTGTACAGTTCATAGAAAGTTGATTTTGCTAACTTGCTTACCCATTTGATCTCCATTGAATTTGTGAAAGCTAGTTTACATCGTTACAATTCTTCTGCAAAATTTATGTACAAAAATCAACACTTCTTCACTGTTTTTTCCGTTCAAATGTTTTTATTTATCTTTACAATTGCGTGGGAAGAAGTAAACAGAAAAATTTAATGACGTCCAGTTTTGTCCAAAAAAATGTATCCAACTGTTGCCCACACACTTTTTTTCTTACTACAAATTAATTGGGTACAAAGTGACAATAGTTGTTCTCTCATATTTTTTGAATTTGATAAGTGGAACGTTTGATTTGTTGGACATAAATTAAATGCAATTGTAACCTGTTCTTGTCAACATAAATGAATTTGATTTGGTTTTTTTAAAAACAAAAAATTAGTTAATTGATCTATGAATTTTATACATTATTGACATCAAAAATTGCAAAATTTTGGATAAAAAACATGCACAAAAATTTTTTTATGTGGATTATTTAATGTCAAAAAGATGCTTTTTTCATTGTTGATTTTTTGAGTCATTTAATCATGGCTTATTTTTTTCCCTTCCGATATCGGGGTTGATGTTTGTTTTCTTTTCCACCAACGCAGTAAAAGCAAAGTCAAATTTACTTCAATCGTGAACTTGTGAGAAACAAAGTGTTGTTTACTCATAAAATAGAACACTTGTTTCTTGAGGCAATTTATCACAGGCTTTAAAACTTACAACTTGAAACTTTACCATCATGAGAAAGACCTCCACGAAGAAGGATTAGAAGAAATAAAAATATTTGCTTTATTCTTCTTTTTTTAACACGCTTGATTTTTACCTCCTCTCGAGGCAAATTATTTTTTTTGGTGTCAAGCAGTCATTATTGTCATCAAAAGTCTTGATAGGAACCCTGCTTGAATAAATTGTATTGTATTTTTAAAATATTCAAGCATGTTTCTCACAAATAAAAACCATAATTCTGGAGAAGATCAACATCAATCTTATTTTCATAGGCTTGATAATGCTTCAATAATGATTGGAGCAGAATCACAAAATGAATCACATCAATATCGAGAAGAAAGGAATCAAGAAAATTATTATACCGTACATTCTCGTCCCCAATATGAATCAACTGAATCAACAACATTGAATTTTTTAACTGATGATCGTGTTGAGAAAAATGAGACTTCCCTTGATGCTTGTCATTCACATCAGCTATATCCGGTAATCTTTGGTGATTTCTTTAAGAGGGAGATCCACTCCTAGCAAATTTTTTAATATGCAAATTTAATGATCTTGCCACCGAAATGCTTCCTCGCATCTTTTTTTGTGAATTGTGAATAAAAAAAAGAACCATGCATCTTTGCATCATTATGAATCCTAGGCTCAGCTAACATTTGCATGAAGTAGGACTCTCCTTTAATTATGAATTATTCATAAGCAATGCTTTCAATTACCGTATCAAAAATTACTTATTTTTTTAAATCCACACATTTTTAACTTGTCATTCTTTAGCAAAATCATGCAGATTTATTTGAGAATCGAGATCATCAAAAACAACAACTACATCAATATAGTAACGATACGACCAAATCCCGCCAACATCAGCAAGATGTACCATTTGATTATAGTTCAACCAATTTTCGAAATTCCAGAACTATTATCAATGCCGCAGCTCAAAATGCAGCAAATGTAACAAAAAATGATAATATTCAAATTCGGCAAATTGGTAATAAAACAATTATATCAGAGCATCGAGATCCATATTCATTTTATTGGCAGTTGGATGAAGTTCGTCAACGCAAAGAAGATCCCCTCCATCATATTTCTCCAATAGATTATGTAATTGATGAAGAAAATATTCTTCCATCACCTGAAGCTCATTTAACTGTTACATCTCCAGATGGTGAAATATATTCTGAATTGCAATATTTAAAGCCACAGAAGTTGGAAGAATCCAAACAACTTCCCACAGGTTGGGAGAAGTATGAAGACCCTTCTGGATTCTCATATTATTGGCATGTTGATTCTGGAGTAATTCAAAAAAATGAAAAAAAACCTGTAAGTTTTTTAGCTTTTATAATAACTTCTTTTTTCATGTTTTCATGTTTAATTCATTACTGTTTTCCCAACTTTAGAAAACTCCACTGCCTCGACCACCAACACCTCATCGAATGTTTGAAAATCAAAATGTTCAAGTACAAACTGAACCAGGACCATCAAAAATCTTTCAACAACTTCCCCCTCCACTGCCAATCATTGAAGAACATTTATTCAAACAAACAACAACAAAACGTCTAATTGAAAATGGTCATGAAATAATTTTATGGTGATGATCAACTAGTGAATGTTTTGTTTAATTTTTTTTATAATTTGTCGAAGAATGATATGGTTTATAAACTTCTTGTGCACGTTAATAAATGAATCTGCCTCAAAATAAATTTTTTTGAGGCAGTTCGCTTCAAATTTTTTAAAACCTGTTTGCCAAAATTTTGGTGAGACAAATTTTTATAACAGTAACTCTTTTCCTCCAAAAAACGTCTTGTATTTTTTTAAAAAATTTCGACGTTTTAAAGACATCCCAGAATCACGATTCGTTTAGCCGTCTTATATCCATACATCATATAAATGTTATTTTAAAAGCAATGGGATTAATTAAAATTAATCCCATTGCACTTTTGTTAATATGCAAATTTATAAGACTTGATTTTCTTGAGTTTTGGTAAAAGGTTTTTGAACTAAAGTCGTGGATATTAGTAATAGCAGCGGAGGTGGTGGACATCGGCTTTCACTCGCTGCAATTTCAGCATTTAAAGGAGGAGACCCATTGCAAATAAATTTTCCTCCCTTTCATTCACTGGATGTCCCCAAACGAAAATTTAAAAAACTCCAAATCAAATAATTCTGATGACATTTTCTTTCATTATTATTTTTTCTGATTCCAAAATGGTATGAACTTTAAAAAAGGGTTAGATATAAGCTGAGTTTCAACTTTTTTGGTCTAAAACATGAATTTTGGAGATTGTCTTTTTTTCGGCGCATTTGTCTCGGCGCAAATGTCGCGGCGCAAATGTCTTCGGCGCTAATGTCGGGGAGCCATAATAATTTGATATTTATAAAAAAATATTAGATAAATTTTAAAAACGTTTTCAACCAATGAAGTTACAAATTTTTTTATTTATCCTCTATCTTAAAGAAAATTGTGAAGAATTTAGTAACGAAAATATGCGAATTGAAAAGAATAAAACATTTAAACCATGAAAGTTTTATGTTACAACTGGACATCCAGAACACCCAACTTTTGTAGCTCTTGGATAAAATGGACCATTTACGTCAAGGTTTTGGTTTTGATCTGTTGTATCATAAAAGTCAGTTACATTATTTGGATTAACCAATGATCCAGTAGTTAACATTATAACAGCAATGAAACAATCCGTTTCATTACAATGGGGATAAAAGTAGATATAGGGTAAAGCGGTAAATTTTTCCTCTGGTTCATAACATGCTGAAGCAGTGCAAACACATGCATTTTGACAATTTTCACGATTCCACCATCCAATTGTTACATTGCCTTCTGCATCGCCCCAATTTGCTGTAGTGTTTATTTTTTCATAATACGAGACACCTTCAGATTGACCTAAAAAATATTCAATAATTTTCAAATCATTTTCATATGTATACTTCAGTTCGTTAAAAATGTTGATTCACACTAAATGAAATGCTTTTTGAGATATAGGCTGAAACTTAATCACGATACGTTCTATTGAACCCTCTACTTATAATATCTTAAAAACGTAAATTTTTGACACATTCAAAATATGTAAAGCATTTCCTCTTATTATTGTTCATCACTTAAAAATTTGTAGCCTTTGAGACAAAGTTTGTCAAGCACTTATAGCAAAAAATATAACAGAATAATAATTTTGCAAGAAACATTAAATAATAAATTAAAAATGAAAATAACAAGCTTACACAAGGGAACTATATTTTTCCACATCATCATATGACCGTCAGTAAGCACAACTCCATCACCAATAAAAAGTCCAACAGCGGATGATGGAGGACACGCCGCAGTTGTTGTTGGTGGCAAAGTTGTTGTACTTGTTGTTGAAGGAGTTGTTGTAGTTGTTGTTTTAGTGGTTGTGGTTGTTGGAGTAGTTGTGGTTTTTTTAGTTGTTGAAGTTGAAGTGGATGGGGTACTTTTAGTTGTTGTTGTACAAACTGGAGTAGTCAAAGAAGAATACTGTAATCGTTTTGTATTCAAAAAATCTTTTCGACAAAAATATAAAATTAAATGTCGATGATAAATTTCATCTGTTGGATCCAAAGGAATTTTATTCATTTCCCTGTAATATGACCATGAAAGATCAACTGATTCAGTTCGTTTCATTAAGAAATCATTTTGTCGAGCAACAAGATTTAGGGCCGGATATTTTTGATCATGATAATTCATCATTTGTTTGATATAACTTTTGCTGGCGAGGGTCCAATTTGAAGATGCCAAAGTTGCATTGTAAAAAGAGTTTAAAAGAAATGGTGGACCTTCAAGGTACATGTTATATCGAGCTGCTGTGAGATATGCTTTGGCAATTTCATGAACAATTGAAATTGAAAATGCTCCAATTCTGATAAATTTTATCGCTCGATTTTCGATTGCAGGTCGATTCAGGAAAAGATTCCATTTATACATTGTATCAGTGTTTATTAAACACAATGCAGAATCATAATTCGTTTCAAGATATTGTCGCAAAACGGAATCTGAAGCAGCCTGGGCTCCAGCTACAAAATCATCGTATAATTGACATCGACAAGTTCGAGCTTGAATCTTTATCCATAATGCATCAACATGTCTCATATACCAAATTTGCATAAATTCATCAACTGGACCCCATGTTGATATATTTTGGGACCAAATTGTATCATATAATTGTGGACAAAGATCAACAAGTTCATGATGGAAATTAACAAGTTGCGCAAGAGTTGAAGAAGTTGTAAATTGATGAATATTTTTACATCGAGTATTATCAATTACGGTAGAAGAATTGATAAGTTTTTGAAATCCGGCAGGGGCAGTTGTCGGGAACATAGCATCAAAAGAGGCATTTCGGATATTGTATCGGCGTTGATACGGATCAAAAACAGCACCTAAAATAAAAGATACGTTTAAGCGATTTAAAAATAAGCAAATTTTATTTCTGTAATGGGCTTGTGCTCAACTCCTTTTTTGAAAAATATGTTTTTATGTAACCGTTTTTGCCGCGAAAAATGTCATTTTTACTTACCGGAACCGAGCTTCAAGCAGAGAAAAAGTATTGAAACAAAAACGACTTTCTTCATTTTTTCCAATTTAAAATGCAATGTTTAAATTTGCATTTATTTTATATCGAAAAAAATCAGCTCTTAATTAATCGTGTGAATTTATTTTTCTCGATTTCTGGGAAAATTTTTAAACCGTAACTTTCATTTAAATAAACATAAAATCTATTTCGCATTTAAAAATGTGTGAAACAATGCCTTTTAACTTCCGTTGTGGTGAGGCTTTATTGTTTTTCTAAGAAAGTCGTAATTCACACATTTAATAAATTCATTTTTGAAAGAAAAGAAAAACGATTTTTTAACGTTTTTGTTAAATAAATATTGAAATTACAGTTGTGGTCCTTAAACATATAATGTGGAATTGTCGAAATAGTTTTTCTGTAAATAATTAATTAAAATGCTCTTCAATACTTCTCTTTTACACGTGGCTAAAGATATTTTGCGAAAAGGAATTCTCACACATACTTTTTTTAGGGAATATTTTGTCAAAAATTTATTGTTTTGTATTGCAAAAATTTGTTATAACATGGAATGATTTAGATAAAAACTTCAAAAAAAATAAATCAAGAAAAAGATTTAGATTTATATATAACAACAACTGCATTACTTTTTCTGTAATTAAATATTCAAAAACAATTCTGAAAACGTTAGATATTTAAAGCTCTATTCAAAACAAGTAATTCAATAACATTATAAATGCAGGAAAACATTAAAAGCTTGCAAAAAATAAAAAAAACATTTTGAAAAAATGAAGAAAGAACGAAAGTAATTTTATTTTGCGATGACGAAATATTTTATTTTTGTCTGACCGAATTTTGTATAAAGGGAAAAAGAAACAGATCTTTTTTTTTGCATTTCGTGTCGGCAGGAAAAAATAAGACGGAGAATTGAAAACATTTTTTTGTCATTGCCGATGATATTCGATTTTTCGATCAAAAAAATTGTTCCTAATAAACTTGTCATAAATTGTTTTTTTTTTGGAATTTTTTATTATTAATCATGATGAAAACATACGTTTACAAGTTGTTCATAAAAGTTAAATGCTTTTTAACAGTATTTTACAGTAGCGGTAAACTGCGAACTCCATTAAAAAATTTAAAAAATAAGTTTTAAAGCAGGTTTAAAAATGTTCAAAAATTAATAAAAGCTATCAAACTTTTTTTGATAATCAAAGTCAGAAATCACAAAGTTAAAGGAATCAACATTTAACTTTCATAAATTGAATAATTTAAAAACGACATTAAGCAATGCCGTAACTTTCTGTGATATAATCTTTAGTATCAATTCAAGAATATAATTTTTTTTTCAACTTAAATATTTATTTGCTATAATTCCCAAATATTATTTTCGTTGTTGAAACGTTTTATGTGGATTTCCTTTTTGAAACAATTCTGGGAAAATTTGAAAACTGCAACCTTGATTTAAATTAACGTAAAACAGACTCTGCATTATAAAAAAAAATGAATTGAATGTTTTCCATTGAAAATATGAATCACTAAATGCCAGCTGGCGAAAAAAGCATCACATTTGATTGAGCAATGTCTTAAGATCTTTTTCTTTCATTTTTATAGCAAAGAAAATCAATAGCAAAAAATATGAAGAAGAATAAACATTACAGTCGAAAGAAACAGTGTAATTTCTCTTTTGTTTTTCCTGCATTTTTTTTTGAATATTTTATTTTAATCAAAAAGCTAATCTTATTTGAAAGTAAAAAAATACTAAACAAATAACAAGTTAAATTCAAAAGTTTATGAATAGCTATTGTATGTATAAAAATACATTATTAATAAAATAAAGTTTCAATATAAACCATTCTCTTGAATTTCTATTATTTATTATTTCAGATCACTTTTAAAATTGTTATTTTAAAAATTCACACAAACCGCGTTCTTAATTTTTATGATTTTTCATTGCAAGTTTTTTATAAATTTTAGCTTTTAATTTGGAAAAAGTGTTGTAAAAATTATTTCAAAACGTACATATAACAATTATGTTTAAAAGTTTAAGTTATGTTTAAACTTTATTTTCACTTTTGCATAGATGAAATTATTTTTTTTACAACAACAAATTAGTTCATTTTCATATCATAGTTTTTACTTTTTACTTCCTGTCTACTTTTTCCATTTTTTATAACCATGCATTTCGGTATGATTGAAAATATGTTTCACGTTGTTCTTCGGCGCTTGAAATAACCAAATTCTTTCCGGTAATTGATTTGGCAATGAAAATTTTCTAAAAACCATAAAAATTTATAATTTAATTAAGGCTTTGTTTTTTTGGACTAATTAAAAAATTGTATGAATACAATGTGGGATTCATTAATTCACTTCCGGGTTTTCTCAAGCATGAAATTTTACATTGGTACACATTTTTACAATGTCATGCCCGCAAGGCATGACCACTAAATCTTAGTCCAATTTGTTCTTACCAAAGAACATCTTTCTCAACAATTAAGAGATACTTACATTTGACGATTTTTGGCATAAAATAAATTCTCGAACTTTCGATTCATAATACATTACCAAAATTGGATAAATAATTGCTTGAACCAAAAATGGTACCGGATAAAGTGTTTGAAAGATTTTATGATTTGGTCGTGGAACAATTCGAGAAAGAACAAACAAAATTCCTGCGATAATTGTTGTAATTCCAAAACACCAAACAACTTTTGTTAAAAGTTTTGCGGATCGATAATTTTCTGACATTTGATAACGTTGTGAAAGAGAAAATTCTTTGATATTTGATGCAGCATACATGTATCTTTTATAAGTCAAAGATGGCATAAATGAAAATAAAATTAGAGACAATGCAATGGCGGTTAAAGCAACGATCGCTAAATTTGTGTTTTCGACAAGGTTGTTGTAATCCAGAATTGCAAAAAGGATAGCTGCAAGCCACTAAAAATCAAATTTTAAAATTGAGGCGATGATAAAAATATGCAAATTATTTAGAATTATTTCTGACTAAAATCGTCAGTTTTTTTATAAAATTAATTTTTCGCAAATTTGCATCTTAAAGTTTTCCTCATAAATCATAAACTTTTGCAAATTTTCTAAAAAGTTAGACACTTAAGTTTTTGGCAAGAACCATAAACTTATGCAAATTTTTCAGCCCTTTGAAAGCCTTAGAGTTACGGTTCCGGCCCAAACAATACAATAAACTTTTTCGTATTTTTTATCCGTTAGACATTAACTTACATCGATCATAACTAAAACTGCTCCAAGCCATGGCATCCCGATGCACATTGTTTCATATCTTTTATCAAATTTTGATGCAACAAGTCTTTCAGTGAATAAACAAATCAAATTAAATGCAACTGCCCAAACACCTAAAATTCTTTTGTTCAATACAAATGATTACTGTAGGCTACTATTTAGTAATTTTGAACTTTCTTTGGACTACATATGACGTTGTTAAAAACGTTTTTGACTTAATTAAAGTTGCAAAAAAATGCAATTAATTATTATTTTTATACAAAATTAAAAACTCAATTGTTAAACAACCAATAATCATTTAATGTCATGAACAAGCACGAGTTATGTTTTTAAAAATGATTATGTTCTACTACAAAACATAACATAATTTAATGACCAAAAAGTGTAGTTTAATTATTTAAAAAAGTATACTGTATCGTTTTTATAATTAATCGTAAAATTTTTTATGGAATGTTATAAGCAATATTTTTTAACTTCCTTAAAAATCTATTTTTAAACCGTACAAATTTGATAAAACTGAATAAATTATGTTACACGTTCATAAGATCAAATTTGATTCTAAGAAAAAGACGGAGAAGGAAATGTCAAAGTTCTTATTTGAGATTTCTTTAGTTGGAAAATTTACGTTTTAGCAGGTGCATTTTAAATATCTTACTGTAAAACATAAAATATAAAATTAATACCTCAAGTTCTTGAAATTTTTAAAAGTATCTAAAAGGTCAAATAGTAAATAAGAAAATTATATTTGCATAACTTTTGGATTGAATTATTCAAAAATTGTATTAACAAGAAATGAAAAACATCATTATTTAAATGTTTGATCTTAATAAAAAATTTTTCAAAATTAAACTTTGTTCGATTTTATCAGATAACAAATTTCGAGGGATAAAAACTTACATATCATATTCAAATTATTTATCACTCTTAAACCATTCCAATCAATTTGAAGAACCCGAAATGATTCGGTGATGATTGCGAAGGATAGCGCAACACAGTGAGTTATTGAAACATTAATTAATAGGATTCTCAGATTTCCATGATATAACTGAAATTTGAAATATTTATCAAAATGTTGAAGTCTAAATATTACAGTACCTTCAACCAAAAAATAGCTGTTGCAGTTAAAATAGCCAAAACAAAAGCAAATGTGTAAAGTGTAATATTTATAACACTCAATTCAATACCCATTATGGTCTAAATAATATGCAAATTAATTCTAAATATTGTTTTTCAATAAAAATAAACAAAGAAAAACCCGCATGTTTTTGGGTAAAGCAAAGGAATAATCTTTTATTACGGTAGAGTGATCTTTTATTTGAGTACAAGAGGGAAGTAAAAAAACCATAAAAAACAAATTAAAATTTAACTTTTTTAGGTAAAATTAGATTCTTGAAATTCTTTAAAAAACATTAAATTTTAAAAGTGATTTTTGTTTAGTATAGCTAGAAAAAACATTTTTAAAAAGTTTACAAAGCGAAAGAAAATTTATTAAAATAAAGATCAAAAGAAAATGATGAGAAAAGATTTATGAGTTAAACAGAACACGCAAAAATATTTTTGACATTTTAAAGATGCCGTTTTTTTGCAAAACATTTGCCGCAGATTTGTGTTTTTATTTTTTGAGAAGAATTTTTAAGATCAAGAAGCCAAAGCCAAACTTGATGCAGAAGCTGCAAAGAAAGCTGAAGCAGAAGGTTAGAAAATTTATAATTATATACAAAATCGCATTTTCTAAAAATGGAAAGAGGCCTTTTTTATGCAAATTTGTTTTTGTTGGACTTCAAAAGTTTATTACGAAAAAAGGACCTAATTTTTAAATATTTTTTTTTAGTTTTTTTAGAAAAAAAATTTAATTTAACTGTTTAAACAAAGTCAAACTGGATTACAATCTAGCTATTAACTTATACCCATTGTTTCTAGCTACACAATAATGACATGTAAACGATTTTTACACGCTTAAATGAACAATAGCGAGAAAAAAGTAATGTGTTTTTTTTTATCAAAAACTGACATACTCACAGAAAATTTCAAAGAACAAAATTTTTGTAAAAACGAAGCGAAAAAGTTACATTTGGGTAAAAAGCAAAGAATGAAATTTGAATATTAAATACACTTGTAGTTTACAAAATCCCCAAAATTTTAAAATTTATCATGTCAAAAATTCTAATTTGAAACCTGCTTTTTATAGTACAACAAAAACGGTTTTCAATATCACGATTTAAAAAAATAAAAACAAAATTTTACAGATATCAAAGTTTGAATGGAAAATTTTGAAACTACCTCTCAGAAAAAGCACGTTTTGTAAACGATAGTCACATTTATACGAGATATTGATGAATAGAGGATTAATTTCATGAACAAATAATAATTTTTGAACAAGACAAAATTATAGAAAAAAAGATTAGTAATGAGGTTTAAAAAATTGGTAATCATGGGACAAGTAGCTTTTTATAGAAATAATAAGGGGTTTAATAAATAAAAAATTACAGTAACCTTGGATATCTTAAATAGGGTCATTAGGTACAAAGAGCAGCTAAAAACCATATTACAAAATTACAAAATTTTATGGGCGCTAGACAGCTAGAAAAGAAAAACAAGTTACATAAATAAATTAGAAAAAATTAATTTTAATTACATTGTAGGGTTCATTCAAGCCTGTAACGCAAAAATAATGAGGTAAAAAACAATAAAGTAACAAAGGTTAACACTCCAAAAAAACACTGCATTTTCATGAATGCAAACGTCCGTAAATTTGAAGAAATTTGCATAAAACATTGAGGCTTACACTTTACCTATTTTATTTAGCATTTTTGCAGAATTTCGTTAAACGTTCTTATTTTCTGAATTGTCTGATTTAACACTTTTTACTAATTTAAATAACAAAAGTTACAAAAAAAATATACTGTATTTTTAGAAAAAGAGCTAAAACCAAATTTTAAATTCCACTCATAAAACACTTTTTAGATGAAACGATTTTTTCTTTTTTTTGAGGGCCAAAGTTTTTCCTCTTTTTTAACGTAAAAGTAAGAGGAAATTCTTTTCATCGTAAAACAGGTGAAAAATGTAACGATATTACTCGAAATAATAAGTCCAAAAAAATAATGAAATCATTAAAAAAATGCAGATGAAATTTGTGGGAAGGAAAAGTCACACGCAAAAAATAATAACCCAAAATTTAATGGACAGAAAATTTAATTACCGTGTTGCAGATTAAGAATAAAAAATGTAATTATTCGTATAAAAAAACAGATCTGCAACAAAAATTTTTTTAATCAAACTGAAGGTTAAATAACAAATTATAATTAGGAAAAAGGGGGGCACAAATAAGATAAACCGGATAAAGATAAAGGATTATTTGTGTTTTTTTTTAACTGCAATTAAAATATTTCTTTTACAAAAGTTGAAAAAAGTTTTTAATATAAACCAAATACGAAACATGACGAAAGTGAACCTTTTTAAAATTAAAATTGTTTTGTTTATGAATGATTTTATGGAGGAAATTGAAAATATTTTAGTACAACACAGTTTAACCTCGTCTCATTCTTTAAAAAAAACCTACTATTTTGGGAGTCTTTAAAAAGCCAGATTACTGTAATTCCAAAATGGATGAATATTTTTATTCAAATTCAGTGAGACGAGGTCAATCAAAGTATTTTTAACCTCGTCTCATTCATTAAAAACATCCAACTATTTTGGGATTCTTAAAAAGGCCAAAATACTGTAATTCCAAAATGGATGAATATTTTTTTTCAAATTCAGTGAGACGAGGTTAATAAAAGTATTTTTAACCTCGTCTCATTCATTAAAAACATCCAACTATTTTGGGATTCTTAAAAAGGCCAAAATACTGTAATTCCAAAATGGATGAATATTTTTTTTCAAATTCAGTGAGACGAGGTTAATAAAAGTATTTTTAACCTCGTCTCATTCATTAAAAACATCCAACTATTTTGGGATTCTTAAAAAGGCCAAAATACTGTAATTCCAAAATGGATGAATATTTTTATTCAAATTCAGTGAGACGAGGTCAATCAAAGTATTTTTAACCTCGTCTCATTCATTAAAAACATCCAACTATTTTGGGATTCTTAAAAAGGCCAAAATACTGTAATTCCAAAATGGATGAATATTTTTGTTCAAATTCAGTGAGACGAGGTCAATCAAAGTATTTTTAACCTCGTCTCATTCATTAAAAACATCCAACTATTTTGGGATTCTTAAAAAGGCCAAAATACTGTAATTCCAAAATGGATGAATATTTTTATTCAAATTCAGTGAGACGAGGTCAATCAAAGTATTTTTAACCTCGTCTCATTCATTAAAAACATCCAACTATTTTGGGATTCTTAAAAAGGCCAAAATACTGTAATTCCAAAATGGATGAATATTTTTGTTCAAATTCAGTGAGACGAGGTCAATCAAAGTATTTTTAACCTCGTCTCATTCATTAAAAACATCCAACTATTTTGGGATTCTTAAAAAGGCCAAAATACTGTAATTCCAAAATGGATGAATATTTTTATTCAAATTCAGTGAGACGAGGTCAATCAAAGTATTTTTAACCTCGTCTCATTCGAAAAAAACATCCAACTATTTTGGGATTCTTAAAAAGGCCAAAATACTGTAATTCCAAAATGGATGAATATTTTTGTTCAAATTCAGTGAGACGAGGTCAATCAAAGTATTTTTAACCTCGTCTCATTCATTAAAAACATCCAACTATTTTGGGATTCTTAAAAAGGCCAAAATACTGTAATTCCAAAATGGATGAATATTTTTATTCAAATTCAGTGAGACGAGGTCAATCAAAGTATTTTTAACCTCGTCTCATTCATTAAAAACATCCAACTATTTTGGGATTCTTAAAAAGGCCAAAATACTGTAATTCCAAAATGGATGAATATTTTTATTCAAATTCAGTTAGACGAGGTCAATCAAAGTATTTTTAACCTCGTCTCATTCATTAAAAACATCCAACTATTTTGGGATTCTTAAAAAGGCCAAAATACTGTAATTCCAAAATGGATGAATATTTTTATTCAAATTCAGTGAGACGAGGTTAATAAAAGTATTTTTAACCTCGTCTCATTAATTAAAAACATCCAACTATTTTGGGATTCTTAAAAAGGCCAAAATACTGTAATTCCAAAATGGATGAATATTTTTATTCAAATTCAGTGAGACGAGGTTAATAAAAGTATTTTTAACCTCGTCTCATTAATTAAAAACATCCAACTATTTTAGGATTCTTAAAAAGGCCAAAATACTGTAATTCCAAAATGGATGAATATTTTTATTCAAATTCAGTTAGACGAGGTTAATAAAAGTATTTTTAACCTCGTCTCATTAATTAAAAACATCCAACTATTTTAGGATTCTTAAAAAGGCCAAAATACTGTAATTCCAAAATGGATGAATATTTTTATTCAAATTCAGTGAGACGAGGTTAATAAAAGTATTTTTAACCTCGTCTCATTAATTAAAAACATCCAACTATTTTAGGATTCTTAAAAAGGCCAAAATACTGTAATTCCAAAATGGATGAATATTTTTATTCAAATTCAGTGAGACGAGGTTAATAAAAGTATTTTTAACCTCGTCTCATTAATTAAAAACATCCAACTATTTTAGGATTCTTAAAAAGGCCAAAATACTGTAATTCCAAAATGGATGAATATTTTTATTCAAATTCAGTTAGACGAGGTTAATAAAAGTATTTTTAACCTCGTCTCATTAATTAAAAACATCCAACTATTTTAGGATTCTTAAAAAGGCCAAAATACTGTAATTCCAAAATGGATGAATATTTTTATTCAAATTCAGTGAGACGAGGTTAATAAAAGTATTTTTAACCTCGTCTCATTAATTAAAAACATCCAACTATTTTGGGATTCTTAAAAAGGCCAAAATACTGTAATTCCAAAATGGATGAATATTTTTATTCAAATTCAGTGAGACGAGGTTAATAAAAGTATTTTTAACCTCGTCTCATTAATTAAAAACATCCAACTATTTTGGGATTCTTAAAAAGGCCAAAATACTGTAATTCCAAAATGGATGAATATTTTTATTCAAATTCAGTGAGACGAGGTTAATAAAAGTATTTTTAACCTCGTCTCATTAATTAAAAACATCCAACTATTTTGGGATTCTTAAAAAGGCCAAAATACTGTAATTCCAAAATGGATGAATATTTTTATTCAAATTCAGTGAGACGAGGTTAATAAAAGTATTTTTAACCTCGTCTCATTAATTAAAAACATCCAACTATTTTGGGATTCTTAAAAAGGCCAAAATACTGTAATTCCAAAATGGATGAATATTTTTATTCAAATTCAGTGAGACGAGGTTAATAAAAGTATTTTTAACCTCGTCTCATTAATTAAAAACATCCAACTATTTTGGGATTCTTAAAAAGGCCAAAATACTGTAATTCCAAAATGGATGAATATTTTTATTCAAATTCAGTGAGACGAGGTTAATAAAAGTATTTTTAACCTCGTCTCATTAATTAAAAACATCCAACTATTTTGGGATTCTTAAAAAGGCCAAAATACTGTAATTCCAAAATGGATGAATATTTTTATTCAAATTCAGTGAGACGAGGTTAATAAAAGTATTTTTAACCTCGTCTCATTAATTAAAAACATCCAACTATTTTGGGATTCTTAAAAAGGCCAAAATACTGTAATTCCAAAATGGATGAATATTTTTATTCAAATTCAGTGAGACGAGGTTAATAAAAGTATTTTTAACCTCGTCTCATTAATTAAAAACATCCAACTATTTTGGGATTCTTAAAAAGGCCAAAATACTGTAATTCCAAAATGGATGAATATTTTTATTCAAATTCAGTGAGACGAGGTTAATAAAAGTATTTTTAACCTCGTCTCATTAATTAAAAACATCCAACTATTTTGGGATTCTTAAAAAGGCCAAAATACTGTAATTCCAAAATGGATGAATATTTTTATTCAAATTCAGTGAGACGAGGTTAATAAAAGTATTTTTAACCTCGTCTCATTAATTAAAAACATCCAACTATTTTGGGATTCTTAAAAAGGCCAAAATACTGTAATTCCAAAATGGATGAATATTTTTGTTCAAATTCAGTGAGACAAGGTTAATAAAAGTATTTTTAACCTCGTCTCATTAATTAAAAACATCCAACTATTTTGGGATTCTTAAAAAGGCCAAAATACTGTAATTCCAAAATGGATGAATATTTTTGTTCAAATTCAGTGAGACGAGGTTAATAAAAGTATTTTTAACCTCGTCTCATTAATTAAAAACATCCAACTATTTTGGGATTCTTAAAAAGGCCAAAATACTGTAATTCCAAAATGGATGAATATTTTTATTCAAATTCAGTGAGACGAGGTTAATAAAAGTATTTTTAACCTCGTCTCATTAATTAAAAACATCCAACTATTTTGGGATTCTTAAAAAGGCCAAAATACTGTAATTCCAAAATGGATGAATATTTTTATTCAAATTCAGTTAGACGAGGTCAATCAAAGTATTTTTAACCTCGTCTCATTCATTAAAAACATCCAACTATTTTGGGATTCTTAAAAAGGCCAAAATACTGTAATTCCAAAATGGATGAATATTTTTGTTCAAATTCAGTGAGACAAGGTTAATAAAAGTATTTTTAACCTCGTCTCATTATTTAAAAACATCCAACTATTTTGGGATTCTTAAAAAGGCCAAAATACTGTAATTCCAAAATGGATGAATATTTTTGTTCAAATTCAGTGAGACGAGGTTAATAAAAGTATTTTTAACCTCGTCTCATTAATTAAAAACATCCAACTATTTTGGGATTCTTAAAAAGGCCAAAATACTGTAATTCCAAAATGGATGAATATTTTTATTCAAATTCAGTTAGACGAGGTTAATAAAAGTATTTTTAACCTCGTCTCATTAATTAAAAACATCCAACTATTTTGGGATTCTTAAAAAGGCCAAAATACTGTAATTCCAAAATGGATGAATATTTTTGTTCAAATTCAGTGAGACGAGGTTAATAAAAGTATTTTTAACCTCGTCTCATTAATTAAAAACATCCAACTATTTTGGGATTCTTAAAAAGGCCAAAATACTGTAATTCCAAAATGGATGAATATTTTTGTTCAAATTCAGTGAGACGAGGTTAATAAAAGTATTTTTAACCTCGTCTCATTAATTAAAAACATCCAACTATTTTGGGATTCTTAAAAAGGCCAAAATACTGTAATTCCAAAATGGATGAATATTTTTGTTCAAATTCAGTGAGACGAGGTTAATAAAAGTATTTTTAACCTCGTCTCATTAATTAAAAACATCCAACTATTTTGGGATTCTTAAAAAGGCCAAAATACTGTAATTCCAAAATGGATGAATATTTTTATTCAAATTCAGTTAGACGAGGTCAATCAAAGTATTTTTAACCTCGTCTCATTCATTAAAAACATCCAACTATTTTGGGATTCTTAAAAAGGCCAAAATACTGTAATTCCAAAATGGATGAATATTTTTGTTCAAATTCAGTGAGACAAGGTTAATAAAAGTATTTTTAACCTCGTCTCATTATTTAAAAACATCCAACTATTTTGGGATTCTTAAAAAGGCCAAAATACTGTAATTCCAAAATGGATGAATATTTTTGTTCAAATTCAGTGAGACGAGGTTAATAAAAGTATTTTTAACCTCGTCTCATTAATTAAAAACATCCAACTATTTTAGGATTCTTAAAAAGGCCAAAATACTGTAATTCCAAAATGGATGAATATTTTTATTCAAATTCAGTTAGACGAGGTTAATAAAAGTATTTTTAACCTCGTCTCATTAATTAAAAACATCCAACTATTTTGGGATTCTTAAAAAGGCCAAAATACTGTAATTCCAAAATGGATGAATATTTTTGTTCAAATTCAGTGAGACGAGGTTAATAAAAGTATTTTTAACCTCGTCTCATTAATTAAAAACATCCAACTATTTTGGGATTCTTAAAAAGGCCAAAATACTGTAATTCCAAAATGGATGAATATTTTTGTTCAAATTCAGTGAGACGAGGTTAATAAAAGTATTTTTAACCTCGTCTCATTAATTAAAAACATCCAACTATTTTGGGATTCTTAAAAAGGCCAAAATACTGTAATTCCAAAATGGATGAATATTTTTATTCAAATTCAGTTAGACGAGGTCAATCAAAGTATTTTAAACCTCGTCTCATTCATTAAAAACATCCAACTATTTTGGGATTCTTAAAAAGGCCAAAATACTGTAATTCCAAAATGGATGAATATTTTTGTTCAAATTCAGTGAGACGAGGTTAATAAAAGTATTTTTAACCTCGTCTCATTAATTAAAAACATCCAACTATTTTGGGATTCTTAAAAAGGCCAAAATACTGTAATTCCAAAATGGATGAATATTTTTATTCAAATTCAGTGAGACGAGGTTAATAAAAATATTTTTAACCTCGTCTCATTAATTAAAAACATCCAACTATTTTGGGATTCTTAAAAAGGCCAAAATACTGTAATTCCAAAATGGATGAATATTTTTGTTCAAATTCAGTGAGACAAGGTTAATAAAAGTATTTTTAACCTCGTCTCATTAATTAAAAACATCCAACTATTTTGGGATTCTTAAAAAGGCCAAAATACTGTAATTCCAAAATGGATGAATATTTTTATTCAAATTCAGTGAGACGAGGTTAATAAAAGTATTTTTAACCTCGTCTCATTAATTAAAAACATCCAACTATTTTGGGATTCTTAAAAAGGCCAAAATACTGTAATTCCAAAATGGATGAATATTTTTATTCAAATTCAGTGAGACGAGGTTAATAAAAGTATTTTTAACCTCGTCTCATTAATTAAAAACATCCAACTATTTTGGGATTCTTAAAAAGGCCAAAATACTGTAATTCCAAAATGGATGAATATTTTTGTTCAAATTCAGTGAGACAAGGTTAATAAAAGTATTTTTAACCTCGTCTCATTAATTAAAAACATCCAACTATTTTGGGATTCTTAAAAAGGCCAAAATACTGTAATTCCAAAATGGATGAATATTTTTATTCAAATTCAGTGAGACGAGGTTAATAAAAGTATTTTTAACCTCGTCTCATTAATTAAAAACATCCAACTATTTTGGGATTCTTAAAAAGGCCAAAATACTGTAATTCCAAAATGGATGAATATTTTTATTCAAATTCAGTGAGACGAGGTTAATAAAAGTATTTTTAACCTCGTCTCATTAATTAAAAACATCCAACTATTTTGGGATTCTTAAAAAGGCCAAAATACTGTAATTCCAAAATGGATGAATATTTTTATTCAAATTCAGTGAGACGAGGTTAATAAAAGTATTTTTAACCTCGTCTCATTAATTAAAAACATCCAACTATTTTGGGATTCTTAAAAAGGCCAAAATACTGTAATTCCAAAATGGATGAATATTTTTATTCAAATTCAGTGAGACGAGGTTAATAAAAGTATTTTTAACCTCGTCTCATTAATTAAAAACATCCAACTATTTTGGGATTCTTAAAAAGGCCAAAATACTGTAATTCCAAAATGGATGAATATTTTTGTTCAAATTCAGTGAGACAAGGTTAATAAAAGTATTTTTAACCTCGTCTCATTAATTAAAAACATCCAACTATTTTGGGATTCTTAAAAAGGCCAAAATACTGTAATTCCAAAATGGATGAATATTTTTATTCAAATTCAGTGAGACGAGGTTAATAAAAGTATTTTTAACCTCGTCTCATTAATTAAAAACATCCAACTATTTTGGGATTCTTAAAAAGGCCAAAATACTGTAATTCCAAAATGGATGAATATTTTTATTCAAATTCAGTTAGACGAGGTCAATCAAAGTATTTTTAACCTCGTCTCATTCATTAAAAACATCCAACTATTTTGGGATTCTTAAAAAGGCCAAAATACTGTAATTCCAAAATGGATGAATATTTTTGTTCAAATTCAGTGAGACGAGGTTAATAAAAGTATTTTTAACCTCGTCTCATTAATTAAAAACATCCAACTATTTTGGGATTCTTAAAAAGGCCAAAATACTGTAATTCCAAAATGGATGAATATTTTTATTCAAATTCAGTGAGACGAGGTCAATCAAAGTATTTTTAACCTCGTCTCATTAATTAAAAACATCCAACTATTTTGGGATTCTTAAAAAGGCCAAAATACTGTAATTCCAAAATGGATGAATATTTTTATTCAAATTCAGTGAGACGAGGTTAATAAAAGTATTTTTAACCTCGTCTCATTCATTAAAAACATCCAACTATTTTGGGATTCTTAAAAAGGCCAAAATACTGTAATTCCAAAATGGATGAAAATTTTTATTCTAATTCAGTTAGACGAGGTCAATCAAAGTATTTTTAACCTCGTCTCATTCATTAAAAACATCCAACTATTTTGGGATTCTTAAAAAGGCCAAAATACTGTAATTCCAAAATGGATGAATATTTTTGTTCAAATTCAGTGAGACGAGGTTAATAAAAGTATTTTTAACCTCGTCTCATTAATTAAAAACATCCAACTATTTTGGGATTCTTAAAAAGGCCAAAATACTGTAATTCCAAAATGGATGAATATTTTTATTCAAATTCAGTTAGACGAGGTCAATCAAAGTATTTTTAACCTCGTCTCATTCATTAAAAACATCCAACTATTTTGGGATTCTTAAAAAGGCCAAAATACTGTAATTCCAAAATGGATGAATATTTTTATTCAAATTCAGTGAGACGAGGTTAATAAAAGTATTTTTAACCTCGTCTCATTCATTAAAAACATCCAACTATTTTGGGATTCTTAAAAAGGCCAAAATACTGTAATTCCAAAATGGATGAATATTTTTATTCAAATTCAGTTAGACGAGGTCAATCAAAGTATTTTTAACCTCGTCTCATTCATTAAAAACATCCAACTATTTTGGGATTCTTAAAAAGGCCAAAATACTGTAATTCCAAAATGGATGAATATTTTTGTTCAAATTCAGTGAGACGAGGTTAATAAAAGTATTTTTAACCTCGTCTCATTAATTAAAAACATCCAACTATTTTGGGATTCTTAAAAAGGCCAAAATACTGTAATTCCAAAATGGATGAATATTTTTGTTCAAATTCAGTGAGACGAGGTTAATAAAAGTATTTTTAACCTCGTCTCATTAATTAAAAACATCCAACTATTTTGGGATTCTTAAAAAGGCCAAAATACTGTAATTCCAAAATGGATGAATATTTTTATTCAAATTCAGTGAGACGAGGTCAATCAAAGTATTTTTAACCTCGTCTCATTAATTAAAAACATCCAACTATTTTGGGATTCTTAAAAAGGCCAAAATACTGTAATTCCAAAATGGATGAATATTTTTATTCAAATTCAGTGAGACGAGGTTAATAAAAGTATTTTTAACCTCGTCTCATTCATTAAAAACATCCAACTATTTTGGGATTCTTAAAAAGGCCAAAATACTGTAATTCCAAAATGGATGAATATTTTTGTTCAAATTCAGTGAGACGAGGTTAATAAAAGTATTTTTAACCTCGTTTCATTAATTAAAAACATCCAACTATTTTGGGATTCTTAAAAAGGCAAAAATACTGTAATTCCAAAATGGATGAATATTTTTATTCAAATTCAGTGAGACGAGGTTAATAAAAGTATTTTTAACCTCGTCTCATTAATTAAAAACATCCAACTATTTTGGGATTCTTAAAAAGGCCAAAATACTGTAATTCCAAAATGGATGAATATTTTTATTCAAATTCAGTGAGACGAGGTTAATAAAAGTATTTTTAACCTCGTCTCATTCATTAAAAACATCCAACTATTTTGGGATTCTTTAAAAGGCCAAAATACTGTAATTCCAAAATGGATGAATATTTTTATTCAAATTCAGTGAGACGAGGTCAATCAAAGTATTTTTAACCTCGTCTCATTAATTAAAAACATCCAACTATTTTGGGATTCTTAAAAAGGCCAAAATACTGTAATTCCAAAATGGATGAATATTTTTATTCAAATTCAGTGAGACGAGGTTAATAAAAGTATTTTTAACCTCGTCTCATTCATTAAAAACATCCAACTATTTTGGGATTCTTAAAAAGGCCAAAATACTGTAATTCCAAAATGGATGAAAATTTTTTTTCAAATTCAGTGAGACGAGGTCAATCAAAGTATTTTTAACCTCGTCTCATTCATTAAAAACATCCAACTATTTTGGGATTCTTAAAAAGGCCAAAATACTGTAATTCCAAAATGGATGAATATTTTTATTCAAATTCAGTGAGACGAGGTTAATAAAAGTATTTTTAACCTCGTCTCATTCATTAAAAACATCCAACTATTTTGGGATTCTTAAAAAGGCCAAAATACTGTAATTCCAAAATGGATGAAAATTTTTTTTCAAATTCAGTGAGACGAGGTCAATCAAAGTATTTTTAACCTCGTCTCATTCATTAAAAACATCCAACTATTTTGGGATTCTTAAAAAGGCCAAAATACTGTAATTCCAAAATGGATGAATATTTTTGTTCAAATTCAGTGAGACGAGGTTAATAAAAGTATTTTTAACCTCGTCTCATTAATTAAAAACATCCAACTATTTTGGGATTCTTTAAAAGGCCAAAATACTGTAATTCCAAAATGGATGAATATTTTTATTCAAATTCAGTGAGACGAGGTTAATAAAAGTATTTTTAACCTCGTCTCATTAATTAAAAACATCCAACTATTTTGGGATTCTTAAAAAGGCCAAAATACTGTAATTCCAAAATGGATGAATATTTTTATTCAAATTCAGTGAGACGAGGTCAATCAAAGTATTTTTAACCTCGTCTCATTCATTAAAAACATCCAACTATTTTGGGATTCTTAAAAAGACCAAAATACTGTAATTCCAAAATGGATGAATATTTTTTTTCAAATTCAGTGAGACGAGGTTAATAAAAGTATTTTTAACCTCGTCTCATTAATTAAAAACATCCAACTATTTTGGGATTCTTAAAAAGGCCAAAATACTGTAATTCCAAAATGGATGAATATTTTTATTCAAATTCAGTGAGACGAGGTTAATAAAAGTATTTTTAACCTCGTCTCATTAATTAAAAACATCCAACTATTTTGGGATTCTTAAAAAGGCCAAAATACTGTAATTCCAAAATGGATGAATATTTTTATTCAAATTCAGTTAGACGAGGTCAATCAAAGTATTTTTAACCTCGTCTCATTCATTAAAAACATCCAACTATTTTGGGATTCTTAAAAAGGCCAAAATACTGTAATTCCAAAATGGATGAAAATTTTTTTTCAAATTCAGTGAGACGAGGTCAATCAAAGTATTTTTAACCTCGTCTCATTCATTAAAAACATCCAACTATTTTGGGATTCTTAAAAAGGCCAAAATACTGTAATTCCAAAATGGATGAATATTTTTTTTCAAATTCAGTGAGACAAGGTTAATAAAAGTATTTTTAACCTCGTCTCATTCATTAAAAACATCCAACTATTTTGGGATTCTTAAAAAGGCCAAAATACTGTAATTCCAAAATGGATGAATATTTTTATTCAAATTCAGTTAGACGAGGTCAATCAAAGTATTTTTAACCTCGTCTCATTCATTAAAAACATCCAACTATTTTGGGATTCTTAAAAAGGCCAAAATACTGTAATTCCAAAATGGATGAAAATTTTTTTTCAAATTCAGTGAGACGAGGTCAATCAAAGTATTTTTAACCTCGTCTCATTCATTAAAAACATCCAACTATTTTGGGATTCTTAAAAAGGCCAAAATACTGTAATTCCAAAATGGATGAATATTTTTTTTCAAATTCAGTGAGACGAGGTCAATCAAAGTATTTTTAACCTCGTCTCATTCATTAAAAACATCCAACTATTTTGGGATTCTTAAAAAGGCCAAAATACTGTAATTCCAAAATGGATGAATATTTTTATTCAAATTCAGTTAGACGAGGTCAATCAAAGTATTTTTAACCTCGTCTCATTCATTAAAAACATCCAACTATTTTGGGATTCTTAAAAAGGCCAAAATACTGTAATTCCAAAATGGATGAAAATTTTTTTTCAAATTCAGTGAGACGAGGTCAATCAAAGTATTTTTAACCTCGTCTCATTCATTAAAAACATCCAACTATTTTGGGATTCTTAAAAAGGCCAAAATACTGTAATTCCAAAATGGATGAATATTTTTATTCAAATTCAGTGAGACGAGGTTAATAAAAGTATTTTTAACCTCGTCTCATTCATTAAAAACATCCAACTATTTTGGGATTCTTAAAAAGGCCAAAATACTGTAATTCCAAAATGGATGAATATTTTTTTTCAAATTCAGTGAGACGAGGTTAATAAAAGTATTTTTAACCTCGTCTCATTCATTAAAAACATCCAACTATTTTGGGATTCTTAAAAAGGCCAAAATACTGTAATTCCAAAATGGATGAATATTTTTTTTCAAATTCAGTGAGACGAGGTTAATAAAAGTATTTTTAACCTCGTCTCATTAATTAAAAACATCCAACTATTTTGGGATTCTTAAAAAGGCCAAAATACTGTAATTCCAAAATGGATGAATATTTTTATTCAAATTCAGTGAGACGAGGTTAATAAAAGTATTTTTAACCTCGTCTCATTAATTAAAAACATCCAACTATTTTGGGATTCTTAAAAAGGCCAAAATACTGTAATTCCAAAATGGATGAATATTTTTATTCAAATTCAGTTAGACGAGGTCAATCAAAGTATTTTTAACCTCGTCTCATTCATTAAAAACATCCAACTATTTTGGGATTCTTAAAAAGGCCAAAATACTGTAATTCCAAAATGGATGAAAATTTTTTTTCAAATTCAGTGAGACGAGGTCAATCAAAGTATTTTTAACCTCGTCTCATTCATTAAAAACATCCAACTATTTTGGGATTCTTAAAAAGGCCAAAATACTGTAATTCCAAAATGGATGAATATTTTTTTTCAAATTCAGTGAGACGAGGTTAATAAAAGTATTTTTAACCTCGTCTCATTCATTAAAAACATCCAACTATTTTGGGATTCTTAAAAAGGCCAAAATACTGTAATTCCAAAATGGATGAATATTTTTTTTCAAATTCAGTGAGACGAGGTTAATAAAAGTATTTTTAACCTCGTCTCATTCATTAAAAACATCCAACTATTTTGGTATTCTTAAAAAGGCCAAAATACTGTAATTCCAAAATGGATGAATATTTTTATTCAAATTCAGTGAGACGAGGTTAATAAAAGTATTTTTAACCTCGTCTCATTCATTAAAAACATCCAACTATTTTGGGATTCTTAAAAAGGCCAAAATACTGTAATTCCAAAATGGATGAATATTTTTTTTCAAATTCAGTGAGACGAGGTCAATCAAAGTATTTTTAACCTCGTCTCATTCATTAAAAACATCCAACTATTTTGGGATTCTTAAAAAGGCCAAAATACTGTAATTCCAAAATGGATGAATATTTTTTTTCAAATTCAGTGAGACGAGGTTAATAAAAGTATTTTTAACCTCGTCTCATTCATTAAAAACATCCAACTATTTTGGGATTCTTAAAAAGGCCAAAATACTGTAATTCCAAAATGGATGAATATTTTTGTTCAAATTCAGTGAGACGAGGTTAATAAAAGTATTTTTAACCTCGTTTCATTAATTAAAAACATCCAACTATTTTGGGATTCTTAAAAAGGCAAAAATACTGTAATTCCAAAATGGATGAATATTTTTATTCAAATTCAGTGAGACGAGGTTAATAAAAGTATTTTTAACCTCGTCTCATTAATTAAAAACATCCAACTATTTTGGGATTCTTAAAAAGGCCAAAATACTGTAATTCCAAAATGGATGAATATTTTTATTCAAATTCAGTGAGACGAGGTTAATAAAAGTATTTTTAACCTCGTCTCATTCATTAAAAACATCCAACTATTTTGGGATTCTTTAAAAGGCCAAAATACTGTAATTCCAAAATGGATGAATATTTTTATTCAAATTCAGTGAGACGAGGTCAATCAAAGTATTTTTAACCTCGTCTCATTAATTAAAAACATCCAACTATTTTGGGATTCTTAAAAAGGCCAAAATACTGTAATTCCAAAATGGATGAATATTTTTATTCAAATTCAGTGAGACGAGGTTAATAAAAGTATTTTTAACCTCGTCTCATTCATTAAAAACATCCAACTATTTTGGGATTCTTAAAAAGGCCAAAATACTGTAATTCCAAAATGGATGAAAATTTTTTTTCAAATTCAGTGAGACGAGGTCAATCAAAGTATTTTTAACCTCGTCTCATTCATTAAAAACATCCAACTATTTTGGGATTCTTAAAAAGGCCAAAATACTGTAATTCCAAAATGGATGAATATTTTTATTCAAATTCAGTGAGACGAGGTTAATAAAAGTATTTTTAACCTCGTCTCATTCATTAAAAACATCCAACTATTTTGGGATTCTTAAAAAGGCCAAAATACTGTAATTCCAAAATGGATGAAAATTTTTTTTCAAATTCAGTGAGACGAGGTCAATCAAAGTATTTTTAACCTCGTCTCATTCATTAAAAACATCCAACTATTTTGGGATTCTTAAAAAGGCCAAAATACTGTAATTCCAAAATGGATGAATATTTTTGTTCAAATTCAGTGAGACGAGGTTAATAAAAGTATTTTTAACCTCGTCTCATTAATTAAAAACATCCAACTATTTTGGGATTCTTTAAAAGGCCAAAATACTGTAATTCCAAAATGGATGAATATTTTTATTCAAATTCAGTGAGACGAGGTTAATAAAAGTATTTTTAACCTCGTCTCATTAATTAAAAACATCCAACTATTTTGGGATTCTTAAAAAGGCCAAAATACTGTAATTCCAAAATGGATGAATATTTTTATTCAAATTCAGTGAGACGAGGTCAATCAAAGTATTTTTAACCTCGTCTCATTCATTAAAAACATCCAACTATTTTGGGATTCTTAAAAAGGCCAAAATACTGTAATTCCAAAATGGATGAATATTTTTTTTCAAATTCAGTGAGACGAGGTTAATAAAAGTATTTTTAACCTCGTCTCATTAATTAAAAACATCCAACTATTTTGGGATTCTTAAAAAGGCCAAAATACTGTAATTCCAAAATGGATGAATATTTTTATTCAAATTCAGTGAGACGAGGTTAATAAAAGTATTTTTAACCTCGTCTCATTAATTAAAAACATCCAACTATTTTGGGATTCTTAAAAAGGCCAAAATACTGTAATTCCAAAATGGATGAATATTTTTATTCAAATTCAGTTAGACGAGGTCAATCAAAGTATTTTTAACCTCGTCTCATTCATTAAAAACATCCAACTATTTTGGGATTCTTAAAAAGGCCAAAATACTGTAATTCCAAAATGGATGAAAATTTTTTTTCAAATTCAGTGAGACGAGGTCAATCAAAGTATTTTTAACCTCGTCTCATTCATTAAAAACATCCAACTATTTTGGGATTCTTAAAAAGGCCAAAATACTGTAATTCCAAAATGGATGAATATTTTTTTTCAAATTCAGTGAGACAAGGTTAATAAAAGTATTTTTAACCTCGTCTCATTCATTAAAAACATCCAACTATTTTGGGATTCTTAAAAAGGCCAAAATACTGTAATTCCAAAATGGATGAATATTTTTATTCAAATTCAGTTAGACGAGGTCAATCAAAGTATTTTTAACCTCGTCTCATTCATTAAAAACATCCAACTATTTTGGGATTCTTAAAAAGGCCAAAATACTGTAATTCCAAAATGGATGAAAATTTTTTTTCAAATTCAGTGAGACGAGGTCAATCAAAGTATTTTTAACCTCGTCTCATTCATTAAAAACATCCAACTATTTTGGGATTCTTAAAAAGGCCAAAATACTGTAATTCCAAAATGGATGAATATTTTTTTTCAAATTCAGTGAGACGAGGTCAATCAAAGTATTTTTAACCTCGTCTCATTCATTAAAAACATCCAACTATTTTGGGATTCTTAAAAAGGCCAAAATACTGTAATTCCAAAATGGATGAATATTTTTATTCAAATTCAGTTAGACGAGGTCAATCAAAGTATTTTTAACCTCGTCTCATTCATTAAAAACATCCAACTATTTTGGGATTCTTAAAAAGGCCAAAATACTGTAATTCCAAAATGGATGAAAATTTTTTTTCAAATTCAGTGAGACGAGGTCAATCAAAGTATTTTTAACCTCGTCTCATTCATTAAAAACATCCAACTATTTTGGGATTCTTAAAAAGGCCAAAATACTGTAATTCCAAAATGGATGAATATTTTTATTCAAATTCAGTGAGACGAGGTTAATAAAAGTATTTTTAACCTCGTCTCATTCATTAAAAACATCCAACTATTTTGGGATTCTTAAAAAGGCCAAAATACTGTAATTCCAAAATGGATGAATATTTTTTTTCAAATTCAGTGAGACGAGGTTAATAAAAGTATTTTTAACCTCGTCTCATTCATTAAAAACATCCAACTATTTTGGGATTCTTAAAAAGGCCAAAATACTGTAATTCCAAAATGGATGAATATTTTTTTTCAAATTCAGTGAGACGAGGTTAATAAAAGTATTTTTAACCTCGTCTCATTAATTAAAAACATCCAACTATTTTGGGATTCTTAAAAAGGCCAAAATACTGTAATTCCAAAATGGATGAATATTTTTATTCAAATTCAGTGAGACGAGGTTAATAAAAGTATTTTTAACCTCGTCTCATTAATTAAAAACATCCAACTATTTTGGGATTCTTAAAAAGGCCAAAATACTGTAATTCCAAAATGGATGAATATTTTTATTCAAATTCAGTTAGACGAGGTCAATCAAAGTATTTTTAACCTCGTCTCATTCATTAAAAACATCCAACTATTTTGGGATTCTTAAAAAGGCCAAAATACTGTAATTCCAAAATGGATGAAAATTTTTTTTCAAATTCAGTGAGACGAGGTCAATCAAAGTATTTTTAACCTCGTCTCATTCATTAAAAACATCCAACTATTTTGGGATTCTTAAAAAGGCCAAAATACTGTAATTCCAAAATGGATGAATATTTTTTTTCAAATTCAGTGAGACGAGGTTAATAAAAGTATTTTTAACCTCGTCTCATTCATTAAAAACATCCAACTATTTTGGGATTCTTAAAAAGGCCAAAATACTGTAATTCCAAAATGGATGAATATTTTTTTTCAAATTCAGTGAGACGAGGTTAATAAAAGTATTTTTAACCTCGTCTCATTCATTAAAAACATCCAACTATTTTGGTATTCTTAAAAAGGCCAAAATACTGTAATTCCAAAATGGATGAATATTTTTATTCAAATTCAGTGAGACGAGGTTAATAAAAGTATTTTTAACCTCGTCTCATTCATTAAAAACATCCAACTATTTTGGGATTCTTAAAAAGGCCAAAATACTGTAATTCCAAAATGGATGAATATTTTTTTTCAAATTCAGTGAGACGAGGTCAATCAAAGTATTTTTAACCTCGTCTCATTCATTAAAAACATCCAACTATTTTGGGATTCTTAAAAAGGCCAAAATACTGTAATTCCAAAATGGATGAATATTTTTTTTCAAATTCAGTGAGACGAGGTTAATAAAAGTATTTTTAACCTCGTCTCATTCATTAAAAACATCCAACTATTTTGGGATTCTTAAAAAGGCCAAAATACTGTAATTCCAAAATGGATGAATATTTTTTTTCAAATTCAGTGAGACGAGGTTAATAAAAGTATTTTTAACCTCGTCTCATTCATTAAAAACATCCAACTATTTTGGGATTCTTAAAAAGGCCAAAATACTGTAATTCCAAAATGGATGAATATTTTTTTTCAAATTCAGTGAGACGAGGTTAATAAAAGTATTTTTAACCTCGTCTCATTCATTAAAAACATCCAACTATTTTGGGATTCTTAAAAAGGCCAAAATACTGTAATTCCAAAATGGATGAATATTTTTTTTCAAATTCAGTGAGACGAGGTTAATAAAAGTATTTTTAACCTCGTCTCATTCATTAAAAACATCCAACTATTTTGGGATTCTTAAAAAGGCCAAAATACTGTAATTCCAAAATGGATGAATATTTTTTTTCAAATTCAGTGAGACGAGGTTAATAAAAGTATTTTTAACCTCGTCTCATTCATTAAAAACATCCAACTATTTTGGGATTCTTAAAAAGGCCAAAATACTGTAATTCCAAAATGGATGAATATTTTTTTTCAAATTCAGTGAGACGAGGTTAATAAAAGTATTTTTAACCTCGTCTCATTCATTAAAAACATCCAACTATTTTGGGATTCTTAAAAAGGCCAAAATACTGTAATTCCAAAATGGATGAATATTTTTTTTCAAATTCAGTGAGACGAGGTTAATAAAAGTATTTTTAACCTCGTCTCATTCATTAAAAACATCCAACTATTTTGGGATTCTTAAAAAGGCCAAAATACTGTAATTCCAAAATGGATGAATATTTTTTTTCAAATTCAGTGAGACGAGGTTAATAAAAGTATTTTTAACCTCGTCTCATTCATTAAAAACATCCAACTATTTTGGGATTCTTAAAAAGGCCAAAATACTGTAATTCCAAAATGGATGAATATTTTTATTCAAATTCAGTGAGACGAGGTCAATCAAAGTATTTTTAACCTCGTCTCATTCATTAAAAACATCCAACTATTTTGGGATTCTTAAAAAGGCCAAAATACTGTAATTCCAAAATGGATGAATATTTTTATTCAAATTCAGTGAGACGAGGTTAATAAAAGTATTTTTAACCTCGTCTCATTCATTAAAAACATCCAACTATTTTGGGATTCTTAAAAAGGCCAAAATACTGTAATTCCAAAATGGATGAATATTTTTGTTCAAATTCAGTGAGACGAGGTTAATAAAAGTATTTTTAACCTCGTCTCATTCATTAAAAACATCCAACTATTTTGGGATTCTTAAAAAGGCCAAAATACTGTAATTCCAAAATGGATGAATATTTTTTTTCAAATTCAGTGAGACGAGGTTAATAAAAGTATTTTTAACCTCGTCTCATTCATTAAAAACATCCAACTATTTTGGGATTCTTAAAAAGGCCAAAATACTGTAATTCCAAAATGGATGAATATTTTTGTTCAAATTCAGTGAGACGAGGTTAATAAAAGTATTTTTAACCTCGTCTCATTCATTAAAAACATCCAACTATTTTGGGATTCTTAAAAAGGCCAAAATACTGTAATTCCAAAATGGATGAATATTTTTATTCAAATTCAGTGAGACGAGGTTAATAAAAGTATTTTTAACCTCGTCTCATTCATTAAAAACATCCAACTATTTTGGGATTCTTAAAAAGGCCAAAATACTGTAATTCCAAAATGGATGAATATTTTTGTTCAAATTCAGTGAGACGAGGTTAATAAAAGTATTTTTAACCTCGTCTCATTCATTAAAAACATCCAACTATTTTGGGATTCTTAAAAAGGCCAAAATACTGTAATTCCAAAATGGATGAATATTTTTTTTCAAATTCAGTGAGACGAGGTTAATAAAAGTATTTTTAACCTCGTCTCATTCATTAAAAACATCCAACTATTTTGGGATTCTTAAAAAGGCCAAAATACTGTAATTCCAAAATGGATGAATATTTTTTTTCAAATTCAGTGAGACGAGGTTAATAAAAGTATTTTTAACCTCGTCTCATTCATTAAAAACATCCAACTATTTTGGGATTCTTAAAAAGGCCAAAATACTGTAATTCCAAAATGGATGAATATTTTTGTTCAAATTCAGTGAGACGAGGTTAATAAAAGTATTTTTAACCTCGTCTCATTCATTAAAAACATCCAACTATTTTGGGATTCTTAAAAAGGCCAAAATACTGTAATTCCAAAATGGATGAATATTTTTTTTCAAATTCAGTGAGACGAGGTTAATAAAAGTATTTTTAACCTCGTCTCATTAATTAAAAACATCCAACTATTTTGGGATTCTTAAAAAGGCCAAAATACTGTAATTCCAAAATGGATGAATATTTTTGTTCAAATTCAGTGAGACGAGGTTAATAAAAGTATTTTTAACCTCGTCTCATTCATTAAAAACATCCAACTATTTTGGGATTCTTAAAAAGGCCAAAATACTGTAATTCCAAAATGGATGAATATTTTTATTCAAATTCAGTGAGACGAGGTTAATAAAAGTATTTTTAACCTCGTCTCATTCATTAAAAACATCCAACTATTTTGGGATTCTTAAAAAGGCCAAAATACTGTAATTCCAAAATGGATGAATATTTTTGTTCAAATTCAGTGAGACGAGGTTAATAAAAGTATTTTTAACCTCGTCTCATTCATTAAAAACATCCAACTATTTTGGGATTCTTAAAAAGGCCAAAATACTGTAATTCCAAAATGGATGAATATTTTTTTTCAAATTCAGTGAGACGAGGTTAATAAAAGTATTTTTAACCTCGTCTCATTCATTAAAAACATCCAACTATTTTGGGATTCTTAAAAAGGCCAAAATACTGTAATTCCAAAATGGATGAATATTTTTTTTCAAATTCAGTGAGACGAGGTTAATAAAAGTATTTTTAACCTCGTCTCATTCATTAAAAACATCCAACTATTTTGGGATTCTTAAAAAGGCCAAAATACTGTAATTCCAAAATGGATGAATATTTTTATTCAAATTCAGTGAGACGAGGTCAATCAAAGTATTTTTAACCTCGTCTCATTCATTAAAAACATCCAACTATTTTGGGATTCTTAAAAAGGCCAAAATACTGTAATTCCAAAATGGATGAATATTTTTATTCAAATTCAGTGAGACGAGGTTAATAAAAGTATTTTTAACCTCGTCTCATTCATTAAAAACATCCAACTATTTTGGGATTCTTAAAAAGGCCAAAATACTGTAATTCCAAAATGGATGAATATTTTTGTTCAAATTCAGTGAGACGAGGTTAATAAAAGTATTTTTAACCTCGTCTCATTAATTAAAAACATCCAACTATTTTGGGATTCTTAAAAAGGCCAAAATACTGTAATTCCAAAATGGATGAATATTTTTATTCAAATTCAGTGAGACGAGGTTAATAAAAGTATTTTTAACCTCGTCTCATTAATTAAAAACATCCAACTATTTTGGGATTCTTAAAAAGGCCAAAATACTGTAATTCCAAAATGGATGAATATTTTTATTCAAATTCAGTTAGACGAGGTCAATCAAAGTATTTTTAACCTCGTCTCATTCATTAAAAACATCCAACTATTTTGGGATTCTTAAAAAGGCCAAAATACTGTAATTCCAAAATGGATGAAAATTTTTTTTCAAATTCAGTGAGACGAGGTCAATCAAAGTATTTTTAACCTCGTCTCATTCATTAAAAACATCCAACTATTTTGGGATTCTTAAAAAGGCCAAAATACTGTAATTCCAAAATGGATGAATATTTTTTTTCAAATTCAGTGAGACGAGGTTAATAAAAGTATTTTTAACCTCGTCTCATTCATTAAAAACATCCAACTATTTTGGGATTCTTAAAAAGGCCAAAATACTGTAATTCCAAAATGGATGAATATTTTTATTCAAATTCAGTTAGACGAGGTCAATCAAAGTATTTTTAACCTCGTCTCATTCATTAAAAACATCCAACTATTTTGGGATTCTTAAAAAGGCCAAAATACTGTAATTCCAAAATGGATGAATATTTTTTTTCAAATTCAGTGAGACGAGGTTAATAAAAGTATTTTTAACCTCGTCTCATTCATTAAAAACATCCAACTATTTTGGGATTCTTAAAAAGGCCAAAATACTGTAATTCCAAAATGGATGAATATTTTTATTCAAATTCAGTTAGACGAGGTCAATCAAAGTATTTTTAACCTCGTCTCATTCATTAAAAACATCCAACTATTTTGGGATTCTTAAAAAGGCCAAAATACTGTAATTCCAAAATGGATGAAAATTTTTTTTCAAATTCAGTGAGACGAGGTCAATCAAAGTATTTTTAACCTCGTCTCATTAATTAAAAACATCCAACTATTTTGGGATTCTTAAAAAGGCCAAAATACTGTAATTCCAAAATGGATGAATATTTTTTTTCAAATTCAGTGAGACGAGGTCAATCAAAGTATTTTTAACCTCGTCTCATTCATTAAAAACATCCAACTATTTTGGGATTCTTAAAAAGGCCAAAATACTGTAATTCCAAAATGGATGAATATTTTTTTTCAAATTCAGTGAGACGAGGTTAATAAAAGTATTTTTAACCTCGTCTCATTCATTAAAAACATCCAACTATTTTGGGATTCTTAAAAAGGCCAAAATACTGTAATTCCAAAATGGATGAATATTTTTTTTCAAATTCAGTGAGACGAGGTTAATAAAAGTATTTTTAACCTCGTCTCATTCATTAAAAACATCCAACTATTTTGGGATTCTTAAAAAGGCCAAAATACTGTAATTCCAAAATGGATGAATATTTTTTTTCAAATTCAGTGAGACGAGGTTAATAAAAGTATTTTTAACCTCGTCTCATTCATTAAAAACATCCAACTATTTTGGGATTCTTAAAAAGGCCAAAATACTGTAATTCCAAAATGGATGAATATTTTTATTCAAATTCAGTTAGACGAGGTCAATCAAAGTATTTTTAACCTCGTCTCATTCATTAAAAACATCCAACTATTTTGGGATTCTTAAAAAGGTCAAAATACTGTAATTCCAAAATGGATGAATATTTTTTTTCAAATTCAGTGAGACGAGGTTAATAAAAGTATTTTTAACCTCGTCTCATTCATTAAAAACATCCAACTATTTTGGGATTCTTAAAAAGGCCAAAATACTGTAATTCCAAAATGGATGAATATTTTTATTCAAATTCAGTTAGACGAGGTCAATCAAAGTATTTTTAACCTCGTCTCATTCATTAAAAACATCCAACTATTTTGGGATTCTTAAAAAGGCCAAAATACTGTAATTCCAAAATGGATGAAAATTTTTTTTCAAATTCAGTGAGACGAGGTCAATCAAAGTATTTTTAACCTCGTCTCATTCATTAAAAACATCCAACTATTTTGGGATTCTTAAAAAGGCCAAAATACTGTAATTCCAAAATGGATGAATATTTTTTTTCAAATTCAGTGAGACGAGGTTAATAAAAGTATTTTTAACCTCGTCTCATTCATTAAAAACATCCAACTATTTTGGGATTCTTAAAAAGGCCAAAATACTGTAATTCCAAAATGGATGAAAATTTTTTTTCAAATTCAGTGAGACGAGGTCAATCAAAGTATTTTTAACCTCGTCTCATTCATTAAAAACATCCAACTATTTTGGGATTCTTAAAAAGGCCAAAATACTGTAATTCCAAAATGGATGAAAATTTTTTTTCAAATTCAGTGAGACGAGGTCAATCAAAGTATTTTTAACCTCGTCTCATTCATTAAAAACATCCAACTATTTTGGGATTCTTAAAAAGGCCAAAATACTGTAATTCCAAAATGGATGAATATTTTTTTTCAAATTCAGTGAGACGAGGTTAATAAAAGTATTTTTAACCTCGTCTCATTCATTAAAAACATCCAACTATTTTGGGATTCTTAAAAAGGCCAAAATACTGTAATTCCAAAATGGATGAATATTTTTTTTCAAATTCAGTGAGACGAGGTTAATAAAAGTATTTTTAACCTCGTCTCATTCATTAAAAACATCCAACTATTTTGGGATTCTTAAAAAGGCCAAAATACTGTAATTCCAAAATGGATGAATATTTTTTTTCAAATTCAGTGAGACGAGGTTAATAAAAGTATTTTTAACCTCGTCTCATTCATTAAAAACATCCAACTATTTTGGGATTCTTAAAAAGGCCAAAATACTGTAATTCCAAAATGGATGAATATTTTTTTTCAAATTCAGTGAGACGAGGTCAATCAAAGTATTTTTAACCTCGTCTCATTAATTAAAAACATCCAACTATTTTGGGATTCTTAAAAAGGCCAAAATACTGTAATTCCAAAATGGATGAATATTTTTTTTCAAATTCAGTGAGACGAGGTTAATAAAAGTATTTTTAACCTCGTTTCATTAATTAAAAACATCCAACTATTTTGGGATTCTTAAAAAGGCCAAAATACTGTAATTCCAAAATGGATGAATATTTTTTTTCAAATTCAGTGAGACGAGGTTAATAAAAGTATTTTTAACCTCGTCTCATTAATTAAAAACATCCAACTATTTTGGGATTCTTAAAAAGGCCAAAATACTGTAATTCCAAAATGGATGAATATTTTTTTTCAAATTCAGTGAGACGAGGTTAATAAAAGTATTTTTAACCTCGTTTCATTAATTAAAAACATCCAACTATTTTGGGATTCTTAAAAAGGCCAAAATACTGTAATTCCAAAATGGATGAATATTTTTATTCAAATTCAGTGAGACGAGGTTAATAAAAGTATTTTTAACCTCGTCTCATTAATTAAAAACATCCAACTATTTTGGGATTCTTAAAAAGGCCAAAATACTGTAATTCCAAAATGGATGAATATTTTTATTCAAATTCAGTGAGACGAGGTTAATAACAGTATATTTAACCTCGTCTCATTAATTAAAAACATCCAACTATTTTGGGATTCTTAAAAAGGCCAAAATACTGTAATTCCAAAATGGATGAATATTTTTATTCAAATTCAGTGAGACGAGGTCAATCAAAGTATTTTTAACCTCGTCTCATTCATTAAAAACATCCAACTATTTTGGGATTCTTAAAAAGGCCAAAATACTGTAATTCCAAAATGGATGAATATTTTTATTCAAATTCAGTGAGACGAGGTCAATCAAAGTATTTTTAACCTCGTCTCATTCATTAAAAACATCCAACTATTTTGGGATTCTTAAAAAGGCCAAATTACTGTAATTCCAAAATGGATGAATATTTTTATTCAAATTCAGTGAGACGAGGTCAATCAAAGTATTTTTAACCTCGTCTCATTCATTAAAAACATCCAACTATTTTGGGATTCTTAAAAAGGCCAAAATACTGTAATTCCAAAATGGATGAATATTTTTGTTCAAATTCAGTGAGACGAGGTCAATCAAAGTATTTTTAACCTCGTCTCATTCATTAAAAACATCCAACTATTTTTGGATTCTTAAAAAGGCCAAAATACTGTAATTCCAAAATGGATGAATATTTTTTTTCAAATTCAGTGAGACGAGGTCAATCAAAGTATTTTTAACCTCGTCTCATTCATTAAAAACATCCAACTATTTTGGGATTCTTAAAAAGGCCAAAATACTGTAATTCCAAAATGGATGAATATTTTTATTCAAATTCAGTGAGACGAGGTTAATAAAAGTATTTTTAACCTCGTCTCATTCATTAAAAACATCCAACTATTTTGGGATTCTTAAAAAGGCCAAAATACTGTAATTCCAAAATGGATGAATATTTTTGTTCAAATTCAGTGAGACGAGGTTAATAAAATTATTTTTAACCTCGTCTCATTCATTAAAAACATCCACCTATTTTGGGATTCTTAAAAAGGCCAAAATACTGTAATTCCAAAATGGATGAATATTTTTATTCAAATTCAGTTAGACGAGGTCAATCAAAGTATTTTTAACCTCGTCTCATTCATTAAAAACATCCAACTATTTTGGGATTCTTAAAAAGGCCAAAATACTGTAATTCCAAAATGGATGAATATTTTTATTCAAATTCAGTTAGACGAGGTCAATCAAAGTATTTTTAACCTCGTCTCATTCATTAAAAACATCCAACTATTTTGGGATTCTTAAAAAGGCCAAAATACTGTAATTCCAAAATGGATGAATATTTTTTTTCAAATTCAGTGAGACGAGGTCAATCAAAGTATTTTTAACCTCGTCTCATTCATTAAAAACATCCAACTATTTTGGGATTCTTAAAAAGGCCAAAATACTGTAATTCCAAAATGGATGAATATTTTTATTCAAATTCAGTGAGACGAGGTCAATCAAAGTATTTTTAACCTCGTCTCATTCATTAAAAACATCCAACTATTTTGGGATTCTTAAAAAGGCCAAAATACTGTAATTCCAAAATGGATGAATATTTTTTTTCAAATTCAGTGAGACGAGGTCAATCAAAGTATTTTTAACCTCGTCTCATTCATTAAAAACATCCAACTATTTTGGGATTCTTAAAAAGGCCAAAATACTGTAATTCCAAAATGGATGAATATTTTTATTCAAATTCAGTGAGACGAGGTCAATCAAAGTGTTTTTAACCTCGTCTCATTCATTAAAAACATCCAACTATTTTGGGATTCTTAAAAAGGCCAAAATACTGTAATTCCAAAATGGATGAATATTTTTATTCAAATTCAGTTAGACGAGGTCAATCAAAGTATTTTTAACCTCGTCTCATTCATTAAAAACATCCAACTATTTTGGGATTCTTAAAAAGGCCAAAATACTGTAATTCCAAAATGGATGAATATTTTTATTCAAATTCAGTGAGACGAGGTCAATCAAAGTATTTTTAACCTCGTCTCATTCATTAAAAACATCCAACTATTTTGGGATTCTTAAAAAGGCCAAAATACTGTAATTCCAAAATGGATGAATATTTTTATTCAAATTCAGTGAGACGAGGTCAATCAAAGTATTTTTAACCTCGTCTCATTCATTAAAAACATCCAACTATTTTGGGATTCTTAAAAAGGCCAAAATACTGTAATTCCAAAATGGATGAATATTTTTTTTCAAATTCAGTGAGACGAGGTCAATCAAAGTATTTTTAACCTCGTCTCATTCATTAAAAACATCCAACTATTTTGGGATTCTTAAAAAGGCCAAAATACTGTAATTCCAAAATGGATGAATATTTTTTTTCAAATTCAGTGAGACGAGGTCAATCAAAGTATTTTTAACCTCGTCTCATTCATTAAAAACATCCAACTATTTTGGGATTCTTAAAAAGGCCAAAATACTGTAATTCCAAAATGGATGAATATTTTTTTTCAAATTCAGTGAGACGAGGTTAATAAAAGTATTTTTAACCTCGTCTCATTAATTAAAAACATCCAACTATTTTGGGATTCTTAAAAAGGCCAAAATACTGTAATTCCAAAATGGATGAATATTTTTTTTCAAATTCAGTGAGACGAGGTCAATCAAAGTATTTTTAACCTCGTCTCATTCATTAAAAACATCCAACTATTTTGGGATTCTTAAAAAGGCCAAAATACTGTAATTCCAAAATGGATGAATATTTTTTTTCAAATTCAGTGAGACGAGGTCAATCAAAGTATTTTTAACCTCGTCTCATTCATTAAAAACATCCAACTATTTTGGGATTCTTAAAAAGGCCAAAATACTGTAATTCCAAAATGGATGAATATTTTTTTTCAAATTCAGTGAGACGAGGTCAATCAAAGTATTTTTAACCTCGTCTCATTCATTAAAAACATCCAACTATTTTGGGATTCTTAAAAAGGCCAAAATACTGTAATTCCAAAATGGATGAATATTTTTATTCAAATTCAGTTAGACGAGGTCAATCAAAGTATTTTTAACCTCGTCTCATTCATTAAAAACATCCAACTATTTTGGGATTCTTAAAAAGGCCAAAATACTGTAATTCCAAAATGGATGAATATTTTTATTCAAATTCAGTTAGACGAGGTCAATCAAAGTATTTTTAACCTCGTCTCATTCATTAAAAACATCCAACTATTTTGGGATTCTTAAAAAGGCCAAAATACTGTAATTCCAAAATGGATGAATATTTTTATTCAAATTCAGTGAGACGAGGTCAATCAAAGTATTTTTAACCTCGTCTCATTCATTAAAAACATCCAACTATTTTGGGATTCTTAAAAAGGCCAAAATACTGTAATTCCAAAATGGATGAATATTTTTATTCAAATTCAGTGAGACGAGGTCAATCAAAGTATTTTTAACCTCGTCTCATTCATTAAAAACATCCAACTATTTTGGGATTCTTAAAAAGGCCAAAATACTGTAATTCCAAAATGGATGAATATTTTTATTCAAATTCAGTTAGACGAGGTCAATCAAAGTATTTTTAACCTCGTCTCATTCATTAAAAACATCCAACTATTTTGGGATTCTTAAAAAGGCCAAAATACTGTAATTCCAAAATGGATGAATATTTTTATTCAAATTCAGTGAGACGAGGTCAATCAAAGTATTTTAAACCTCGTCTCATTCATTAAAAACATCCAACTATTTTGGGATTCTTAAAAAGGCCAAAATACTGTAATTCCAAAATGGATGAATATTTTTATTCAAATTCAGTGAGACGAGGTCAATCAAAGTATTTTTAACCTCGTCTCATTCATTAAAAACATCCAACTATTTTGGGATTCTTAAAAAGGCCAAAATACTGTAATTCCAAAATGGATGAATATTTTTATTCAAATTCAGTGAGACGAGGTCAATCAAAGTATTTTTAACCTCGTCTCATTCATTAAAAACATCCAACTATTTTGGGATTCTTAAAAAGGCCAAAATACTGTAATTCCAAAATAGATGAATATTTTTTTTCAAATTCAGTGAGACGAGGTCAATCAAAGTATTTTTAACCTCGTCTCATTCATTAAAAACATCCAACTATTTTGGGATTCTTAAAAAGGCCAAAATACTGTAATTCCAAAATGGATGAATATTTTTTTTCAAATTCAGTGAGACGAGGTCAATCAAAGTATTTTTAACCTCGTCTCATTCATTAAAAACATCCAACTATTTTGGGATTCTTAAAAAGGCCAAAATACTGTAATTCCAAAATGGATGAATATTTTTTTTCAAATTCAGTGAGACGAGGTTAATAAAAGTATTTTTAACCTCGTCTCATTAATTAAAAACATCCAACTATTTTGGGATTCTTAAAAAGGCCAAAATACTGTAATTCCAAAATGGATGAATATTTTTTTTCAAATTCAGTGAGACGAGGTTAATAAAAGTATTTTTAACCTCGTCTCATTAATTAAAAACATCCAACTATTTTGGGATTCTTAAAAAGGCCAAAATACTGTAATTCCAAAATGGATGAATATTTTTTTTCAAATTCAGTGAGACGAGGTCAATCAAAGTATTTTTAACCTCGTCTCATTCATTAAAAACATCCAACTATTTTGGGATTCTTAAAAAGGCCAAAATACTGTAATTCCAAAATGGATGAATATTTTTTTTCAAATTCAGTGAGACGAGGTCAATCAAAGTATTTTTAACCTCGTCTCATTCATTAAAAACATCCAACTATTTTGGGATTCTTAAAAAGGCCAAAATACTGTAATTCCAAAATGGATGAATATTTTTTTTCAAATTCAGTGAGACGAGGTCAATCAAAGTATTTTTAACCTCGTCTCATTCATTAAAAACATCCAACTATTTTGGGATTCTTAAAAAGGCCAAAATACTGTAATTCCAAAATGGATGAATATTTTTTTTCAAATTCAGTGAGACGAGGTCAATCAAAGTATTTTTAACCTCGTCTCATTCATTAAAAACATCCAACTATTTTGGGATTCTTAAAAAGGCCAAAATACTGTAATTCCAAAATGGATGAATATTTTTTTTCAAATTCAGTGAGACGAGGTCAATCAAAGTATTTTTAACCTCGTCTCATTCATTAAAAACATCCAACTATTTTGGGATTCTTAAAAAGGCCAAAATACTGTAATTCCAAAATGGATGAATATTTTTATTCAAATTCAGTTAGACGAGGTCAATCAAAGTATTTTTAACCTCGTCTCATTCATTAAAAACATCCAACTATTTTGGGATTCTTAAAAAGGCCAAAATACTGTAATTCCAAAATGGATGAATATTTTTATTCAAATTCAGTTAGACGAGGTCAATCAAAGTATTTTTAACCTCGTCTCATTCATTAAAAACATCCAACTATTTTGGGATTCTTAAAAAGGCCAAAATACTGTAATTCCAAAATGGATGAATATTTTTATTCAAATTCAGTGAGACGAGGTCAATCAAAGTATTTTTAACCTCGTCTCATTCATTAAAAACATCCAACTATTTTGGGATTCTTAAAAAGGCCAAAATACTGTAATTCCAAAATGGATGAATATTTTTATTCAAATTCAGTGAGACGAGGTTAATAAAAGTATTTTTAACCTCGTCTCATTAATTAAAAACATCCAACTATTTTGGGATTCTTAAAAAGGCCAAAATACTGTAATTCCAAAATGGATGAATATTTTTATTCAAATTCAGTTAGACGAGGTCAATCAAAGTATTTTTAACCTCGTCTCATTCATTAAAAACATCCAACTATTTTGGGATTCTTAAAAAGGCCAAATTACTGTAATTCCAAAATGGATGAATATTTTTGTTCAAATTCAGTGAGACGAGGTTAATAAAAGTATTTTTAACCTCGTCTCATTCATTAAAAACATCCAACTATTTTGGGATTCTTAAAAAGGCCAAAATACTGTAATTCCAAAATGGATGAATATTTTTGTTCAAATTCAGTGAGACGAGGTCAATCAAAGTATTTTTAACCTCGTCTCATTCATTAAAAACATCCAACTATTTTGGGATTCTTAAAAAGGCCAAATTACTGTAATTCCAAAATGGATGAATATTTTTGTTCAAATTCAGTGAGACGAGGTTAATAAAAGTATTTTTAACCTCGTCTCATTCATTAAAAACATCCAACTATTTTGGGATTCTTAAAAAGGCCAAAATACTGTAATTCCAAAATGGATGAATATTTTTGTTCAAATTCAGTGAGACGAGGTCAATCAAAGTATTTTTAACCTCGTCTCATTCATTAAAAACATCCAACTATTTTGGGATTCTTAAAAAGGCCAAAATACTGTAATTCCAAAATGGATGAATATTTTTATTCAAATTCAGTGAGACGAGGTCAATCAAAGTATTTTTAACCTCGTCTCATTCATTAAAAACATCCAACTATTTTGGGATTCTTAAAAAGGCCAAAATACTGTAATTCCAAAATGGATGAATATTTTTATTCAAATTCAGTGAGACGAGGTCAATCAAAGTATTTTTAACCTCGTCTCATTCATTAAAAACATCCAACTATTTTGGGATTCTTAAAAAGGCCAAAATACTGTAATTCCAAAATGGATGAATATTTTTATTCAAATTCAGTGAGACGAGGTCAATCAAAGTATTTTTAACCTCGTCTCATTCATTAAAAACATCCAACTATTTTGGGATTCTTAAAAAGGCCAAAATACTGTAATTCCAAAATGGATGAATATTTTTTTTCAAATTCAGTGAGACGAGGTCAATCAAAGTATTTTTAACCTCGTCTCATTCATTAAAAACATCCAACTATTTTGGGATTCTTAAAAAGGCCAAAATACTGTAATTCCAAAATGGATGAATATTTTTATTCAAATTCAGTGAGACGAGGTTAATAAAAGTATTTTTAACCTCGTCTCATTCATTAAAAACATCCAACTATTTTGGGATTCTTAAAAAGGCCAAAATACTGTAATTCCAAAATGGATGAATATTTTTGTTGAAATTCAGTGAGACGAGGTTAATAAAAGTATTTTTAACCTCGTCTCATTCATTAAAAACATCCAACTATTTTGGGATTCTTAAAAAGGCCAAATTACTGTAATTCCAAAATGGATGAATATTTTTATTCAAATTCAGTGAGACGAGGTTAATAAAAGTATTTTTAACCTCGTCTCATTCATTAAAAACATCCAACTATTTTGGGATTCTTAAAAAGGCCAAAATACTGTAATTCCAAAATGGATGAATATTTTTGTTCAAATTCAGTGAGACGAGGTTAATAAAAGTATTTTTAACCTCGTCTCATTCATTAAAAACATCCACCTATTTTGGGATTCTTAAAAAGGCCAAATTACTGTAATTCCAAAATGGATGAATATTTTTGTTCAAATTCAGTGAGACGAGGTTAATAAAAGTATTTTTAACCTCGTCTCATTCATTAAAAACATCCAACTATTTTGGGATTCTTAAAAAGGCCAAAATACTGTAATTCCAAAATGGATGAATATTTTTATTCAAATTCAGTTAGACGAGGTCAATCAAAGTATTTTTAACCTCGTCTCATTCATTAAAAACATCCAACTATTTTGGGATTCTTAAAAAGGCCAAATTACTGTAATTCCAAAATGGATGAATATTTTTGTTCAAATTCAGTGAGACGAGGTTAATAAAAGTATTTTTAACCTCGTCTCATTCATTAAAAACATCCAACTATTTTGGGATTCTTAAAAAGGCCAAAATACTGTAATTCCAAAATGGATGAATATTTTTTTTCAAATTCAGTGAGACGAGGTCAATCAAAGTATTTTTAACCTCGTCTCATTCATTAAAAACATCCAACTATTTTGGGATTCTTAAAAAGGCCAAAATACTGTAATTCCAAAATGGATGAATATTTTTATTCAAATTCAGTGAGACGAGGTCAATCAAAGTATTTTTAACCTCGTCTCATTCATTAAAAACATCCAACTATTTTGGGATTCTTAAAAAGGCCAAAATACTGTAATTCCAAAATGGATGAATATTTTTATTCAAATTCAGTGAGACGAGGTCAATCAAAGTATTTTTAACCTCGTCTCATTCATTAAAAACATCCAACTATTTTGGGATTCTTAAAAAGGCCAAAATACTGTAATTCCAAAATGGATGAATATTTTTATTCAAATTCAGTGAGACGAGGTCAATCAAAGTATTTTTAACCTCGTCTCATTCATTAAAAACATCCAACTATTTTGGGATTCTTAAAAAGGCCAAAATACTGTAATTCCAAAATGGATGAATATTTTTTTTCAAATTCAGTGAGACGAGGTCAATCAAAGTATTTTTAACCTCGTCTCATTCATTAAAAACATCCAACTATTTTGGGATTCTTAAAAAGGCCAAAATACTGTAATTCCAAAATGGATGAATATTTTTATTCAAATTCAGTGAGACGAGGTTAATAAAAGTATTTTTAACCTCGTCTCATTCATTAAAAACATCCAACTATTTTGGGATTCTTAAAAAGGCCAAAATACTGTAATTCCAAAATGGATGAATATTTTTGTTCAAATTCAGTGAGACGAGGTTAATAAAAGTATTTTTAACCTCGTCTCATTCATTAAAAACATCCAACTATTTTGGGATTCTTAAAAAGGCCAAATTACTGTAATTCCAAAATGGATGAATATTTTTATTCAAATTCAGTGAGACGAGGTTAATCAAAGTATTTTTAACCTCGTCTCATTCATTAAAAACATCCAACTATTTTGGGATTCTTAAAAAGGCCAAAATACTGTAATTCCAAAATGGATGAATATTTTTGTTCAAATTCAGTGAGACGAGGTTAATAAAAGTATTTTTAACCTCGTCTCATTCATTAAAAACATCCACCTATTTTGGGATTCTTAAAAAGGCCAAATTACTGTAATTCCAAAATGGATGAATATTTTTGTTCAAATTCAGTGAGACGAGGTTAATAAAAGTATTTTTAACCTCGTCTCATTCATTAAAAACATCCAACTATTTTGGGATTCTTAAAAAGGCCAAAATACTGTAATTCCAAAATGGATGAATATTTTTATTCAAATTCAGTTAGACGAGGTCAATCAAAGTATTTTTAACCTCGTCTCATTCATTAAAAACATCCAACTATTTTGGGATTCTTAAAAAGGCCAAATTACTGTAATTCCAAAATGGATGAATATTTTTGTTCAAATTCAGTGAGACGAGGTTAATAAAAGTATTTTTAACCTCGTCTCATTCATTAAAAACATCCAACTATTTTGGGATTCTTAAAAAGGCCAAAATACTGTAATTCCAAAATGGATGAATATTTTTTTTCAAATTCAGTGAGACGAGGTCAATCAAAGTATTTTTAACCTCGTCTCATTCATTAAAAACATCCAACTATTTTGGGATTCTTAAAAAGGCCAAAATACTGTAATTCCAAAATGGATGAATATTTTTATTCAAATTCAGTGAGACGGGTCAATCAAAGTATTTTTAACCTCGTCTCATTCATTAAAAACATCCAACTATTTTGGGATTCTTAAAAAGGCCAAATTACTGTAATTCCAAAATGGATGAATATTTTTGTTCAAATTCAGTGAGACGAGGTTAATAAAAGTATTTTTAACCTCGTCTCATTCATTAAAAACATCCAACTATTTTGGGATTCTTAAAAAGGCCAAAATACTGTAATTCCAAAATGGATGAATATTTTTGTTCAAATTCAGTGAGACGAGGTTAATAAAAGTATTTTTAACCTCGTCTCATTCATTAAAAACATCCAACTATTTTGGGATTCTTAAAAAGGCCAAATTACTGTAATTCCAAAATGGATGAATATTTTTGTTCAAATTCAGTGAGACGAGGTTAATAAAAGTATTTTTAACCTCGTCTCATTCATTAAAAACATCCAACTATTTTGGGATTCTTAAAAAGGCCAAAATACTGTAATTCCAAAATGGATGAATATTTTTATTCAAATTCAGTGAGACGAGGTCAATCAAAGTATTTTTAACCTCGTCTCATTCATTAAAAACATCCAACTATTTTGGGATTCTTAAAAAGGCCAAAATACTGTAATTCCAAAATGGATGAATATTTTTTTTCAAATTCAGTGAGACGAGGTCAATCAAAGTATTTTTAACCTCGTCTCATTCATTAAAAACATCCAACTATTTTGGGATTCTTAAAAAGGCCAAAATACTGTAATTCCAAAATGGATGAATATTTTTATTCAAATTCAGTGAGACGAGGTCAATCAAAGTATTTTTAACCTCGTCTCATTCATTAAAAACATCCAACTATTTTGGGATTCTTAAAAAGGCCAAAATACTGTAATTCCAAAATGGATGAATATTTTTATTCAAATTCAGTGAGACGAGGTCAATCAAAGTATTTTTAACCTCGTCTCATTCATTAAAAACATCCAACTATTTTGGGATTCTTAAAAAGGCCAAAATACTGTAATTCCAAAATGGATGAATATTTTTATTCAAATTCAGTGAGACGAGGTCAATCAAAGTATTTTTAACCTCGTCTCATTCATTAAAAACATCCAACTATTTTGGGATTCTTAAAAAGGCCAAAATACTGTAATTCCAAAATGGATGAATATTTTTATTCAAATTCAGTGAGACGAGGTCAATCAAAGTATTTTTAACCTCGTCTCATTCATTAAAAACATCCAACTATTTTGGGATTCTTAAAAAGGCCAAAATACTGTAATTCCAAAATGGATGAATATTTTTATTCAAATTCAGTGAGACGAGGTCAATCAAAGTATTTTTAACCTCGTCTCATTCATTAAAAACATCCAACTATTTTGGGATTCTTAAAAAGGCCAAAATACTGTAATTCCAAAATGGATGAATATTTTTATTCAAATTCAGTGAGACGAGGTCAATCAAAGTATTTTTAACCTCGTCTCATTCATTAAAAACATCCAACTATTTTGGGATTCTTAAAAAGGCCAAAATACTGTAATTCCAAAATGGATGAATATTTTTATTCAAATTCAGTGAGACGAGGTCAATCAAAGTATTTTTAACCTCGTCTCATTCATTAAAAACATCCAACTATTTTGGGATTCTTAAAAAGGCCAAAATACTGTAATTCCAAAATGGATGAATATTTTTATTCAAATTCAGTGAGACGAGGTCAATCAAAGTATTTTTAACCTCGTCTCATTCATTAAAAACATCCAACTATTTTGGGATTCTTAAAAAGGCCAAAATACTGTAATTCCAAAATGGATGAATATTTTTTTTCAAATTCAGTGAGACGAGGTCAATCAAAGTATTTTTAACCTCGTCTCATTCATTAAAAACATCCAACTATTTTGGGATTCTTAAAAAGGCCAAAATACTGTAATTCCAAAATGGATGAATATTTTTATTCAAATTCAGTGAGACGAGGTTAATAAAAGTATTTTTAACCTCGTCTCATTCATTAAAAACATCCAACTATTTTGGGATTCTTAAAAAGGCCAAAATACTGTAATTCCAAAATGGATGAATATTTTTGTTCAAATTCAGTGAGACGAGGTTAATAAAAGTATTTTTAACCTCGTCTCATTCATTAAAAACATCCAACTATTTTGGGATTCTTAAAAAGGCCAAATTACTGTAATTCCAAAATGGATGAATATTTTTATTCAAATTCAGTGAGACGAGGTTAATCAAAGTATTTTTAACCTCGTCTCATTCATTAAAAACATCCAACTATTTTGGGATTCTTAAAAAGGCCAAAATACTGTAATTCCAAAATGGATGAATATTTTTGTTCAAATTCAGTGAGACGAGGTTAATAAAAGTATTTTTAACCTCGTCTCATTCATTAAAAACATCCACCTATTTTGGGATTCTTAAAAAGGCCAAATTACTGTAATTCCAAAATGGATGAATATTTTTGTTCAAATTCAGTGAGACGAGGTTAATAAAAGTATTTTTAACCTCGTCTCATTCATTAAAAACATCCAACTATTTTGGGATTCTTAAAAAGGCCAAAATACTGTAATTCCAAAATGGATGAATATTTTTATTCAAATTCAGTTAGACGAGGTCAATCAAAGTATTTTTAACCTCGTCTCATTCATTAAAAACATCCAACTATTTTGGGATTCTTAAAAAGGCCAAATTACTGTAATTCCAAAATGGATGAATATTTTTGTTCAAATTCAGTGAGACGAGGTTAATAAAAGTATTTTTAACCTCGTCTCATTCATTAAAAACATCCAACTATTTTGGGATTCTTAAAAAGGCCAAAATACTGTAATTCCAAAATGGATGAATATTTTTTTTCAAATTCAGTGAGACGAGGTCAATCAAAGTATTTTTAACCTCGTCTCATTCATTAAAAACATCCAACTATTTTGGGATTCTTAAAAAGGCCAAAATACTGTAATTCCAAAATGGATGAATATTTTTATTCAAATTCAGTGAGACGGGTCAATCAAAGTATTTTTAACCTCGTCTCATTCATTAAAAACATCCAACTATTTTGGGATTCTTAAAAAGGCCAAATTACTGTAATTCCAAAATGGATGAATATTTTTGTTCAAATTCAGTGAGACGAGGTTAATAAAAGTATTTTTAACCTCGTCTCATTCATTAAAAACATCCAACTATTTTGGGATTCTTAAAAAGGCCAAAATACTGTAATTCCAAAATGGATGAATATTTTTGTTCAAATTCAGTGAGACGAGGTTAATAAAAGTATTTTTAACCTCGTCTCATTCATTAAAAACATCCAACTATTTTGGGATTCTTAAAAAGGCCAAATTACTGTAATTCCAAAATGGATGAATATTTTTGTTCAAATTCAGTGAGACGAGGTTAATAAAAGTATTTTTAACCTCGTCTCATTCATTAAAAACATCCAACTATTTTGGGATTCTTAAAAAGGCCAAAATACTGTAATTCCAAAATGGATGAATATTTTTATTCAAATTCAGTGAGACGAGGTCAATCAAAGTATTTTTAACCTCGTCTCATTCATTAAAAACATCCAACTATTTTGGGATTCTTAAAAAGGCCAAAATACTGTAATTCCAAAATGGATGAATATTTTTTTTCAAATTCAGTGAGACGAGGTCAATCAAAGTATTTTTAACCTCGTCTCATTCATTAAAAACATCCAACTATTTTGGGATTCTTAAAAAGGCCAAAATACTGTAATTCCAAAATGGATGAATATTTTTATTCAAATTCAGTGAGACGAGGTCAATCAAAGTATTTTTAACCTCGTCTCATTCATTAAAAACATCCAACTATTTTGGGATTCTTAAAAAGGCCAAAATACTGTAATTCCAAAATGGATGAATATTTTTATTCAAATTCAGTGAGACGAGGTCAATCAAAGTATTTTTAACCTCGTCTCATTCATTAAAAACATCCAACTATTTTGGGATTCTTAAAAAGGCCAAAATACTGTAATTCCAAAATGGATGAATATTTTTATTCAAATTCAGTGAGACGAGGTTAATAAAAGTATTTTTAACCTCGTCTCATTCATTAAAAACATCCAACTATTTTGGGATTCTTAAAAAGGCCAAAATACTGTAATTCCAAAATGGATGAATATTTTTATTCAAATTCAGTGAGACGAGGTCAATCAAAGTATTTTTAACCTCGTCTCATTCATTAAAAACATCCAACTATTTTGGGATTCTTAAAAAGGCCAAATTACTGTAATTCCAAAATGGATGAATATTTTTGTTCAAATTCAGTGAGACGAGGTTAATAAAAGTATTTTTAACCTCGTCTCATTCATTAAAAACATCCAACTATTTTGGGATTCTTAAAAAGGCCAAAATACTGTAATTCCAAAATGGATGAATATTTTTGTTCAAATTCAGTGAGACAAGGTTAATAAAAGTATTTTTAACCTCGTCTCATTAATTAAAAACATCCAACTATTTTGGGATTCTTAAAAAGGCCAAAATACTGTAATTCCAAAATGGATGAATATTTTTATTCAAATTCAGTGAGACGAGGTTAATAAAAGTATTTTTAACCTCGTCTCATTCATTAAAAACATCCAACTATTTTGGGATTCTTAAAAAGGCCAAAATACTGTAATTCCAAAATGGATGAATATTTTTGTTCAAATTCAGTGAGACGAGGTTAATAAAAGTATTTTTAACCTCGTCTCATTCATTAAAAACATCCAACTATTTTGGGATTCTTAAAAAGGCCAAATTACTGTAATTCCAAAATGGATGAATATTTTTGTTCAAATTCAGTGAGACGAGGTTAATAAAAGTATTTTTAACCTCGTCTCATTCATTAAAAACATCCAACTATTTTGGGATTCTTAAAAAGGCCAAAATACTGTAATTCCAAAATGGATGAATATTTTTGTTCAAATTCAGTGAGACGAGGTTAATAAAAGTATTTTTAACCTCGTCTCATTCATTAAAAACATCCAACTATTTTGGGATTCTTAAAAAGGCCAAATTACTGTAATTCCAAAATGGATGAATATTTTTGTTCAAATTCAGTGAGACGAGGTTAATAAAAGTATTTTTAACCTCGTCTCATTCATTAAAAACATCCAACTATTTTGGGATTCTTAAAAAGGCCAAAATACTGTAATTCCAAAATGGATGAATATTTTTGTTCAAATTCAGTGAGACGAGGTTAATAAAAGTATTTTTAACCTCGTCTCATTCATTAAAAACATCCAACTATTTTGGGATTCTTAAAAAGGCCAAATTACTGTAATTCCAAAATGGATGAATATTTTTATTCAAATTCAGTGAGACGAGGTTAATAAAAGTATTTTTAACCTTGTCTCATTAATTAAAAACATCCAACTATTTTGGGATTCTTAAAAAGGCCAAATTACTGTAATTCCAAAATGGATGAATATTTTTATTCAAATTCAGTTAGACGAGGTCAATCAAAGTATTTTTAACCTCGTCTCATTCATTAAAAACATCCAACTATTTTGGGATTCTTAAAAAGGCCAAAATACTGTAATTCCAAAATGGATGAATATTTTTGTTCAAATTCAGTGAGACGAGGTTAATAAAAGTATTTTTAACCTCGTCTCATTCATTAAAAACATCCAACTATTTTGGGATTCTTAAAAAGGCCAAATTACTGTAATTCCAAAATGGATGAATATTTTTGTTCAAATTCAGTGAGACGAGGTTAATAAAAGTATTTTTAACCTCGTCTCATTCATTAAAAACATCCAACTATTTTGGGATTCTTAAAAAGGCCAAAATACTGTAATTCCAAAATGGATGAATATTTTTGTTCAAATTCAGTGAGACGAGGTTAATAAAAGTATTTTTAACCTCGTCTCATTCATTAAAAACATCCAACTATTTTGGGATTCTTAAAAAGGCCAAATTACTGTAATTCCAAAATGGATGAATATTTTTATTCAAATTCAGTTAGACGAGGTCAATCAAAGTATTTTTAACCTCGTCTCATTCATTAAAAACATCCAACTATTTTGGGATTCTTAAAAAGGCCAAAATACTGTAATTCCAAAATGGATGAATATTTTTATTCAAATTCAGTTAGACGAGGTCAATCAAAGTATTTTTAACCTCGTCTCATTCATTAAAAACATCCAACTATTTTGGGATTCTTAAAAAGGCCAAATTACTGTAATTCCAAAATGGATGAATATTTTTATTCAAATTCAGTTAGACGAGGTCAATCAAAGTATTTTTAACCTCGTCTCATTCATTAAAAACATCCAACTATTTTGGGATTCTTAAAAAGGCCAAAATACTGTAATTCCAAAATGGATGAATATTTTTATTCAAATTCAGTTAGACGAGGTCAATCAAAGTATTTTTAACCTCGTCTCATTCATTAAAAACATCCAACTATTTTGGGATTCTTAAAAAGGCCAAATTACTGTAATTCCAAAATGGATGAATATTTTTATTCAAATTCAGTTAGACGAGGTCAATCAAAGTATTTTTAACCTCGTCTCATTCATTAAAAACATCCAACTATTTTGGGATTCTTAAAAAGGCCAAAATACTGTAATTCCAAAATGGATGAATATTTTTATTCAAATTCAGTGAGACGAGGTCAATCAAAGTATTTTTAACCTCGTCTCATTCATTAAAAACATCCAACTATTTTGGGATTCTTAAAAAGGCCAAATTACTGTAATTCCAAAATGGATGAATATTTTTATTCAAATTCAGTGAGACGAGGTCAATCAAAGTATTTTTAACCTCGTCTCATTCATTAAAAACATCCAACTATTTTGGGATTCTTAAAAAGGCCAAAATACTGTAATTCCAAAATGGATGAATATTTTTATTCAAATTCAGTGAGACGAGGTCAATCAAAGTATTTTTAACCTCGTCTCATTCATTAAAAACATCCAACTATTTTGGGATTCTTAAAAAGGCCAAATTACTGTAATTCCAAAATGGATGAATATTTTTATTCAAATTCAGTTAGACGAGGTCAATCAAAGTATTTTTAACCTCGTCTCATTCATTAAAAACATCCAACTATTTTGGGATTCTTAAAAAGGCCAAAATACTGTAATTCCAAAATGGATGAATATTTTTATTCAAATTCAGTGAGACGAGGTCAATCAAAGTATTTTTAACCTCGTCTCATTCATTAAAAACATCCAACTATTTTGGGATTCTTAAAAAGGCCAAATTACTGTAATTCCAAAATGGATGAATATTTTTATTCAAATTCAGTTAGACGAGGTCAATCAAAGTATTTTTAACCTCGTCTCATTCATTAAAAACATCCAACTATTTTGGGATTCTTAAAAAGGCCAAAATACTGTAATTCCAAAATGGATGAATATTTTTATTCAAATTCAGTGAGACGAGGTCAATCAAAGTATTTTTAACCTCGTCTCATTCATTAAAAACATCCAACTATTTTGGGATTCTTAAAAAGGCCAAAATACTGTAATTCCAAAATGGATGAATATTTTTATTCAAATTCAGTTAGACGAGGTCAATCAAAGTATTTTTAACCTCGTCTCATTCATTAAAAACATCCAACTATTTTGGGATTCTTAAAAAGGCCAAATTACTGTAATTCCAAAATGGATGAATATTTTTATTCAAATTCAGTTAGACGAGGTCAATCAAAGTATTTTTAACCTCGTCTCATTCATTAAAAACATCCAACTATTTTGGGATTCTTAAAAAGGCCAAAATACTGTAATTCCAAAATGGATGAATATTTTTGTTCAAATTCAGTGAGACGAGGTTAATAAAAGTATTTTTAACCTCGTCTCATTCATTAAAAACATCCAACTATTTTGGGATTCTTAAAAAGGCCAAAATACTGTAATTCCAAAATGGATGAATATTTTTGTTCAAATTCAGTGAGACGAGGTTAATAAAAGTATTTTTAACCTCGTCTCATTCATTAAAAACATCCAACTATTTTGGGATTCTTAAAAAGGCCAAATTACTGTAATTCCAAAATGGATGAATATTTTTATTCAAATTCAGTTAGACGAGGTCAATCAAAGTATTTTTAACCTCGTCTCATTCATTAAAAACATCCAACTATTTTGGGATTCTTAAAAAGGCCAAAATACTGTAATTCCAAAATGGATGAATATTTTTTTTCAAATTCGGTTAGACGAGGTCAATCAAAGTATTTTTAACCTCGTCTCATTCATTAAAAACATCCAACTATTTTGGGATTCTTAAAAAGGCCAAAATACTGTAATTCCAAAATGGATGAATATTTTTATTCAAATTCAGTGAGACGAGGTCAATCAAAGTATTTTTAACCTCGTCTCATTCATTAAAAACATCCAACTATTTTGGGATTCTTAAAAAGGCCAAAATACTGTAATTCCAAAATGGATGAATATTTTTATTCAAATTCAGTGAGACGAGGTCAATCAAAGTATTTTTAACCTCGTCACATTCATTAAAAACATCCAACTATTTTGGGATTCTTAAAAAGGCCAAAATACTGTAATTCCAAAATGGATGAATATTTTTATTCAAATTCAGTGAGACGAGGTTAATAAAAGTATTTTTAACCTCGTCTCATTCATTAAAAACATCCAACTATTTTGGGATTCTTAAAAAGGCCAAAATACTGTAATTCCAAAATGGATGAATATTTTTATTCAAATTCAGTGAGACGAGGTCAATCAAAGTATTTTTAACCTCGTCTCATTCATTAAAAACATCCAACTATTTTGGGATTCTTAAAAAGGCCAAAATACTGTAATTCCAAAATGGATGAATATTTTTATTCAAATTCAGTTAGACGAGGTCAATCAAAGTATTTTTAACCTCGTCTCATTCATTAAAAACATCCAACTATTTTGGGATTCTTAAAAAGGCCAAAATACTGTAATTCCAAAATGGATGAATATTTTTATTCAAATTCAGTGAGACGAGGTCAATCAAAGTATTTTTAACCTCGTCTCATTCATTAAAAACATCCAACTATTTTGGGATTCTTAAAAAGGCCAAAATACTGTAATTCCAAAATGGATGAATATTTTTATTCAAATTCAGTGAGACGAGGTCAATCAAAGTATTTTTAACCTCGTCTCATTCATTAAAAACATCCAACTATTTTGGGATTCTTAAAAAGGCCAAAATACTGTAATTCCAAAATGGATGAATATTTTTATTCAAATTCAGTTAGACGAGGTCAATCAAAGTATTTTTAACCTCGTCTCATTCATTAAAAACATCCAACTATTTTGGGATTCTTAAAAAGGCCAAAATACTGTAATTCCAAAATGGATGAATATTTTTATTCAAATTCAGTGAGACGAGGTTAATAAAAGTATTTTTAACCTCGTCTCATTCATTAAAAACATCCAACTATTTTGGGATTCTTAAAAAGGCCAAAATACTGTAATTCCAAAATGGATGAATATTTTTATTCAAATTCAGTGAGACGAGGTCAATCAAAGTATTTTTAACCTCGTCTCATTCATTAAAAACATCCAACTATTTTGGGATTCTTAAAAAGGCCAAAATACTGTAATTCCAAAATGGATGAATATTTTTATTCAAATTCAGTGAGACGAGGTTAATAAAAGTATTTTTAACCTCGTCTCATTCATTAAAAACATCCAACTATTTTGGGATTCTTAAAAAGGCCAAAATACTGTAATTCCAAAATGGATGAATATTTTTATTCAAATTCAGTTAGACGAGGTCAATCAAAGTATTTTTAACCTCGTCTCATTCATTAAAAACATCCAACTATTTTGGGATTCTTAAAAAGGCCAAAATACTGTAATTCCAAAATGGATGAATATTTTTATTCAAATTCAGTTAGACGAGGTCAATCAAAGTATTTTTAACCTCGTCTCATTCATTAAAAACATCCAACTATTTTGGGATTCTTAAAAAGGCCAAAATACTGTAATTCCAAAATGGATGAATATTTTTATTCAAATTCAGTTAGACGAGGTCAATCAAAGTATTTTTAACCTCGTCTCATTCATTAAAAACATCCAACTATTTTGGGATTCTTAAAAAGGCCAAAATACTGTAATTCCAAAATGGATGAATATTTTTATTCAAATTCAGTTAGACGAGGTCAATCAAAGTATTTTTAACCTCGTCTCATTCATTAAAAACATCCAGCTATTTTGGGATTCTTAAAAAGGCCAAAATACTGTAATTCCAAAATGGATGAATATTTTTATTCAAATTCAGTTAGACGAGGTCAATCAAAGTATTTTTAACCTCGTCTCATTCATTAAAAACATCCAACTATTTTGGGATTCTTAAAAAGGCCAAAATACTGTAATTCCAAAATGGATGAATATTTTTATTCAAATTCAGTGAGACGAGGTTAATAAAAGTATTTTTAACCTCGTCTCATTCATTAAAAACATCCAACTATTTTGGGATTCTTAAAAAGGCCAAAATACTGTAATTCCAAAATGGATGAATATTTTTATTCAAATTCAGTTAGACGAGGTCAATCAAAGTATTTTTAACCTCGTCTCATTCATTAAAAACATCCAACTATTTTGGGATTCTTAAAAAGGCCAAAATACTGTAATTCCAAAATGGATGAATATTTTTATTCAAATTCAGTTAGACGAGGTCAATCAAAGTATTTTTAACCTCGTCTCATTCATTAAAAACATCCAACTATTTTGGGATTCTTAAAAAGGCCAAAATACTGTAATTCCAAAATGGATGAATATTTTTATTCAAATTCAGTGAGACGAGGTTAATAAAAGTATTTTTAACCTCGTCTCATTAATTAAAAACATCCAACTATTAAAACAAAAAAAAGCCAGCTTGGTCCCCCAAGCTGATTGGGACTTCATCGAAAAACAAAAAAAAGCCAGCTTGGTCCCCCAAGCTGATTGGGACTTCATCGAAAAATAAAAAAAAGCCAGCTTGCTCCCCCAAGCTGATTGGGACTTCATCGAAAAATAAAAAAAAGCCAGCTTGGTCCCCCATGCTGATTTAAATTAGTTTCAACTTGGGTTTTATGATATATTATGCCTGCTCCCAAGTTGCAAGCATTTGAAGATCGGCTATCATTTATATTACTCTACGGCAACGGTATCCCCAAAAGATTTTATTAAGAACTGAAACTACGGTACTTTTACCTAAATTTTATTTATTCAATTTTACATTTTTTGTTATTGTTAGAGTGTTCGAATTTAACAGCAAAAAATTACGTGATTTTTTAGTTACATCAATCAACAATAAGGCACCTTTTTTTAATGGGGAGAAAGTTGTGCTTTTTTCAGAGCAGCACTTTTTTAAACAGAAAAGAGAGATCTATTTTTTTCTTTTTCTTTTTTTCTCTTACTGATGAAAGAAAAAATGTGCACCTTGTTTTTGATGCATTTTTGGTTTCGAATAATTATTTAAAAAACCACTTTTTCTTTGGTTTAATTACCCAATAAGTTTGAGGTCAGTGTTTGTGTTTTTTAAAATTACCGCCGCCACCGCCGCCGCCAACGGCATCCTTTGCTCTGCGGCAAAACTCTTTGAACTTTTTCGATTACCGCCGCCGACGCTGCCGGCGGTGGCGGCACGAAAACACTGTTTGAGGTAAAAATTCGGCTCCCGGACAAAATCTGTGGTGAATTTAAATAAATTTTGGAAAGCCATGCTTTTAAAGCAAGGCAAAAAATTATTTATTAAATATTAATTATTAATTCTTCATACTGTAATAAATTTAAACACATCTTTTTTTGTTTTTTTTTTAAATTTATGATGCTGTTATCTTTTTTGTATTCCATTGTTTTTGAATGATTACTGTAAAACAAATTGTAATTACATATTCCCTAAAAATGATTACATTTTATTTTTTAAAGTTACTGTAGCTTTTTTTCAATGTTTACCAGAAATTTATTTTTGGAATTTTCAAAAACCTGATCATTGATCGGGGAGTTAATTTGAATCTGAAACACTTGGGGATTTTGCAATTAATTTTGGGATCAAATTTGACAAAAAAAATTACAAAAACATAATTTTAAACTGAAAAAAGCTTGGAGCACTCGAGATTCCCAGGAGGTCTCCCATCCAAGTACTAATCGAGCCCAGCAGTGCTTAACTTGCCAGATCGGACGGGATGGCGTGCTTTCACTGCGGTATGACCCCAAGCGAACAGGCCTCTTCTTTTTTGTCTGACATGAAAACAAAAAAGAATAACGTCAAAAAAAGGAAAGGGAAAAGCAAAAAAAGATAGACTTGAAATGAAAAAAACAAAATTTGAAAACATTGAACTTTAAATTTTAATAAACCACAAATCCACCATTTTTAAAAGAAAAGCTTTTTGCTTCTTTTTTAAAAAAAGAAAAATCATTTTTTGTGTTTCTTTTTCTTTGTTTCTCTGATCCGAAAAAAGAAAAAAAGTGAACCTTTTCTTTTGGCCATTTTTAGTTTTGTACAAATTTGTTTTGGGACTACTTTTCTTTGGTTTAATTACCCAATTAAAGGTAAAAATTAAATTCGCCCAAGGCCCAAAAAGCCCATGTGGCAATTTTGAATAAATTTTGGATCGCCTTGCTTTAAAAGCAAGGCAAATAAATAATAAAAAAAGCAAGAAATTCCAATAATTTTCTTTAACTGTTTTTGTTTTGTGTGTACTGTAATGAATCAGGATTACGTCGATTTTAGAATATCGGTAGTTGACGCTGCCTTTTTTAATTTTAATAAAATCATTGCAACAAATGCTTTTAAAAAAGTTGCAAAATTTGCGGTATCATCAGAAAAAACAAAGCAAATGTAAAAACACATATTTAAAAGCTTTTTCTTCTTCCGTTTTAGCAAAAACAGAGATCAATTTTTCCTGTTTCTTTTTCTTTTATAAATGGCTCAAATACAGTATCCCAAAAAATTGCAAATTATTATTTTTTGTTTTTAAATAACAGTTTTTAATAATGCGGGGAACAAAAAAAACAACTTCAGTCAATTCAATAAAAGTTGCTCATGCTTTAATATTTTTTAGTAAGTAGGTAAAATATATTGTAATATCAGATATTCAAATCTATGATAGATATAACGAATCATCAGTTTTTTTCCCTGATAATCCACTATTACGAGTCATAAAAAATATCCAAATTTTTTAACAAAATTAAGCATTTTTTATGCTAAAATAATCCTTTTCAGAATCCTAATTTTTACTTCCAAAAAATAATAAACATGCAAAAAATGTCAAAGGCGTTACTTTTTGGTAGTTTTTATCAATACTTAAATCGATGTTTTTTTTAATTTAAAAATTACGCCGTGTTTGAATTACTGTTTTTTCTATTTTAAAAAGACGAGCTCAAATTTTTGCAAGAATTTTCTTTTTAAAAAAATCAAAATTATTGTTGTCGCGAGATAAAAGTTTCTTTCTTTCTACAAAATCAACCTTGGTTTAGGCCGTTACAAAAATGAAACAATTTTACCGAAATTTGCATAACTAATTACAGAAAAAATAAATTAAACAACTTTTGGGGTTTTAAAACTTCCAGTTTTCGATTATGGTTAGGTTGAAGATTTGTGGTAAAGTTACAGTACATTTGTAAAATGTCAAAATCATAAATTTAAACTTAAACTTAATTAAACTAAATCACATTAACTATATATCTTTTTAGTTCATTTTTCCCCCAAGGCTTTAAAAAAATGTAAAAAAACATACTCAATAACATGTTCATTATTATTTTAAGTAATGCTTGAGCATGGGTACAACATTTCGATTATAAAATGCCCAGTTCCTGATTAGGAGCAAGTTACAGTGTTTTTTGTCCCAAAAGTAAAAATTGGCAACGTTACTTTTCTGTTAAAAAAATAAAGATTTTGGTCTTTGATCTTTACCGAACCACGACCTAATAAAAATTTTATTTTTCTTAAACATCACTTTTTAATTTGAATAAAATCCTGAAAAAGATCCTGCAGGATTCAAATTTTTCGTGTTTTAAAAAGATGTTGTTTTGGTGAAATAAACAGTTGGTCCAGGTCAAATGGAGCTTCCTGACCCTGGACCAACCATTATTTTTTCTTAAACATCACTTTTTAAATAAAATCCTCAAAAACATATAATTTGTTACCCAAATAATGATACACTTTTTGTTTACCAAAAATTACCTCTTCTTTTTTTTACCACAAAAAAAATAGAAAACAAAGAGGAAAAAATGAAGAAAAAATGGTGGATGATGATAATAATAAAATGTGTTTAAATATTAAATAAATCAAACAAGTTATAAAAAAAGAACACATCCACCCACCTTTTTTGATGGAAACAAATTTTTTTGGTTCTTCTTTCGTTTTTCTTTTTTCTTGAGATCAACATTTTTGTGTTGAAAATCCTTTAAAATTTCATTTTTTCCAATGCATTTTGTGCCTAAAATCGAATGTCTCGAAAGTGGTGCAGAAACTAACTTACTGTACTGTATAAATTGCTGCTGCTTATTGGGAAGTAAGCATTGTAACAGAAAAGTGCTTAACAACAATTATTTTAACTTTAAAATTACTTAAAAGACGCAAGATTCAAAAAATTTGCATAAAGTGATTCTTACTATATCCAGCATTTTTCCTGGACAGTATGACACAAAAATAGTAAAATTAAGCAATAATCACCTTTATTAAACTCACAGATATCGAATATGGGGGCATTAATATCTATGAGTTCAGGCAATTTTGACTGTTGTTTGAAATTAATAAAATGCGAAAAACAGGAACCTTTATTGATTCATTAAGTATTTTTGTTCTGTTTTTAAAATTTGCACTATAAAATTTGAATATCATAAACATGATGATATTTTTTCTTAAACAAAAATTAATTCGAAAGTTGCTTCCAGTTAATCAGAAACAAAGCCATTTTCGGGTCAAGAACGACACAATTCCTTTGATAAATCAAAGCCTGAAGCAAAATTTCTTTTTCAACAAAATTTGAATGTCATCAACATGATGATATTTGTTCTTTAACAAACATTAATGCAGAGTTTTCGTTTTTTCTTTTGCAAAAAGGTGTGGGTTGTTTAACAATAGCTACAAGGTCAAAAACTTGTAACTATTCTGTTCAATTTTTGGATTCAATCGAATGGCTCGAAACTGGTGCGTGATAGTTACAAGTTTTTGACCTTGTAACAATTAATAAGCTGCCCCAGGGGATTCCAAAAAGTATAATTTTTAGTTCATTTTCCCTCGGGGCTTTAAATTACCGTAGTCAAAATTTTACAATGAAAGTTCTTTGAACTTTTCTGTTTAAAAAAACAAAGATTTTGGCCTTTGATCTTTACCGAAACACGACGTAATGAAAATTTTTATATTTTTTCTCAATTCTGTAATCATCAAAATGCCGCAAAGCTTATTTTTGAAGAGGGACAAATTCCGGGGGGAATCGATTTTATTTCATGCGGATTCAATTGTTCTCAACACGAAAAAGAAATGTTTTGCGTAAGCATAAAAAATTATAAAAAAAGTAGCAAAATGAAAAATAAATCCAAGTAATGTGACAACAATTTTAAAACGCAGTTACAATCACGGATATTTTGGATTTCCAAAAATTTGATAGTTGATAAAACCCAAAATACCGTAATAATTATTACAGACAAGTTCTAAATGCAGTTGCTATAGTTTTTGTTTTGTAAACTAAAATAAAGTTAAAAGTTTTAAAACTGCTCTTTTATGTCCCATCTCAAAGTTTACTTCAATTAAATATATATAGTAAAATATCGACACCATCTGGAAAAATTGTCAAGTGTGATAAGCGATGAACAATTTTGATTATTTAACAATTTTGGATTTGTTTATCCCTCAAAATTTGCATAAAATGGGTAAAATCAAGAGTGCTAATTTACAAGTATTGTAGCTTTTTACATAAAAAAACAGCAATAATCTTTTTTCTATAGACAAACAAAAGAAAGAAAAAACAAAATAATTTCAGAAGAACAAAAACGATTATTACAAAATAGTTATAACAAATTTTAAGAAGGATTCAATTGTTCTTAACCTAAAAAAACATTGTTGAGCGCACGCTTTAAAAAAGTCAAAAAATGAAAAAAATTTCAAAAGAACAAAAAAGAACTAAAAAGAAGCTTTCACTGCAATGACAGAACTTTGTCATTTCACTTGACCTATATTTCTCTACCTTTTTCTAGGTCATTCCCAATGTCAAAAATTTTTTCTCTACTTGCAACCTCAAACTGAATCATATTCATTATATCTTATATCATATCATTCCTAACGGAATGATTGGTAAAAGATTACTTACTCCCGCGGACATCATTCATAATAATATTTTTTCTATTTCTTTTTTTTAATATATAAAAACAAGTTTCTTTCGATGAAATGGTGCTGCCATGTTCTTTCAATGCAGATTCTTTCCTTCTTTAAAGAAGCAAAATCACCCAACTTTGCTTCCTTGAAAAAAGCAAAATCAAAAATTTTTCTTACTAGAAAAAAGCAAAATCCCCAATCTTGCTTCCTTTAAAGAAGCAAAATCAAAAAACTTTGCTTTCTTTAAAGAAGTAAATGTGACCTGAAAATCTTTTTGAACTATTTTTGAATTTCTCCCTTTGATCTTTACCGAAACACATAATTTGCTGCTCACTTTTATTTTGCAATTTTGCATACAAAAACTGTATTTTTCATGATAAAACAAGTAATGGGGCATGTGCAAATCCAATTTTTGTGACCTGAAAAGCTTTTATTACAATTTATGTTTTTTTCACCAGTACTGTATTTTAGATCCAAAAATTAAAATCTGCATAAAAGCACTTTTAGGCTTGTAATAGCATAGAAAATGTACTTTTTCACTTGCTGATGAAGAATTTTAAAGCACTTCTCTTTCAAGTGTTCTACTTCCGAATTCTCAGCAAGTTAAAAAGTACTGTATTTTAGATCCAAAATTGAAAAATTCTTTAAATATTCAATTTTCCTATGCATTTTGTGCTTTTGCTCGGCAGTAACGAAACTGTTGGGAAAGAGTCACAAGTTTTTGACATTGTAACAATTATTAAGCTGCCCGAGGGGATTCCAAAAAATATAATTTTATTGTTCATTTCCCCCTCAGGGCAAAAAAATTACTGTAGAACAAAATGTGCATTGAAAATTCTTCGAATTTTTAATTTTTTGATGCATTTTGTGCTTTTGATCGGCAATAACGAAACTGTTTTTCCAAAATTTGAATGGGAAAGAATAAGCTAATGGCGTTGAAAAATAAGAGTTAAAAGCAAGAGTTCTTTTTTCCAAAATTTGAATATCATCGACACGATGATATTTGTTTTTTTCCAAAATTTAATGTTACTGTTGCTTTTATTTCATCAAAAGCAGCGCAATTAGCTTTTTCTATTCAAGAATAAGAAAGAAAACTGCCTCAAAATAATTGATTAGCAAGTTTTTGAGCACAGTTTCTTGACTGTTATTAGCATTCTATTCTGAAATAATTTTTTGGTGTTGGTAAACATGCATGTTCAATTGATAGAATTCAAAATTGAAGGATAAAATGCTTTAAGCTCTTGATAAACTATGGCAGTCATCTATTTTAATCAAGAAAAAGAGACTGTCATAGACTTATTTACACAATAAAGTTTAATGTAATTTTTTGTTGGGACGAGGTTTAAAATACTTTGTTTTATCTCGTCCCAACAAATTTGCATAAAAATATCCATATAATTTGTCGGCGCAGAAATAGGATCTTCCTTATTTACTTGATAAATTTGCTTGTAAATTGGAAATCTAATTTTTAAAACCTGAATAGCTTTTAAAATAATTTTTGTTTTTTCACCTTTGATCTTTACCGTATCACTTAACTTGAACATCACTGAGACCCTGTCAATAAGAATCGAAAACTTGATTTTTTATGTTTTAAAAACAAGGCATCGGGCATGTAAATATCTAATTTTGTTGTATATCAGACACATTTTTAATGCCCTGCAACAATAAATTTTCATAAAAAGTTTTGATAGAAAATGAAGGTATATCTTAAGCTTTAGATTATCTTTCATTATTTAGAAAAACCTTTTGGGTATGATATTTGAAGGGGAAACTGTTGCAGTATCCAAATTTTCTGTTAAAGTCCACAAAACTTGGAATCAATTTTTGAACGTAAAAAAATAATAGATTTCTTCTTATTATTTTTTAAGAAGAAAACCATTACAAGTGTTTTTGAATGGTTTTAAAAAAAATTTAATTTCAAAAAATTGTCTTCGCCCTGGGATCGAGTAGAAAGGCGGTTTTTAACTACGCTATACTTTCAAACCGATGAAAGCCTATTCTCCCTATACCGCCGTACCTGAACCGGGGTGGTTACCGGATTTTTAAACGAAGCAGAGGTTGAATAGCCAAGGATTGACTGGGGGGGGGGGGGATTTAAGAACAGGTTAAGGGTTTTTTAGGCCCAGACAATGACACCGCCAACTCACACACAATCTCCAAGCCACAACACCCTCGGATGAAATGGCCTAAAGGAAATTTGAGGGAGGAACTGTAACGGGACCCTAACCCGTGTTACAGACCTTTGCATGAGAGGAAGTTATTCAAAGCCCCGAAATGGCAAAAAAACAAACTCGCTTTTATTCGAGTCATTCATAGAAAACACTACATGAGTACAAAGCACATTTGGAAGACAGATAACCAAAGAGAGACTCTCTCGCTATGCAAAATAAAAAAAAGAAAAGAAAGAAAAATTTTGATTGAAAAATTCAAGAATTTAAAAAAGTGTTTTTACACTTTTTTTTAAAAAAACAGTGAAAATCCTTTAAATTTAAATGTCTCATTTATTTTCAAAGGTTGGATATTTATGCAGATCACAGATCAAAGGATAAAATTTGCATAAAACAAACATGATTCAAAATTTAATTTGCATATATCGCCGATAAAGTTGGCGCACACTTTGTTTATTTTAGCTTTTAAAATTTTAATATTAGTATTAAAAATTCTTAAAAATAATCAGACAAACTGATTACTATTTTCAGAATTTATCGGATTATAAATAAAAAAATAAATTTGCATGTATCTCAGACACCTTTTTTATTTGAGCTTTAAAAATTTCGTATACTGTAATCTGCTTTGGCGAATTGAATCTCAACAGCAACATGCATGTTTCTCACATTTGCACTTTTTTTTTGCATTTCCCTTCACAGAAAGATTATTATATATTAAGAATTTTACCCTCCTCGAAGATATTTTTGATCAGTCATTACTTCTTCTTATTCTTCTTTCATTGCTGCTGCTGCTTTTGACTGTTAATCTTAATCTGATTTATTTACTTCAAATTGCTTCAAAGATTTCAAAAATGGATGTTTTACCTCTTCCATATTGTAAGTTTATTTTTAAATTTTTATCATCTCCAAGGCTTATATCGTTTGATTGCGACTTTAATGTTGCAACGACGTTGATTACCGTATTCTAGCTAATTTAAGTTTTTTTCAGGGTCCAATTCAATTATCATTTTCATCTTCAACAGCATGATTATCTGATCAATATCTTGAACAAGAAGAAAAAGAATACTTATTGAATACAACAACTAATTCCTTATATAATAGTGATAATGATAGATGACGAAGAAGAAAAAGAAGAAAATGGAATTGATTTATATGCAATTATAAGACATATTCATTATTTTGGAAAGCATATTAAAAGAAAAAAAACTGATATTGTTGGAGTTGAATTGGATTATTTACTAAACTTATTACAGGTTTGTTTTTTTAACTATACTTACTCGATGGACTTTATTAAGATTCTATTTTTAGCCTCTTCAACCTTTTTTTGCTTATTCTGCAAATTATGGTGCAAGAATCAAGCTAGCGGCAGAAGACATCAAAGAAAAGCTAAATATTTGCTGGAATAATGATGGATTTAATGCTTTATGGTTTGATGAGTACGGTAGCAGCAGATGATGGTGAAATAAAATTTGCATCTTTGTAAGTTTTATTTTTACAGTAATCAAGCACTAAGAAGGCATTCTAAGCCTCGCCTTTGAAATTGTAAAAATTCTTTGATCTTCTCTAGCAAAAGATCAACGGCGGCATTATCCAAACAAAAATGCCAACCCTAAACTTTTTTTCCTCCCTATGACCTTGAAAGTAATCATTTATAAATATTCATTTTATAGGGTCAATGAACATGGTCAAATTCAAGAAATTATTTTCATCGAATGGAAATGACACGAGCATAATTGAAAGTGCAAGGTCTTCAAAGTGCTATTGCTATCAAAGCTGGATCAAAGAATGAACCACCCATGATATTTCACCTATGCTAAAAGTGATGAATTTCAAAGATATGTATTCAAATTGAAAAAATGGTTTTGTAAGTTTTTTAACTTTTCATAAAAGTATACTGTAATAATGAAAAATATATTTTTAGGAAACTTGATGCCCATTCTCCTGAAGTTCAACAAAAACTTGGACATCGCTTCCTTCAGAAATTTACATGAACCATTCCATCCACATTCAATCATCTCAAATCGTTGCAGAAACACAAAATTATTTGCTAAAAAAGTCATTTGTATTTCTTCTTTATTATTATTATTTTTATTGTAGTTTTTTTAATTAAAATTTAAGTACTGTATGTTATTATATTGAGAATAAATATATTTTATTAAGTTTCTTAACTTTGTTGATACTGTAGCAAAATTTAAATTTTAGATTTATCAAAACTAAAATGCTGAAGCTTCGGCATTGGGTTTAATTCGTTCCTGGGACTCCCAGAAATGAATTAAATCCATTTTGGGAACTTTAAAATCTCAAATTTGAATAAAAGTTTCAGATCGATATTGTAGCAAAATTCAAATTTTAGATTTATAAAAACTAAAATGCTGAAGATTCGGCATTGGGTTTAATTCGTTCCTGGGACTCCCAGAAATGAATTAAACCCATTTTGGGAACCTTAAAATCTCAAATTTGAATAAAAGTTTCAGATCGATACTGTAGTACTGTAATCAATAAAAGATGTTTGATTAATAAAACTAAATTAAATGAATGCTGAGGTTATAAAACAGTTGGACAAGGTCCATAACACTTGTGGAGACCTTGTCCAATTGTTTTTATAACCAAAAATGCAATTTTGAGGATTTTGAATATTCGAGCTACAGTACTTTAATCAATGAAAGAAGTTTCATTAAATAAACTAAATTAAATGAATGCTGAGGTTATAAAACAGTTGGACAAGGTCCACCACACTTGTGGAGACCTTGTCCAATTGTTTTTATAACCAAAAATGCAATTTTGATAATTTTTAATTTTCGAGCTACAGTACTGTAATCAATAAAAGATGTTTGATTAATAAAACTAAATTAAATGAATGCTGAGGTTATAAAACAGTTGGACAAGGTCCATAACACTTGTGGAGACCTTGTCCAATTGTTTTTATAACCAAAAATGCAATTTTGAGGATTTTGAATATTCGAGCTACAGTACTTTAATCAATGAAAGAAGTTTCATTAAATAAACTAAATTAAATGAATGCTGAGGTTATAAAACAGTTGGACAAGGTCCACCACACTTGTGGAGACCTTGTCCAATTGTTTTTATAACCAAAAATGCAATTTTGATAATTTTTAATTTTCGAGCTACAGTACTGTAATCAATAAAAGATGTTTGATTAATTAAACTAAATTAAATGAATGCTGAGGTTATAAAACAGTTGGACAAGGTCCATAACACTTGTGGAGACCTTGTCCATTTCAGACCAGATCCAAATGTTTATTTCACCAAAACAACATATTTTTTTGTTAACAAAAATTAGGTCCTTTGGATCAAGTTGAAATTTTATATTTAAATTTGAAAGTGTTGTTGATGTTTATAACTCGAAACTGGTGCTTATTAGTCACAAGTTTTTGACATTGTAACAATTGTTAACCTGCCCATAGGCATTCCAAAAAGTATAATTTAATTGTTCATTTTCCCCCTGAGGGCTTTAAAATTACTGTACTCAAAATGTACAATGACAATTTTGTGAACTTTCATTTTTTCTAATTCTATTATAACAATAAAATCGGATGGCTCGAAACTGGTGATGCATCAAATTTTCTTAAATTTATCTCACATATTTGTCAGGGCAGAAAAAGGGTTCTATTTCAGTACTTGATAAAGTTGTTGGTAATTTTTTGTTAGGGCCTGGATAATGTCTGAAATAATGTCTTAGATAATGTCTGAGATAAAGCCTTAGGTCTAACAATGAAAACACATTGTGAAAGACTTTTTGGCAAACGACAGTCATGAAAAATTTTTGATGATAAAATTGATAATGTTGGTATGCAAATTCTACGCTTTTCAAGCAATTATTCATTCGAAAGATCATCGCTTTCCTTTCCTTTGAATTGAGAGCACGTTTAACATGTCGCAATGGCGCAGTGGAGAGTGCAGAGGATTTCCAAAGTTAAGGCACCTTACGAGGTTATCAAGTGGGTTCATTCCCGCTTGATGGCAGTTTCATGTTCTCTTTGAGATATGAACTGGGCACATGTGTTTAGGGTTCACATTAACCAACGTACCCCTAGGAAATCTCTCTTGCCCTCTGTCGATGCTCACTCGAAAACACGGCCACGGCAAAACATAGGTAGTCCTGTGAGATATCATCGTAACCCGGTGATAGGGCTTTGAAGGTTGTCACACACCTATTGACATTCTGCGACTTCGCGTACAGCTGCCGAGTCAGATCTGTAACCCTTTCTACACTTAGATTGGGCGTCTGTCAAAAACCTTTCGGGGTTTTGGTGCAAGTGTGATACTTCCTAGGAAGTGCATGTTTTTGAATAAAATTTTTTATATCTTTATTCAAAAATATTTACATTTTTAGAATGATGATAAAAAAAATTGGCCCCAGGACGACCCGAAGGGGAGTCTGGGGCAATTTGGGTTCACTTCCCTAACTGCCACAGACCCCAAAACGTAAAACCCCTACTTTGCGGCTTCTCCTTGACTTTTTTACTATTTTTAAGTTTGGACTACCTTTTCGGGCGTCCATTAATGTCGAAAAATAAAAAAAAAATTAAAAAAATCGGACCAGTACAACGGCGCTTAGAAAGTTTTGTCACAAAAAATGATGCTGATGTCTCTTCGTTCGTTCGTTTGTAAGTCACAAAAAAATTCATTTTTTTTTCGTGGCGGGAGTTTTTTTGGCGCGCAAAAGAAAGCTTTTGATTTCTTTTTTTGTTGCTGAGATTTAAAAAAGCTTTTTTGTTTATCGTTTATATTAATAATAAAAATTATTTTTCAATCGCATTTTTTAGCCCGGGCCATAAAATTTCCGGCCCAAAAAAATTTTTAGGTCCCGCAAAATTTTTCAGAATTTTTTAAAAGTGAATTTTTTTCTTTTTTTGCAAATTTGACAATGTGTAAAACGTTGGGTTCACATTTTATGGACCGGGTCAGGTAAAATCCGGGCCGCAAAAAATTAAAATTTGACCGCTAAATTTTAAATTAATTTTTTTTGTTCCCGTTAATTATTTTAAAATAAATACAGATTAAAAGGCCCGCAGTAAAATAGGCCGGGTTGCATTTGTGGCCCACAGCACTAATTATACATTTTTGAATGCTGAATATAAATCTAGCAAAAAGTTATTTTTTTATGTAAAGAAAGTTGATGATGTGTTTTTTAATGTTCAAAAAATTATTTTTTGGTTCTTTTTGCCCGCTGCTGTAAAAAATACTTTTACCCATAATTTTTCCTTGCAAGCACAAATGTAATACTTTCTAATTTTGTTAGCTCTGAATTATAATTATGTAAATAATTGATCGCTTAGTATTCGTTGTTCTATTTTACGTAATATATAAATATACGCTGTATCTCACAGCTCAGACAAGCTTTTCAACGCTCAGCCTCTATTTTCTTTCCATTACGCGGCTTTATGAGCTTATTTTAGACCTAAGATTTTATCTCAGACTTTATCTCAGTTTTATAAAACACGCTGTGATTTATACCAACTTAGTCACTGTTTTCACAAGAGAATTCGTGGCGCCTTTTAAAAATTTAAAGAGCAAACAAAATGAGTCAGTAAAAAAGGGGTATTATTATTGAATATCATTATTTACTATATATCAAAGATATCAATAAAAGTCGGGAAATCGTACAAAAAACTTGCACATATACAAAGCTTATTTAATTTGGGCTGGAGTCAATAAAAGCAGTGAAATCAAAAACTCTGATGCCAATAAAAGTAGGGAAATCAAATAAGAAATTCAACAAATTTTCTAAATTGCTTTTTTAAAATTATCTGTTTTTGAAATTTAGAAAATTTGTTGAATTTCTTATTTGATTTCCCTACTTTTATTGGCATCAGAGTTTTTGATTTCACTGCTTTTATTGACTCCAGCCCAAATTAAATAAGCTTTGTATATGTGCAAGTTTTTTGTACGATCACTTTTTTATTCTTGTGAAAAAAACAATAAATAAACGAAGAGAACACCTTTTTTGAAAAAAAGCTAATAGGTCAACTTTTTTGAAAGTACCATACTTAAAAGATAGACTTTAAATGTGTTATTTGGTATGAAATGAATTTTCAAGACAAAGTGGAACATTTAAAGATATGGGTTTTAATTACCAAATTTGAGGTAAATATTAAATTTGCCCGGCTGGGCACAAAAGCCCATTTGGCAATTTCAATAAATTTCGGCACGTCTAGCTTTTATAGCAAGACAAAAATAAATAACAAAAAAAATAAAAAAAATGCAATATTATTTAATTAATTTAGTTATCTTTTTGGTATACTGTAATTGGATCATGAATGATTAAATGGCTTTAATAAATTAGAAATAGAAGCAACATTTCTATTTTAAACGAAATTGAATATCATCAACATGACGATATTTTTTAATTTCCAAAATTTACTGTAGCAGTTGCTTCTATCTTATCAGAAACAAAGCCATTTGCTTTTGCATGTACCCATTTACTTGCTTAATAATAGCTTTATAACACTGATATCATAAAACTATTATTTAAAGCCTTGTTCCTATTTAGAAACAAGATAAGCAAATAATTTAATTATCTACGGGCATCAAACTACCCAAGGAGATTGCAAAAATATAATTTATTAGTTCATTTCCCCCTCAGAGCTTCAAAATTACTGTACTCAAAAATGTACATTGAAAAACTTTCATTTTTTTCGTTCATTTTTTTGTTTCAATCGCCTGTCCAAAAATTGGTGTAGAATAGATACAGGTTTTTTACCTTGTAACTATTAATAAGCATCCCATGGGCATTCCAAAAAGTATAATTTAATTGTTCATTTTCCCCCCAGGGCTAAAAAACTACTGTAGAACAAAATTTTTCATCTATTTTTTGATGTATTTTTTTGCCTTTTGACCTTGTAACAATTAAAGCTGCCCTAGAACCGAAAAATGGTCCTATTTCAATGCCCAATAATGTTGCAGATAATTTCATGTTGGGTAGAGGTTCCAAATAGTTTGTTTTACTTGCTCACATCAAATTTGCATAAATTTACCTCATAGATTTGTCATGGCCGGAAAAAGGTCCTATCAATGCCTGTTAAAGTTGTAGATAATTTTATGTTAGGACAAAGATAATGTCTGAAATAATGTCTTAGATAATGTCTAAGATAATGTCTGAGATAAAGCCTTAGGTCTAAGATAAGCTCATAAAGTCGCGTAATGGGATATCACAATTGTCTAAGTGTGGTATGTTACAGCGTAAAATGGTTAAAACCTAAACTGCTGAAGCTTCGGCATTGGGTTTAATTCGTTTCTGGGAATACCAGAAATGTATTAAACCCATTTTTGGAATTTGAATACCTTGTATTTGCATAAACAACAACCTTTCACTTTTCGGGAAGATGTCCACTTTTTTGAACATGCAAGGTTGAAAAATTAATTAAATAGGGTTACAATTTAAAATTGAAAATAGATAAATATTTAACGGAGAAAGGAAAAAACAAAAATATCAAAATAATATGTAATGTTTTAGTTGCATCAATCAACAATAAGGCACCTTTTTTTAAAGGGGAGAAAGTTGTGCTTTTTTCAGAGCAGCATTTTTTTAAACAGAAAAGAGAGATCTATTTTTTTCTTTTTCTTTTTTTCTCTTACCGATGAAAGAAAAAATGTGCACCTTGTTTTTGATGCATTTTTGGTTTGGAATAATTATTTAAGATTCTACGATTTCTTTGGTTTAATTACCCAATAAGTTTGAGGTAAAAATTCGGCGCCCGGACAAAATCTGTGGTGAATTTAAATAAATTTTGGAGTGCCATGCTTTTAAAGCAAGGCAAAAAATGATGAAAAAAGCTTTGGTATTAACGTTAACGATTTTCAATTCTTCATACCGTAATTAACTTAAACATCTATTCTTTTTTTTGTTTTTTAAAATTTATGATGCTGTTGTCTTTTTTTTGTATTCACTTGTTTTTGAATGATTACTGTAAGACAAATTGTAATTTCATATTCCCTTAAAATGATCGCATCTTGTTTTTATCGCGACCCAAAATTTAATCGAATTTGCCCCTGTGGCAAATTCGATAAAATTTTGGGTCGCCTTGCTTTAAAAGCAGGGCAAATAAATAATAAAAAAATTAACAGTTTTCTTTGTTTGCTTGTTTTTGATTTGTGTGCTGTAATAAATCAGGATCACTACGATATTAAAAAATCGATAGTTGACGCTGCATTTATTAATTTGCTCTTTTCTTTCCTTTTGTTTATTTCATTTTGGTTTGATTACCTTGAAATTTAAAATCTAATGCATTTGCTGTTGTCTTAATTTTTGTATACTGTAGTAAATGCAAAAATTTTTAAACCAGTGTTTTATGTTTTTTTTTCAAATTTATTGCATATCTCGTTGCAACAAATGCTTTTAAAAAAGTTGCAAAATTTGCGGTATCATCAGAAAAAACAAAGCAAATGTAAAAACACATATTTAAAAGCTTTCTTTTTATTTAAGAAAACATAAGAAATTCAAGCAAATTCAAAAGAAAGAAATTTTGTTTTAGAACATGCAAAAATATATTGAATCCGACACCGGAGATAAAATAATTATTTCATCATCAACTTTGGAGATAATACCCCAACTTTATCTCCCGCACCGGAGACAAAATGATTATAGTTACAAGTTTTTGATCTTGTAACGATTAATAAGCCGCCCCAAAGGATTCCAAAAAGTTTAATTTTTTAGTTCATTTTCCTGCGAGGGCTTGAAATTAAAAATTACGGTAGTCAAAATTTAATTAGTTTTGAAAAGGGAGAAATTTTGGGATTTTTCCATTAAATCTTTTTTTATTGGTTTCCTTTTAAACAAATGCATAAAAAAGTTACCAGTAATTTTTCCCCAAAACTGATTTCTGATATCGATTTTAAAATTGCTGTTCTTTTCGAACTTTTTTATTTATGTTTATTTACCCTGCTTTAAAAGCCTGGCTTTCCAAAATTTTTTTTGAATTCACCACAGATTTTGTCTGGGCGCCGAATTTTTACCTCAAACTTTTATGGGTAATTAAACCAAAGAAAAAGTAGTATTTTAAATAATTATTCCAAACAAAAAATGAAAAGAAAACGAGGTGCATTTTTTCTCTTTCTTTGGCAAGAGAAATAAAGAAAAACATTGATCTTTCTCTTTAAAAACTGCTTTGAATTGTCAAAAAAAGGTACAAATTTCTCTCCTTCAAAAAAGAGCGCAGTATAATAAATAGAAAATCGGTATTATTAACAATAATGCAAAAACGTTTTTGTTCGATACCGTACGCAAAATCTAATTTTAAATAAATAAAAACCCAAGTTGCAATTAATTGAAGATCAGCTAATACAGTTTTAGATGAAACCCAAAATTTGTCATTATTTATTTAAAAAACTTTACAAATTACACTTTATTGCTTATTTTAATGTCCTCATCTAGAATTATTATTTTGGTTTATCAAAAATTACTTTTTTTTGTTCCTAATAAACTTCTTTTTTAAACGGTAAAAGCAATTTCATCTCACCCACCACTTTTAGGTCTTTTTATAAAAACTTTGACCGAAAATTTTGGCGTTTTTTGATTACAAAAATTAACATCATCAATGATGTACTTTTTTGGAAGAAATTAAAAATCAGCTTGGTCCCCCAAGCTGATTGGGTCTTCATCGAAAAACAAAAAAAAGCCAGCTTGGTCCCCCAAGCTGATTGAGTCTTCATCGAAAAACAAAAAAAAGCCAGCTTGGTCCCCCAAGCTGATTGGGACTTCATCGAAAAACAAAAAAAAGCCAGCTTGGTCCCCCAAGCTGATTGAGTCTTCATCGAAAAACAAAAAAAAGCCAGCTTGGTCCCCCAAGCTGATTGGGACTTCATCGAAAAACAAAAAAAAGCCAGCTTGGTCCCCCAAGCTGATTGGGACTTCATCGAAAAACAAAAAAAAGCCAGCTTGGTCCCCCAAGCTGATTGGGACTTCATCGAAAAACAAAAAAAAGCCAGCTTGGTCCCCCAAGCTGATTGAGTCTTCATCGAAAAACAAAAAAAAGCCAGCTTGGTCCCCCAAGCTGATTGAGTCTTCATCGAAAAACAAAAAAAAGCCAGCTTGGTCCCCCAAGCTGATTGGGACTTCATCGAAAAACAAAAAAAAGCCAGCTTGGTCCCCCAAGCTGATTGAGTCTTCATCGAAAAACAAAAAAAAGCCAGCTTGGTCCCCCAAGCTGATTGAGTCTTCATCGAAAAACAAAAAAAAGCCAGCTTGGTCCCCCAAGCTGATTGGGACTTCATCGAAAAACAAAAAAAAGCCAGCTTGGTCCCCCAAGCTGATTGAGTCTTCATCGAAAAACAAAAAAAAGCCAGCTTGGTCCCCCAAGCTGATTGAGTCTTCATCGAAAAACAAAAAAAAGCCAGCTTGGTCCCCCAAGCTGATTGAGTCTTCATCGAAAAACAAAAAAAAGCCAGCTTGGTCCCCCAAGCTGATTGGGTCTTCAAAACGACAAAAATGGCATTTTCAAGTTGGTAGCAAATCGATGCCTGTACAAATTTTTTGGTTTTTTCTTCACAAATAAGTTTTATTAAGCATGCTTAACAACCTCCAAACAGTATTTTTTGTTTTCCTATTGGGTTTTCAATTTTTTTTGTACCTCGGCTAAAGTTTTGGGACACCTAAATTTTGTGATTAATGTCCCGACGCGAATTCTAGAAGAGTACGGTAGCTGAAAGTTTGTTTATAGGGGTTTTTAAACATGAGGAATACGATGGTAACAATCACTTTTAACACCGATACCAGATTCTATCAGAATCCTTAAATTCTGAACCTCGGCTAAAGTTTTGGGACACACTTTGTTAGATGAAAATCAAAATTTTTCATTTTTCAATTTAAAAACTTTTCAAATTGCATTTTATTGTTCATTTTAATATAATAAATTAGTTTCAACTTGGGTTTTATGGCATATTATGCCTGCTCCAAAGTTGCAAGCATTTGAAGATCGGCTATCATTTATATTACTCTACGGCAACGGTATCCCCAAAAGATTTTATTAAGAACTGAAACTACGGTACTTTTACCTAAATTTTATTTATTCAATTTTACATTTTTTGTTATTGTTAGAGTGTTCGAATTTAACAGCAAAAAATTACGTGATTTTTTAGTTACATCAATCAACAATAAGGCACCTTTTTTTAATGGGGAGAAAGTTGTGCTTTTTTCAGAGCAGCACTTTTTTAAACAGAAAAGAGAGATCTATTTTTTTCTTTTTCTTTTTTTCTCTTACTGATGAAAGAAAAAATGTGCACCTTGTTTTTGATGCATTTTTGGTTTCGAATAATTATTTAAAAAACCACTTTTTCTTTGGTTTAATTACCCAATAAGTTTGAGGTCAGTGTTTGTGTTTTTTAAAATTACCGCCGCCACCGCCGCCGCCAACGGCATCCTTTGCTCTGCGGCAAAACTCTTTGAACTTTTTCGATTACCGCCGCCGACGCTGCCGGCGGTGGCGGCACGAAAACACTGTTTGAGGTAAAAATTCGGCTCCCGGACAAAATCTGTGGTGAATTTAAATAAATTTTGGAAAGCCATGCTTTTAAAGCAAGGCAAAAAATTATTTATTAAATATTAATTATTAATTCTTCATACTGTAATAAATTTAAACACATCTTTTTTTGTTTTTTTTTTAAATTTATGATGCTGTTATCTTTTTTGTATTCCATTGTTTTTGAATGATTACTGTAAAACAAATTGTAATTACATATTCCCTAAAAATGATTACATTTTATTTTTTAAAGTTACTGTAGCTTTTTTTCAATGTTTACCAGAAATTTATTTTTGGAATTTTCAAAAACCTGATCATTGATCGGGGAGTTAATTTGAATCTGAAACACTTGGGGATTTTGCAATTAATTTTGGGATCAAATTTGACAAAAAAAATTACAAAAACATAATTTTAAACTGAAAAAAGCTTGGAGCACTCGAGATTCCCAGGAGGTCTCCCATCCAAGTACTAATCGAGCCCAGCAGTGCTTAACTTGCCAGATCGGACGGGATGGCGTGCTTTCACTGCGGTATGACCCCAAGCGAACAGGCCTCTTCTTTTTTGTCTGACATGAAAACAAAAAAGAATAACGTCAAAAAAAGGAAAGGGAAAAGCAAAAAAAGATAGACTTGAAATGAAAAAAACAAAATTTGAAAACATTGAACTTTAAATTTTAATAAACCACAAATCCACCATTTTTAAAAGAAAAGCTTTTTGCTTCTTTTTTAAAAAAAGAAAAATCATTTTTTGTGTTTCTTTTTCTTTGTTTCTCTGATCCGAAAAAAGAAAAAAAGTGAACCTTTTCTTTTGGCCATTTTTAGTTTTGTACAAATTTGTTTTGGGACTACTTTTCTTTGGTTTAATTACCCAATTAAAGGTAAAAATTAAATTCGCCCAAGGCCCAAAAAGCCCATGTGGCAATTTTGAATAAATTTTGGATCGCCTTGCTTTAAAAGCAAGGCAAATAAATAATAAAAAAAGCAAGAAATTCCAATAATTTTCTTTAACTGTTTTTGTTTTGTGTGTACTGTAATGAATCAGGATTACGTCGATTTTAGAATATCGGTAGTTGACGCTGCCTTTTTTAATTTTAATAAAATCATTGCAACAAATGCTTTTAAAAAAGTTGCAAAATTTGCGGTATCATCAGAAAAAACAAAGCAAATGTAAAAACACATATTTAAAAGCTTTTTCTTCTTCCGTTTTAGCAAAAACAGAGATCAATTTTTCCTGTTTCTTTTTCTTTTATAAATGGCTCAAATACAGTATCCCAAAAAATTGCAAATTATTATTTTTTGTTTTTAAATAACAGTTTTTAATAATGCGGGGAACAAAAAAAACAACTTCAGTCAATTCAATAAAAGTTGCTCATGCTTTAATATTTTTTAGTAAGTAGGTAAAATATATTGTAATATCAGATATTCAAATCTATGATAGATATAACGAATCATCAGTTTTTTTCCCTGATAATCCACTATTACGAGTCATAAAAAATATCCAAATTTTTTAACAAAATTAAGCATTTTTTATGCTAAAATAATCCTTTTCAGAATCCTAATTTTTACTTCCAAAAAATAATAAACATGCAAAAAATGTCAAAGGCGTTACTTTTTGGTAGTTTTTATCAATACTTAAATCGATGTTTTTTTTAATTTAAAAATTACGCCGTGTTTGAATTACTGTTTTTTCTATTTTAAAAAGACGAGCTCAAATTTTTGCAAGAATTTTCTTTTTAAAAAAATCAAAATTATTGTTGTCGCGAGATAAAAGTTTCTTTCTTTCTACAAAATCAACCTTGGTTTAGGCCGTTACAAAAATGAAACAATTTTACCGAAATTTGCATAACTAATTACAGAAAAAATAAATTAAACAACTTTTGGGGTTTTAAAACTCCCAGTTTTTGATTATGGTAAGGTTGAATGTTCATAGCAAAAATAAATTTAGGCCAAATGCCAATATAAACAATTTGCATAATTTATTATTTACTGAAACACTAATTTTTCCAACATTTTTGAGGATAAAATAAGAAAAATTAAACAACTTTTGGGGTTTTAAAACTTCCAGTTTTCGATTATGGTTAGGTTGAAGATTTGTGGTAAAGTTACAGTACATTTGTAAAATGTCAAAATCAAAAATTTGGAAAATTAATATATCTTTTTAGTTCATTTTTCCCCCAAGGCTTTAAAAAATTGTAAAAAAACATACTCAAAAAGATTCTTCAATTTTTGTTAAACTCGACATTTTTTAGGCATGAGCAAAGTTGAACTTTTGAATAGCAAAAAAATGAGGAACTTTTTAAATAGGAAATTTTAAAGCTGTTCAGCCATTTTAGACCATATTATTAAAGTGACAACCGTGTTTTAATTTTGGACCCATTTACGGACATAATTTTGATTTAGTAGTAATTTCAACACAAATATAGCTGTAATAAATTATAATTCTATGGTTGTAAAATGTCACATCTTGTATTTAAAATTATTTTATTGAAATAGAGAGCAAAAAATATATATTTAAAATATGACAATTTATTTAAATTTGTATAACTTTTAAATTTAGGGTTACATTTTAGTGCTGTCATTAACTGATTTTTTTAACATTAAAAACGTTAGAAACTACAGTATTACGTTTTTATAACAGTGGTAATTTTGTAATGTTCAAATACTTCCGTAAAAAAAAGAGCATGAATCATGACTATTAAATTAAGAATGTGATACGGTAAAACTCAAAAGCTCAATAGTTCATTTTGATATTAATCTGCTGCTGTACTTTTTTAAGGAGTAATTTGCAACAAAGCATTTTTAATTTTTCATCAAGTAAAACGTTCATTGCCATTCCGCACATTCAATCTTCGCCCAGACTTGAAATTATGCCGGTTGCAGGCCCTGCGCAGAAAATTTGCAGAAAATGTTGCAGGCCTGATGCAGAAATATTTTTTTCTGCGCAGCTCCTGCACATTTCCTGCGCAGGGCCTGCAAATTGCAGATTTTTATTTAAAAAAGTAAACATTTCAAATAATCAGGGCAAATATGATGTTTTCATATTTTCGGTTACTGTCAAGTATTTTCGTTGACAAACAGTAATAACATCGAAGGAAAAACTTAATTAATTTAATTTAAACTTTGAAAGATTGACAAAAAAATGTTTAAATTTCCTATTAAAAAAAGTAATCTGCAAAACGCAGGTTCTGCGCAGGCCCTGCAATGTGTCTGCAAATTTTCTGCACGGTTGCAGGCTCTGCGCAGACCACGATTTTTTGCAGGCCTGGTGCAGGCCCTGCATTTTGCAGAATTTTAAGTCTGGGTCGAATTATGAAAAAATAAATTTGGCGCTAAAAAATATTTGTGTGTTTGCTACTTTTTTTGTTTGCTGTTGCAATAGCAAACAAAAAAGTAGCAAACACCATGTTGTCGAATTTTGTGTTTTTCTTATTTTTCTTCTCCCTTTTTTACTCGACTGTTTTTACATAAATGTTTAGTTTTTCCGCTGCAACAAAGAATGGCACCGGGCCGGGCTTTCTTTTTGACGGGCCGGTCCTCTAAACAGTTGGCCTGTTGCCATGTCTATCTGCAACTTGCATTTTTTAACAGAAAACATTCAGCCTGCATGCAGCCTGCGAGTTTGGTGTAAAAAAAATGTTGTTTTTTTTCTTTCCTTTTTTCAACACTTTTTACTTTAAAATTTAGCGCATTTTTTCAGAGCATTTTGCATTGATTTTGTAAATTGAATTCTCGAACATTATACTTTTGTATTAGATCATCAAAGTCACAGTGATTCATTTTGTTTTGTTTTCTCTTTCATCCAAATTTTTGCTCAAAGCATTTATTCGTTTCTTGATGAAAAACTTTTTTGCTTCCTTTTCCACTTTTTTCCTTTGTTTATTGGTAAATCATCAAATGCATTTGCATTTGCAAATGTGGTTGCGACATGTGGCACAATCAAAATGTTATCGCAGTTTTTTGATCTCTCTCTTTTACAGCTTTACAAAAATTCGTCTTTCTAAAGCCTAGAATCAACTTTCTTCCCAAAAATCAAATGTTGCTTTTTAATGCGAAGAAAGATGATCCTTTTTTAGATTAAAAATGCGGATTAATATATATTTATGTTTATGCGAATCTTTAGAAATAACTAAAGTTATTTATTGCAGCATAGCAAAAAGCAACTTTTTGCGCAAATACGTTTTTGCTTTTTCATTTTTGTCATCCATCCATTTTCTTTGATTTAGTAAATTCGTGGTTTTTTATTGATCGTGTTTGCGCCTTTATAATCATTTTTTTTCTTAGATACTTATCCACTTTCTTTGAAATCGTGTTATTAAGTTTTTATGTCGTTTTGTGACTACTTAAACTTAAACCTTTAATTTTCAGGTACTTTTTCATCAAGAAATAATTCAATTTATTTGCTACCATGAGTTCCAGCATTATCACCCAGGCTATCAAAGATACCAGCTATCATGGTTTTCTTCATGGCTTTTCTGATGGCCTCTTCAAAGTTACAGTCATTGGATGTCAAAGTGAAACTGTAAAGCCGCGTCTCTCAGTCGAAACCAGGAATTTCAAGAAACTTCTCAAAGATTTTCCAAAGACCTTTAATTCTTCATTCAAATCAATTACCTTTAAAATTGCTGAATGCTTTATTCCTGGAGGGCTTGAAAGTATTGCCATCTGTCAACAATTGAAGGAACAAGTCGAAAAGCTAATGATTCCGTATTATTTTCTTACATCTGAAATGTTCCTTCCAACTTGTGCTTTAGCTGCTTCAAAGTTTGTTTGTGAAACTGGAGATGTCATTTTCATTCCAATTGTTTGTTCAAACTATATTTGTTCTTATGCATATCGTCGAGAAGCTGATGGCTATGTTAATCTTCGTCAACATTTGGTTACCTTGCCAGTAATTCAAAATCCTGAAACTTTTCGAACTGTCTTCTATGGTGGTCTTGATCCAAAGAAAATTATTGTCATTCCAAATCCACCAAATACACCAATGATAAAAACTTTGCGAACTATTGTTGATGCCAAAAAACTTGTTATTGCTCTAGGGCTTAATGCAGAAAATGAAACTCGACTTATCGTTGAAACTTATAAATGGTTATCTGATCCTGCTACAAATAATGCCTATCATTTCAAGCCAAGATCAACTCGACAATTTTATGCTTCTCCATCTGAAAGAAATAATATTGAAAATGCTGAAAGTGTTATTGATTATAATGAAGAAATGCCATTAACTCGAAAATATTTGTTTCCTCGAACGATTTCTCAACTTTATGTAAGTGATTTACCCCTTCAGGGGTTGTATATAAGCCATGATCTTTAGTTTTGATTCATATACTCATGCCCTGAAGCTCCACTTAAATCAGTTTTGGGGAACTAATCCTTTGAGTACAGTAAATTACCGTACCTTTTCTAATTGTTGCTTATTCATTTTTTAGCTTACCTACAACAAAGGCCATCCTGATCGAAATGTTCATTTCTTTAAAACTTGCACTCCTGAAGCAGCTGATTGTCATCGATATGAATTGCGTTTTACCATTGATCAAAATAATTTCCCAGCGGCTGAAATCAAGAATATTATGATTCAACAAATTGAAGCTCTCCCGAATACTCTTGACCAATTCATGAAAAGTCGTGATCCTGTTATTGTATTCTTTGATAATTCATCTGTTATCTTGCTTTTCAATGAAAAACGTGGAAAATATGAATTTTTGGAATCATGGAATGGCAAGTTTTTGAGTATACTGTAATGAATTAGTGAAGTTGTAACTTTTTTAGGTATTTATGGTAGAGATATTTTCCTTAATCTCAAACCACAAAGACCTATTTTGGAATACCAACCACCAACAGATGAAACGTCAATCATTACTTTTAATGGTATGTTTTTTTGAGACCCTACTACCGTATTTTAATAGTTTTTGTTAAATTACTGTAACTTTGTTTTAAATTTTTACTGTATACTTTTACATAAGTTCCCCTCTTTTTTTAGAAATTTGTTCATTTACTGCTTGTCAACCAATCCCAACTCTCAATCGTGGTTTAAAGCTTATCAAAAATGCAACAACTGAATCAACTCTTCAATTTGATACTTCTGATGGAAGTCAAAAACATTCAACTCCATCCTTTTTAATGGCCTTGATCCTCAAAGAACATTATCAAGCAATTAAAAAAGAAACTGGAATTCGGCATGAAAAAATTGGAATTCATTATTTTCAATGTTATCAAGAATCTAAAAAAATTGAAGAAGCACGAAATAATGATCAAAGATATGTTTGGCAACTTACACAAGCCTTTCAAACAAAGCACGAAATTCAAGTTCTTCTTGGTGAATCTTGTAATATGCTTCGGGTTCAATATTCTGATGAAGCAACAAAAGCCTTGGAAAGTGTTGGATTTACACTTGATAATTCACGAGTTATGGTTATGCCAACAATTCATATGAATACTGATTGAACTTTTGTTTGTTTTTCTATTTTTTGTTATAAAAAATTTATAAATGTTTATTGTTTGAGTAATAAATTTTGAATTCTTCTTTACTATTGTTAAGTCTTTCGGAATGCATAAGATATCTGTGAAGCTTATTAGTTTACAGAATTTGCAAAAGAGACAATTTAAATATGTTGGTGAATCTCTTGTTTTTTTGGATATTATCATTATATAATATATGATAATAACAAATTATATTTTTATTTTGGGTAAAGAAGAGCTCGAAACAACGATTCATTCGAACGGATTTGCACACGTTTTAAAAACCCACAAATATTTTGAAATTGAGATTGAAGGCATTTGTGAAAACTCAGGTAATCGAATCTAGAGAGATTAATATAAACTATTTTTGTAACACTTAATTTTATTTTTTTTATTCATTGACTGTGATATACAAAATGAAGGAAAAAAATAATACAATTTTTCAAAAGCAAATTTTAACAACTTTAAAAAAATTTGTTCTTTTTGGTTTTGGTCTTCTTTTTTGATTGAATCATTGCTTGGGATTCTGGTTTAAAGGTAATTTCAAGATTCAATTCAAAATCTTTTAACGGCTTTTGAAAATCATGGAATTGACAAATTGATATTTGAAACAACTGATCATTTAATTTTGAAGGAATAGAAATAGATGTGGATTGATTTTCAAATGTTAAATAAAAATATTGTTTTTGATTAATTTCTCCATTTCCAATGGCATATTGGAAACAAATGAAGGAAGTTGCGCCTTTTAATGATGTTATCTTTACAGTACATTTTGACCTTTCAAATGGGGAATGAAGAAAAAAAGTAAATGGAATTTCATCGATTAAGGTAATCTCTTTTTGAAAAATATTGTTGTCACTTTTTGTAATTTGTTTTGCAATGATTGCTGTAATCGGAAATTTGAATAATGGTCCAATCGGAAGATTTAAAGGATCAAAGACATGAAGTTCTGCATAATTCATTGTTCCAGGATTCAAGGATTCAGGATTAATAGTCACATTAAATGAGCCATTGGTTACGGTATCTGGATATTCAATGAAGGATTTATCTCCGTCTGAAGCAGCAATTTTCAGAATCCATGTACTTTCAGCATTTGTGTTGATTTTGAGGGGATAAGTTTTAAGAACTTTTTCATTGTGTTTTTGGATTAAAAATATTCCTGTTTGTTTCGGATTAAATTTGAGAAATGATAGTTTTGGAAAATTAATTGATGATAAAATATGTGAAAAAGATTTGAAATATTCAAACGCTGAATTAATTTGAATAATTCCATTTCCAAATCCAATTCCATCCTCTTCATCAGGTAAATATGCCGTATTTGCTAATGCAAATTTTAGGATCTGTGGATTATATTTGATTGAATTGGCTTTTAAAGCTGATAATAAACATGCAACAGAACCTGCAGCATTTGGGCATGAAAAAGATGATCCCATAAATAATTTGTTTGTCGAGGGACATCGATATTTATGTTTCAAAACTACAGCTCCAGGTGCCATAAAATCAATAACTAAAAATTAAAGTTAAAATTTTTTGAAAATTTGCATATAAAGTAACCTCTTTCACCAGTAATTGATGGACCTCTTGAACACAATGCAAGCCGAGTTGGGTATTTTTCTTCTTTGATATCAAAAAATTTGCATTTTATTTCATGTGGCATTACGCCTCCAATAATAAACATTTCATTGTAAATTTGAAAACGATAATCCGTTATTATTGAAGAATAAATTGGACCTTCATTACTAACTGCTTTAAAAATAATAATTCCATGTTTTTGGACAGCTTCATGAATGATATCAAATTTCATCCATTTGTGGGATAAAAAAATCATTGAAATATTTATTATATCAACTTTCAGTTCAATGCATTTTAAAATCTAAAAGAGATTTGATCTTTTCAAGGAATGAAAGGGCAAAAAAAGTGTGTTTTGAAATTACAGTATGTTCATAAAATCGTGAGCGGGCAACAAATTTTTGCTTTCCATTCAGTTTTTTGAATAATATTTTATGACATTCTGTTAATTTTTATAGTAAGTAAACATGCTTAACTAAAATATGTACAAGGGATTGCGCGATTTTTCAAGTTGGAGCGATTTGCAAAAGCGATAAAGTCCCAAAGCTATAATTTTACCAGATCGGCGAAGTTCTTTTTTGGCAAATATGTAGCTTTTTAAGGTTTGGGGATTTTTCACCGAAAACGTTTTCACCGAAAGACTTTTCACCGAAAAAGTTTTTTCAACAAAAATTTTTTTTAATCAAATTTTTTTTCAAATTTTTGATTTTTTGTTATTTTAAGACTTCCTTATAGCCGATAACCATAAAAACATGCTATACAGGCTGTGAAACATGTTTTTGCATAATTTTTTATACTTGGTACTAAAATGAATGATTTTGGAACTAAAATGAAACGGTACTAAAATGAGCTACTAAAACGAGATACCGCCGAATTTTCCACATTTTTTTAGTTTCTAGGAAATGAACAACCCTAGCATATATTTAAAAATAGCTAATTTTTGCAAATTTTCAAAACCTTACAGCTTTATCAATATGAAATGCATTGAAAGTTTTCATCAAAATAATTTGAGCACCTGGTGCTAATCCATCTGGATATGATTCATCTGGGAAATGGCCTGCCGCAACATTTGAAACAATTGTTCCATGATCCCCGGCAGAGTAAAAAATTTCAAGTAAATTTCCGTTTTTGCAAATGTTGACACAAAAGCTTCTTTTATTAATAAATGCATATTCATGTTCATCCCGATAATTTGTTAAAAATTTTGATTTTTCAAGATCTCCAAAAATATCAATACATGCCCGCCATTTTTCACCATCATTCCAGACAATGCAATCAACAATACCATATTTATGGATTACATTTTCTCCAAATTTTAAATCCTGCTTGATCTGTTCTGTCAATTTTTCAATATCAACAGTGCCATTTTGCTAAATACGTAAATTTATTAAGTTTGAATTTTTTTTGGTACAAATATCCGTTTAGTTAACGTTAATTAATCTCGAACAAAAACTTACACATAAGTTCTTTTCAGATACACCTAATTCTGGAAAACAATTTAAGCCAAGATGCCATTTTCCAGATGGATTTATCCAAGTTGATGGGATCTATAAATATATATATATCAAAATTATAGATATAAAAACCCTTTATCCTGTTTATATACTTTTATCTTTCGACCATATCTTCCAATTAAAATATTTTCAACATCCAGTTCCCCGATGAAAGAAGTATCAACGTTTCCTTCACCAGTAAAATCATAGCAATCAATAATTTTTGGTAAATTTGTTGTTGTTTTTTGTAATGCTGGCATACTGATATCAAATCCAATATCAATAATCGCCATCAAAATTCCACTTCCATCATATTCTGGATATTTTTGTAGAAATTCCTCCTAAATTTTTAATATATATTAAATTATGCAAATTAAATTTAAAAAAGTTTTACTTGTTGGGTGGTTTTTTTTGGAATACAATCTTTTAGAATCGGCGCTTCACCAGACATAACTTTTTTGGAGATCAAAAATATAATCACTCTAAAATAAAAAATCTCAGTAAAAATGAATGAGCGAAAGAAAATAGTCGTATTCAAACTTTTGCTCATTCATTATTATTACCAAGCAGCAGCAGCAACGAAATCAATTACTCCTTGACCCATTTCATATTTTTATCCCCATAAAGGATGCCTCAGTTTTTAAAAAATATCCCCTATAGTGAAGTGAATAAATGAATGAATGACAAAATCAATTATTGTGTTTTCTTTAGTTACTTTAAGTTAATTACTAGTACAGCAATGTATCTTTTAAGTTTGATCATCAAAAATTCTTTCTGATTTTTTGTTTTCGAAAGTTGAAATAATATTTTTAAGATTATTTTCTAACAAAATACTGGAACAATTAAATACAAAAGCCTTTTAAACAAAGCATGAAGTTTAAATTCCTGTTGGTGAATCTTGTAATATTTTTTTGAAAGAAAAAAAGCTTTTTCGAAACGTTTCGTAGAAAAAAAACTCCTACCACGCAAGTAACAGTGGGAGATTCCGCGCATTTTTTAAAAACGAATTAAATTGAAAAAGGACAAAGTATCATTCTCCTTTAATATTGAAGATATTGAAAAATGTGGTTTTTAATTGATAGTGGACTGTTTTTTTCATGTGCAATTAAAATAAACTTTTAACAAACGATGAAAAAAAGCTTTTCAATATAAACCAATCACAAAAATGGCTTAAGTGAATCTTTTTAAATTTATGATTGTTTTTTTTTCATTGATTGTGGTAATTTAAAATTCTTTAATGGAATATCATTTAATATCATTCATCTATTTTAAATTTGAATTTAGTATTTTACAAATGTCCATAAAAAAATCTCAGCAAAATATTAAAAAGCAAAAAAAGCACAATGTTTGTATTTTCAGATGTCTTTTTACAATTCTGTTTAGTCGTTTACAAACAAGGAGACACATCAAAAGAGAAATCGATGAACCATAAAAATGAACGTTTTTTTCTGTCTTTCGTAAATATGATTCATTTTTTTTGATTACACTTTCTTTCGTAGACAAATATGTTTTTTATGAAAAAACCAACTAGAAAAAGTCACACTGTGTTTTTTATAGCATGTTTCATATTTGATTTGGACACAATTGTTATTTTTAATACACCCATAGTTCGATGATGATCGTGTTCTTAGCTTTTTTTTCTATTGCTCTAATTTCGCACTCCCATATTTTCCTTCATATGATGGCCTCATTTAGTCCAACATCCATAATTTTAATTAAAATAAAAAAAATGTATTAAACTCATTAAAAAAAGCATTATAAAATATTCAAAAATTGGGAAAAAGACATATAAAGTCAAATTTGCAATTTTTCATTTTATTTGGATGCATTCGTTAAAGACAACCAAAGGTTATTCTCATGACCTTTTCTCTTTGTTTTTGTCCAATCAAGGGGACTCAAAAAACTATCAATAATTGAAAAAAGAGCAATTTTTCGTTAGATTCAAAAATGTGGTATAAAGCTAGACTGACAGACAGTCTTCAAATCAGAAAAGACGAACATAATCAATTAAAAGAAATAATAAAAAAACGTCGTAATATTTCGTAAATATCTTCCATCGACCTATAAAAATCTATGATTAAAAAGTTTGCCACGATAAAATATTTTATTTTTAGAACCACTTTGATACCAAAATATACACACAATCATCCGGCTTGAAAAAATGAAATAATACAGATGCTTTTGTCCAGTAAATTTTTTATTTAAACATTATCGAAAACGTATGAAAACAAAATTTAATATTTTGGTGTACTTGCAAGAACTCATTATCGAAAAATCGATAACAGCAAAAAATAGTGAAAAAATAAATTTTTATTAGGAAAGCATCCCTCAGGCTTTTATCTTTATTTTCATAATTAATGTATTGTTGCGTCTTAATGGCAACCACTTAACAAATAAATGGTATAATTAAACATATATTCAAGTTTTTTTATCTTTTTTGATTTAACAAATTCATTTAAAAATCATAATAAAATATTCAAAGAAACGGGAAAAAAAATAACTGCAAACTTAAATATAATTTAATTTTGTTTGGGCTGCATTCAATCAACAACAACAACTAAAGGTTATTCTCATGACCTCAACTCTTTTATTTTGTGCATTAAGGAAATTAAGAAAAACCATCAATAATAATATGTAGCAAAAGCACAATGTTTAGTTTACAAAGCGTTTGCCAGCAAGCTGGTAGGCACGCGAAGAAAAAAACCCGATGAACCAAAAAAAGAAATCAATTTTTTCAATCGTTTTTTCTGTCTGTTGTAATTAAGATTAAGGATGGACGAGGCCCCGGGGCTTTTTCAAAAGCCCTGAAGGCCCGGCCCTGGCCCTAGGGCCGGGGCCGGGCCAGGGCCGAAGAGTCGATGTCAGGGCCGGGCTAGGGCTTATGGTTCGGCGCTGATTGAGCCCTAGAAACAAGTAAAGCTCAAAGCCATCGTTATTTTTTCTCCATTTGTTAAAGAGAATATCAAAGTAATTAATAAAATTGCTTCATTTTAATAAATTTACTATTGGCTTAAAAGGCATTATTAAAGTTAAATAGCATTTTTGTTAAAAAATTTTGTTTACAAAGCCTAGATAATAAATAAAATTAAGAGATCAGCATTTCTGATTCTATTAGAAAAATACTGCAGTCTGACCAAAATTGTTCGATTTAACTCAAGAAACACAAAAAAGCAAATGATTACTTTATTGGAAAAAATCCGAAAAGAACTTTCCTTCCGAATATTTAGATATTCTTTTTGGGTTTGATTAACGGGTGATACGGTTAAAGGCTTAATGTTTAGGTCTTGTTTGAATTTTTAAAATTGGTTTTTGTTTATTTCATCTTTTAACTTATCATTTAATTCGTTATTATAATTTACAAGCTCCAAATCACATTTTGAATAGACATATTTTCATTTTACTTTAAATACTGAAAGCCCTAGGGCACCCGGCCCTGGCCCTAGGGTCGGGCCAGGGCCGGGCCGATGCCAATCATCAGGGCCAGGGCCGGGCCAGAGCCGAAAAATTCGGGCCCTCGTCCATCCTTAATTAAGATTCATTCTTTTTTATTAAACTTATTGAGACAAATGTGTTAAACAAAAAAACCATTGGGTGAAGATGCAACAGTTTAATCATCAGTGTCGAATGACTAAAATGTACTTTTTTAATTTTTTAGTAATATTTAAATTCGGTTTTTGTAATAATTTTCTTACATTTATTTTGAGCATGTAGTTAAGACATACTTTAGTTAATCTTTTTGACATTAATGAATGAAAAGTTTGAAACACTTTGATCTGAGATATGCGGTATTCATATTTGCTTACGGTACGGTATTAAAGTCTTATATAAATACTGTAAACGGTGACGAAAAAGGTACGGTAATACTGTATACAGCCAATTCGTGGCCCTGATTTCAAAAAAATTTAACTTTGTTAAACGGTTTATAAGAAATAATTTACCAGTAAATTTAATTTAGCAGTATCTAAACATTATTAAAAACATGAACGAAAAAAAGTGTTCCAAATTTACGAAATCCTGCATAATCTTTTTGTCACTAAATTTTTGCCAATTACACTTGTTGTAACAAAATTTGTATGGGAATATAAAGTTTATTTTTTTTAAACGATGAATACAAAAACCTTCTTTTTATTTAAAAATGTTACTTCTTCGTTTACCATTTTGTAGTTTTTTTTATTAAAGTTTTCAATTTAAAAACTTTGTTTTTTGAATTTTTTTCTTTTTAACAGATTTACAAGCACACATTTAATGCTCAAAATATTCAAAAACTCGAAAAACCCAGAAAAAGATTTTTTTTCAATCTTCAGTTTGATATTTCGTAAAAATAAAAAACAAAAAGACCAGAAAAATATACATCATTGTTGCTCTTCTCTAATGTTTTGCTTTTTTCAATTTCTTAAAAAAAGAAGAACAGAGATGACGCAATTGAAGAAAAACACAGACAACATTAATTTTTATTGCCATTTTTTCATATTTGCAACACAGCTTTTGAATATTTTGTTTAGAAGCAAATTTTGAAAAAAGATGGTGATGAATCATTTGAAATCAATAAGTTTAGAAAAGAATTTTTAACCCAATCCCACATTTCAAAGGAACAATAAAAAATAAATTTTAAAAAACCCAAAAATGATCATTAAATTGTTTTGAAAAAAGAAAACATTACATTTTTTACTTAAATCCGCTGTAAAACTTTAAACATTTTTACTGTTTTTTATTGCTGCACTTTGTGGAAAAATATGTAAACAACTTCGAAAAAATCAAAAAAAGATGAAATTATTCGTACCATCGAAAATTCATTTTTATGCCAGTGTTTTCAAAGGTTAATTAAAATAAATTTTGCTTATGCAAACCATAAAGCAAATTTCTCTTAAAAAACCAAATAAAAAAGTGACAAAATGGAAATTTTTTAATTTAAAATTGTATTTAATTTTTTTCCTTTATTTGTTAAGGGACTGTCCAGATCTGACGTCGGGTAAAAAGTCAAAATTTTGAAACCCCCCTCCCCCTAAATTGGATAGCGTCAGATTGGGCAAAAAACCCCCTTCCCCCTCCCGTCAGATAAATCGTCAGATTTTTTAAACAATTTTGACAGAACAAAACACGAAATATGATATTTTGTTCTCAAATGCATTGTTTTAATTTTTAGCTTTACTAATAAATTTTAACATGACAGATCGGAAGTTTCATTGATCTATGACAAAGCATTTGCATCCTTATTTTTTTCTTCAGGCTCTCTGAAAGTTTTTGTATTTAGGTTTAACAAAGGCGAAACAGCAATTCCTTTTTTCCCCTTTTTTAATTTTCAAAATTTAATTATTTTTTTTGTATTTTAAAACTGTTCCTTCGTTCCTTATTTGTCGCATTTTTCAGTGGAACCTTCGATAACGTAAAATTAATTTAAAATCGTTTTTATAAAAAAACCAAACCATGTTTTATAAATACAGGGTGATTCAAGAATTTTTCCCAATTTTAAAACGTTATAAAAATTCTTCTACTAAATTTAGGAAAAAATGGATTGCACCATTCAACTCAGCTCTGGATAGGAAAATTTTTGATATCAAAAAAATTAAAAAATAAAAACTTTTTTTTTCGAGTTTCACGTACTCCCCCCTGTGGAAAAAAATCATGTTTTGGTCAAATTTGTCTTTTTTCACTTTTCTTTTCATTCACGAGTTTTAAACAATAAGAAAATTTGCATCGTCCTTTGTTTTCGAAAAAGTGAATGAAAAGAAAAGTGAAAAAAGACAAATTTGACCAAAAAATGATTTTTTTTCCACAGGGGGGAGTACGTGAAATTCGAAAAAAAAAGTTTTTAAAATTTAATTTTTTTGATATCAAAAATTTTCCTATCCAGAGCTGAGTTGAATGGTGCAATCCAATTTCTCCTAAATTTAGTAGTAGAATTTTTATAACGTTTTAAAATTGGGAAAAATTCTTGAATCACCCTGTATTAGTAAAGATTTTCCAACATAAGTGTGGACTTTCAAAAGCATTGCCAAAGTTGCATTTTGAAGGTCATTTACAGAATACATATGCTTTCGTCTATTTATTCATCTTAAGCAAGAAAAGAGAGAAATTTAAAGTAATCATATCAATTTTATCTGTTGCAACAAATGTCTAAAAACAACCGTGGTTACTAATATTTAAACTCGATAAAATATCGTGCACTGTTATTTTTCTGTGAAAAAAAATTATAACGCAATTCAATGAAAAAGTCGGCATTTTTTTGACGTCAGATTTAATCTATAACCCCCCTCCCCCTCACGTAAGATTTCGTCAGATTTGAGAAAAACCCCCCTCCCCCTAAAACACCCGACGTCAGATCTGGACAATCCCTAATCATGTTTGCTATAATGTTATTTTTGTTGAAGCCAATCTGCGTTAAATTATAATTCTTTAAATGTTAGAAAAACTAAATATGTAACGAGTGGGAAATTTCTTGTACTTTCATCATCCATTACAAATATTTAAAATCAAAAATTGCATAAGCACATTGCAATGCATCATTTTAAATATTGTCAAAAAACCTTTTTATTTTGTATTAAAAATGGCAATTCTTTGTGACTTTTTATGTTTTTTAGTTGAACTTTCAAATAACAATTTACTTTGCTTTTTATACAGTTTCTTTCTTTTTACCAGATTTAATAAAACTGTTATGCTAAGAAAAAAATACAAAACATTCAAAAACTCGAAAAAAGGAAAAAGAAATCTTTGTTCAATTTCAAGCTCGCTAAAATCAAAAACAAAAAGACCCAAACGTCGTGTTTTCTCTTCGCTTTTTGGTACTTTTGTCGTTAACGCCCCCCTGTCATCTTGCAAAATTTTTCTAAGTTTTTTTTCTTCAACAATGTTCAGCAAGTTTAAACAAACTTGCAAAAACACTGTTGAAGAACAAAACTTAGAAAAGTTTTGCAAGATGGAGAGCAAAATGACGACCGTTCAGCAAAGGAGTGAACATGTAAAAAAAGCCTGAAATTAACGTCATCGAAAGCTTTTATAGTGTTTTGATGAAATTTCATGCAAATTCTTGAAAATTTGAATGCTTTTGAATGAGGGGGCGAAAAGAACAATAGTACGCCGTAGTCTTCTTTTGTCGTTAACGCCCCCCTTCGAAAATGAACAAAAATCAAAAATGCAAATTTGCTTCATTCCAAAAATTTTGTGTTCGCAAGATGAAGGGGGGCGTTAAAGACAAAAGTGCCCGCTTTTTTTATATCTTTCTTTTCAATTTCATTACATTGAAGAGATATAGAGATGACTATATGGAAGAAGAAAAGCATAGACATCATCTTTCAGCACAAAAGCAATCTTTCAAATACTGTCAAAAACCTTTTTTTAATATTAAAAATGTGAAGATGGCTTGGTTGTTGAATGAAACTTTCAAATTAAAAAGCTTTACTCTTTGTTTATTTCTTTCTTTTTTCCACATTTAATGAAAAAAAAACAAAAAAATTCAAAAATTAGAAAAAAGAATCCTTTTCAATTTTCTATTTGATGGAATTAAACGCAAAAAGAAACAAAAACGTAACGACTCGTTTTTGCTCTTTTGAAATTTCTGCTTTTTTTGATTTCATTGCATTGAGAAAAAAAGTTGACTAAAGGCTAGATGGTTGAAGAAAAAAACATAGAAATCATCCTTTTTTATTCCTATTTTTTGAACATTTGCAACGCGGTTTTTGAATATTTTGTTTACAAAAAACATTTGATAAAAGATATGACAAAGTGTTATGAAAGAACTGAAATCAGTGGGTTTTATAAAAAAATGTGAACCCAAAAATGCTGAAAAACACCGGCTTGGTTCGAACGACGCGCGTCCAAGTGAAACTTTTTTTGCTGCAGCCTTTTGAACCAGCGGTCGCAGGTTCGAGTGCGCGCCGGGGCATCGATTTTTTTTATGTTTCCGAATTGGCTGATTTTTTGTAGGTATATGTAATCGACCATGGAGAATTTGATGGTGTTATCAGATTTTTTTAAAAAAATTTTTTTAGTGTCGAAAATAGGGAAAATATGTGAAAAAAGTGGAGTGAGGCTTATTTCAGATGCTGGATGACCCCCATACGGATCGAAATCACAAATGGGACCCATCTACCATTAAAGTAGACATATTAGGGCATGTTTTAAGGCCATTTACAAAAAGTAGGCCGGATCCTGGCATATTCAGAATCGCCTTTGAAAAAAAGTTTTTTTCGTTTCGGCATGAAAAAAATTTTTTCTCAAAAAACCGAAAGCGCCATTCGATTCCCCATGGTCGAAAACCTATACAGCCAGGAAATTATATAAAAAGAAGCAAAACTGAATTTTTTTCCCCACGGTCAAAGTTTGGGACTTCTGAATCCCAGAAATCCAGAATCCTAGCACGAAAAAATCTGAAAAAATTATTTTTGGCATTCAGGGACCTATGCCAACAACCTCTGAAAGTTTGAAGTCCCAAATCAAAAATTTTTAAAATTTTGTGAAATTGATTCCCTTGTAAAGTGAAAAAATTAGCCAGACTGCCTCTTAAACAAAAAAATATGCTGTATTGGTTGTTAGAACTAATTTTTTTATATTTTTTATGGGATTTTTGCTTTGGAGATTTTTTAAATGAATAAAGAAAATTTATATTTTGTATGTCTTATTTTTACCGGATATTTAAATTTAATTGCAAAAAAATTAAAATATTCAAACATTAAAACTTAGAAATTCTTTAATTTAATATCTCCAATTTTTTTGAGAACAAAAAGAAAGATGATAGTTGTTTGCATTTTTGCTCACTCTTTTTCGGTTTTTTTTTGTGTCAGAGACTGGCAAACACGAAAAAAATCGATGAAAGAAAAATTTGTTATTCAATACCTTTAAAAAAATGATTTTCAACAAAAATATCAAATATTATTTTCATATTGTGAAAATAATTGACAATAAATTCATATTAAGTTTTAAAACGTTAGTTTTTTATTACATATTTTTTGATACAAAATGACTAAACGTGCAAATAAAATATTTCAAAATATATTTAATTTGCACCAGTAATAAAATGTCGCCATTTTGGTCCCCATCCCCTTTCCCTCGCCCTTTTCCCCGCATTCTTAAAAATTCTCCCTCTCCCTCGCCCTTACCCCTCGAAAATCCCATTTTTTACCCTTTTTTGAAATTTTTTTTATTTAACATTTTATCTTAATTCCTTCAAAAATTTATCCGATCACAAACTAATAAAACTACATAAAAAAAGAAAAAATCTAATCAACGAAATAAAAAAACAAAGCTTTAATTTATTTTTACAATTACAACAAATAGATATTACAATAAAAACAATAAAAGAAAAAAGAAAAGAGAGTTGAAGAGCACTGAGTTGATTGTTAATCAGAAGTTGCACATGAAAGGTGATGGTTGAAGCTAAAAAGGGAAGGAAAAAGGAGGGAAGGGGTCGATGATGAAAGAAAGGGTCAATCAACAGAAGGAATTATTGTGATGGTAATGGAAAAAAGGTTTTCACAATGAGCCTCGTATTCACAAATAACATACACCAATTTTAAAAACTGATGCAGTTATCGCAAGGGAGAATCTGATTCCGGATCCTAAGCCGCAAACACGGTTCTTTGTGCTTGAAAGAATCAGTCCAGTGTGACGTTGGTATTCAATGCTACTAACCTTTTTCCACACCAAACACAACATCCAACTGCTAATTTACCATTACATTCAATCGAAAAAGGGATGGCAAAAAAGGGTAAAAAAACTTATCTGACCAGCAACCAAAAATTCAGTACCACGAGATTGAGCACCACGAATATCAGAATATCAGAAACCAGTTGATGAAGAGAGAGCGAGTTGACAGCTGAAGCCGAAAGAGTTGAGGCCGAAGAATGACATGTTTATTGCAGCATTCACAAGTATATATACTAATTTATAGTAAGAAAAAGAATGAACAATTAGACTGATTTTCACATACATAAATTTGCATATTCCCACAAAAACGACAACATTCATTCATAATCATGTGAAAACACATTTGAATGAATTCTACTAATTTTCCCATGTTTAAATTTGCATATTCCCACATGAATACTTTTAATTCAAAAATGCTGTGAAAAAAAATTGAATGAGGTCAACGAATTTTCACAAATTAAAATTTGCATGTAAAATATATTTTGCATGGTTTTTTGAACGCGTTCCTTCCGTTCCGTTCTAAATGTTTTTTGACTATAAAGAAAAACATTCTGGCCTCCAAAACAGCGGTTTTTCTTTATTTGATGGAATATTATTATTGCTAAAAGTAACACTGATTATGGAAACATATTTTTTGACGGATGTCAAGGTCACCCTCCTTAAGATAAAAAAGTGAAAATATGTCTTTCTATTTTTATTACAAATACACAAAAAAAATGTTCACCTTTTCTATTTTCTTGCTCATATTTTTTTTTGTTAAATTTATTCACACATTCAGTGGTTCAACATTTATCGATCCAGGGCTTACAAGATTAGAATATAGTTATGCAACATCAATTCTGCAACCATATTCTTCCAAAAATGTAAGTTTTTTTAATTTTATATTTAGAAACAACGAAAAAAAATGAGAAAACTAAAACTTGTGCCAGCTGAAGAGATTGTAGTATTTTAGGATTTTGAAAAAAAACTATTTTGTAACAGATTCAAAACAAAAATTTTACCGTATTCTATTTTTGTAGATAACTCATTGCTTTTTTGCTAAACAGTTGTTATGTTTTATACAAACAATGGATCATTCTGATTGTGAGACAGAAGTACTGCATGGTTATGATGCTGCTGGCTATGATTATGTTCACCAAGATCTTAACTACGCAAAACATATTGCACCTCACTTTTATCATTGCCTTATTAAAAAATTTAATGTAACAAAAGATGAACGACGCTATTTATGGATTTTAGAAGGATTGAGAAATGCAAGAGAATCAAAGAAAGAATCGAATATTTTATATCCAAGATGTTTTGAATTGTTAAAAGAGTGTGATGAATGTCAGCCATCGCTTCCATATTATATCATGGATGAAATAATTAGAACTTGCTCAGATGAAGCTTTTAAAAATGCAAATGTTTCTTCCACTTCAAAAAAGAAAGAGCCTTCCCCGATTGATGAACTTGAAAAACTTTCACTGCAAAAAATTGGACTTATTGCAACTTCAAAAGCAGCTCAGAATCTCACTTTTAATGACCTAGAAAATATAAAATTTGTTGCAGCAAGAAATTCAATGTTGCAAAAATTTTTATGTTCTCCAGATTCCTCCACCGAAATATCCTTAAAGGATACGGATGATCCATCTCATAAATGGTTTACATTGGATGAATATGAAGCAGTTAAAAATTTACTTAAAGAAAATCAATATTTTCGATGGTTCATTTGTAGCGGAATTTTTGCTATTTCTTCTTCCTCCGATTTGGTGTGTTTTCCTTCCAAGTATAAAAATTGTGGGGACGTTCTTCATTTTTCATCAGAAGACGTTTCTCGAAATTCATTGGAAAAAGACATTTATGCAAATTTGAAGATGTGCCGCAAGATTGCAAAATCTGAAGATTTACACCATTCTGCAATCTGTAATTAAAGAAAATGTTAGTTTTTTCTATCCGAAATATCTCTTTGTCAGATGGATACTAAATTTGCTTTAGTTTACCTAAATTTTCAGGTTTTTTGTTTTGAATCAACTGTTTTTTATTGTGATGACAGAAATCTATAACAATAAAATATGTATAGTCCAACCAACATTTTTATTAATTTCAAAATTTATTTTACTTTTAAATCAATATTCAAAAAAATTAACAAAAGAGAAACAATCTTGCTTTGCATTTTTATAACAACATTTCAACTACAGTAATATTTATCTGCAAGCTCAACTTTAAATTCAATGTCCTAGTATTTTATTTTTCATGAAATACCAGCAAAATTCGTCAAAACCAAAGCCATTGCTAATTAATGAGTGTAACAAAAAATATATATATTTACTAACAAAACAAACAAATAAATGACATTTTACATTTATAAATGCATCCAAAAATGCACTTGTAAAAAAACAAAGTAAAAACAAAGAAAAAACTTAACATAAAAAATTTTGTACATAAAAAAATAACAAAAAGAAAATACTGTAAGATGTTTTTTAATCCATCAATGCTAAAACAATTTCATAACTAATCCCATCACCAGTTTCTGTCTTTGAGATCACAAATAATGGAACATCTTCTTTCTCGGAATCCCAAACGCCAAATTTTGTCCATACTCCATTACAGTATACCATAAACCGGCATTCAAACAGTTGAGTAATAATTTCAAAATGATCATCCAATAATGATGGAGAAAGAACTTTTTTGAGTTTTTCTTTATCTAAAAATAAAAATGTATTAATTATCGTAATAACAGTAATAAAATCTTACCAGAACCATCTACAGTATCAATAAAATGTTCATTAATCTTTTGCTTAATTGCATCGGTGTGTTTTTCAGTGCCAGTAAGAAAGACTGAAAGACATGAAAATCCAGATTTATCTTTTGAAGGTAAAAGTTTTGATGGCTTTGAAATTGATGAAATTTGAGTTAATTGAATTATTTTGCACAAATCTGTTTTAGCATATTCAGTTCGAATGAATTCCAATCCAAGCTTCTTGCAACATTTACTGAGAAAATATTCAGGTGGTGAAAAATATTCAACGGGAGGAAATGCAGCACATTGATTTCTGTAAAAAAAACTTTAACATACTGCTTACATATCATTGCTCAAAAATGCAGAAAAGAATACAAATTATAAAAGGCTAAATTTTCGAAAACTAGCACAAAGAAGCCTCTACCATTAAATACTTAAAATACTTACCGAGCTGTTTCAACTTCAGAAGTTGGTGTTGGTGATGTCGTTGCTTCAGGTACAAATACATTATCTTCATGCCTAAAAATGATACAAAAATCATATAACTAGCATTATCTTATTTAATTTTCCAATATTGATCTCTCCAAAAAAACCATCATAAAGCCGAACATCAACAATATCAAGTAATCTGCAGATAAATGTTTAAGTAAAATAACTACCTATTTTGATTATCATCATAAGTTTGTGAAGGTGGTGTTGCTGCTGCTAACGGAGCTGCGAAATCCATTGTCGGAAGAATGATTGGCATAGAATTCATACGTGGAGGAGGCATTGCTTGTATATCATCAAAATCATTTATAAATACATCGGCCATATAATTTCCGTGGTCGGCAAAATCAGAAGTTGATGTTTGATCAGTATCGGTTTGTCTAAAAAGTGTTTGGTTACTGTATGTATAACATTACAACAAAAGACTCACTCCAACGAAAACCTGGATCTTTTATTGCTTGAAGATGGTCCTGGGCGAATAGCGGCATTCAAGGCACGTTTGGTTCGTCGCTGACTCCGTGCATTAGAAGATGAAGAAACTGATTCATTATTTACTTCAGCACTGAAATTTGTATAATGTAGGTTGTTGCTTAATATCTGATTATTTTCAGACAATAGATACGATAAAAAATAAATTTACAAACCTTGGATCAGGTTTAACATTCCTTCGACCTCTGTATACTGTAGGTTGTTGTTTAATATCTTCATTATCGCCAATTAAATAAATCCGATTTGCAACTTCTTTAATTTCATCATTTGAATGCTCAAGAAGATTTTGAAGATGTCGTGGACCACCAGAACTTTTAAATTTTTGACTAACATCTTCATATCCAACTGCATTGATTACATTTTCGAATAATGATAAAGCAATAAGCACAAGTTTATCATTGTTACTCTGAAGACTTGCACAAATTGAGGAAATAATTCCGCATTCAATAATAATCGGAATTTGTTCAGACTTTTTGGAAATGATATTTTTGAGAGTTTTGAAGGATTTCTGAAAATTAAGTAATATATAAATGTGGTCCACATCAGAATTCAATTTCAGAGTATTCCATAAAATAGATAAAAAACTTACAATTTTAATTCCTTGAGAATTTGCAGCACCATTAATCTGCTTTACAACTAAAGGAACCAAACTTTCTTGAACCACAAAATCAATTTCTTCTTCTTCGTATGCCGTTGCCTTCTTCAAAAAACTGAGCGTTAATAATCGAATTTCCGGAGTACGAGTGAGCAACTTTTTAAATGACTTCAAAATTCCAAGATCCAGAATATGATGACATAATTGAGCATCCGTTGAAACAATTGTGGTCAAACATTTTAAAGCTTCTTCACAGACTTTTCGTTCTTTTGATCCAACATGTTTAATAATATTCGGTTCAACGGCGTTCATATAAACAATATCTTCAGGAAAATCAGCAGCAATATTACCCAAGCATCGAAGGGTCACTTCAAGAACTCCAGGATTTTTAGATGAGAGAAGATTTGAAAGCCGAGGGATTGCACCATGATCAATTGCAAGTTTGGTATTTTCTTGGGAAGTTTGGATGCCATTCGAAGTTGTTGTAACAGCAGTTGTAAAGAAGACCCCTTCTTCTTGAACGGTTGGACTAAAAAAGTGACAGTAAAAAGTTATAAATCATGGATTAAACAAGATTGCGCAGAACCCTAAAACAGTTCGCAAAAGCGCTAAACTACAGAAAGAGAATTCTCAGAAGGGGCTCTTAGATGAAAAGCCTTTGCAGAAAATACTCTTTTCATGGAGGATCGTTAAATAAACGAGTAACAGCAATCTGCAAATTTTCTCAATTCCGTGGCATGATTCAGACATACTTTCGCATGTATTCCTTTAAGAAGTTAAAAGGTTCCTTATTTGCATAACTAGTACCTACAGATAATTCACATATAAAAGAAACCACAAACTCACTCTTTAGAAGTCATATACTTCATAATTGTTGGCAGCAACCATGGAATTATATCTCCATCAACGCATTCTCCACCAGGAAAGATTTCATTACACATCAAATAGGCTCCTTCCAGTTGAACTTTAGGATCTGGATGTTCTCCTTTCTTAATAATTTCATTTATTATTGCTTCCGAAACTACCATTATTTAAACATGTAAAATTTGGTTTAGAAGAAAATGAAGCTTGTAAAATTACTGCTAAAAAAGAAGAACAAATATTACATGTGTTTGGGTTCATTAAACAACTAATCACGCGTTTAAAAGCAATAACGATCACGACATTGTTATACTTAAAAGCAGTGATGATAAATATAATCCAAATATATTATTTGAAGTGTTGTATATGTATTTTATTTATTAAATTATCCTAACTGTTAGGACATAACACAACTTTAACTTTTTGAAAAAAACAACATTTCTCTTTTGTCATTGAATCACAGAATGCCAACAAAAACAAGCATTTTGTGCAAAAAAAGGAAAACAAAAAAATCAACGGTAACTTTTTAGTAAAGGAAAAAAAAATGTTAAAAAGGGTTTCCTGTATTTCTAATCTATGTTATTTTATTCAGAAATGATTAAAGAATTTTTTTATTCAATCATGAAATCAAAAAAAAATACAAAATAAATATTTATTTTTAGAGAAACAAGAACTTTTATGCAATTTCTGCATCAATATCATCTTTGACCGCTTCAGGAAAATAATCTTTGTAATGAGTAAAAAGTTCATTGAGAAATTCTGAAATTGAAAATGGAAGTGAATTGGAAGAGAGAAGTCGCAAGGTTACAAGTCCATCTTTTCCAAGTACTTCTTCAATGAAATAATTGAATTCGGGATTGCTTCGATCAATGCCGTGATGTTTCTGAAAAAAATGTTGGCTATATGTAATAACAGATATTTTAGATGTCTCAAAGATGAATGAGTAAGCTTACAAAAAATTATAAAATTTTTTGCAAAAATTTGCATATCTCTTTTATCCCTTCCTAAAAAATTAATGCCGTGGCATTGACTGAAACACAAAATGTTAAAAAACAGTTTTTTTTGCAAATTTTTGTATTTTTTTCCTCAAGGACTAAACATTTTGAGAAAATTATTAAACTTTTTAAAAGCCTGTTGAGAACAAAATTTTTGTTACAAAAGTCATCCAAACATAACTACAAAAAATCCAACTTACAAGCAAATCTTCAATAAATCCAGCATAACTTCTTTTCCAAAAAAGAAGAATGAAAAGTTTCAGAATGCTAATAACATTAACAATAATCAAAAAAGTGAATAAAAACCAAATTCCAATAAACATGACTTCATTGAATAAATTAAAAGCAATCAAGCACATTGAAGTTGAAAAAAATGTTTTTCCTGTAACATCATCCCTTCGAGGAAAATCACAATAAACAACTCGGGGAAAATGTCCTGAAGTTTCCCAACTAACATGATGCCATAAATCCCATAAAATTTCTGCTCCCCAAAAAGTGTATTGTGTATTGAAGAATCGATTCAGGAAAAAAAGTTGACAAATAATATTTGCAAGATTTGCAAGTTTGTAAAGGATATAACAGATGGATAAATAATATCGGGGTGGTAGAATTCCTGAAAAGGTGATTTTATATGACATCACTAAAATAACATGTGTCTGATACAAGCAATTAATTTTTTCAACATCATCGATTCTATTGTAATAACAGTGGCCACTGCAGTGGTCACAAATTTGAAACGTCAGAATTCAGTGCCAAAAATTTGCATACTTTTTGCAATTTTTTTGACAACCTTTAACGTTGCCGAACGTTAAAAACTTTTCTTAAATTTACACATCAAGGCAATTATGGAAATTTAATTAATAAGGTATAGTTGCATCAATATCCAAAAATATGCAAATTTTTTAAACTAACCAAATCCTATCAAAGAAAATGGAATTGTTTTAACAAAATTTTCAAAATAATTTAACAATAGATAAAAAAAGGCATTAAAAGAACAAGAGAATTGGCAAATTTGACATTTCAAAAATTATGCAAATTTTTTAGTTTTTGTAATAACGTAAAAACGGCAAATGGCGATATTTTAAGACGTTATTTTACCAAAAATTTATCTCTCTTCATAAAATATGCAAATTTAAAAACAAAACATACCATAAACTCGATCAATTCGAAGAGAATTATATCTCAAAGTTTGCAGCAACCCTTTCGCAGCTTCAGAATTATTTCGAATTGTTCCTTTCTTTTTTAGCATTTTTTTTGCTCGTTTATCCGATAATGCCAAAGCAGCAGCCGTTTGTCGAATTAGAATACCAGTTTTGAAACTGAAAGCTTCCCAAAAATAATGTGGAATCATGCAAAGAAAAGCTTGTGCAACAAGAACGACCGGAATCCATGGATAAAAATGAAGTCTTGCAGCATTTCGAGTTGAATCAACAGGAAAATGAATTTGTTTGGGACTTATAAAATATAGGTCTTCAACGTAGCCTAAAAATGGAGATGTTTTAAGGAATGGAATTAATCTTTTGGATTAATGGATTTGAGAAAGTCCAAGGCAAAAATTTGCATGGCATTTTTAGATTGTTGTTAATCGAGAGGCTGAAGATAAACCATGATATAAAGGGTATGTACCCCGTGAAATTTGTCAGACTTTAATCTTTACCGCTGTCAGCAAAAGATCATAGACATTGTCCTTTCAGTCAAAAGAACTAGAGTGTCAAAATTAAATAAAAACTTGGAAATTAATATGCAAATTTCGTTTTTTCCTTAACTCAAATTTTGGAGACTTTTACCATCTACTGTTTTTTGACTTTTAGTCATCTTTGATGGCGAAGTAAAAAATATTATGTGAATCATTTTTATTGATCCGCTCATACTTAATTTTGAAAGCGATCATTTTCTTTCAACAAAGCTGTCTATTTTATGTTTTTCTTTTTTTTTGCAATTTCGACTGCTAAACATAAAAAACAATTTGCAAAAAAGCGAAAGAATCAAAAAACAAAGCAAAACAACAAAATTAATGCCACAAAAAAATCGAAAAAGGTCATGGGAAAAAAGGGAGTTTTGAAATTCGGACTTAAAAAACTCAGTTAACTTTAATGGTTTTTTAAATAAATTAAAGATAAAAAATATGCAAATTTTAGAGGTGTTTTTAAAAAAAGTTTGCATAAATTTTTTCAACAAAAATAAAAATTCGCGGATTATGTTTTTTGTTTTTAAACAACATCAAATCGTTTTTTCAAAAAAAATTTGAATAAAATTACATATTTAAAAATGCAATTTAGAAAAGCAAATGCGACTGTCAATAGATTTGATTTTTTAGATTAATAAGAGAAACCTTACAAATCAATATTACAAAATTCATTTTTTGTGAAAAATTTTTTGATAACAAAATTTAAAAAAAAAACGAAAAAAAAGAACTGCAAAAATTTGCATAATAAAGATGCCCTTCTTTCAATGACTAATATCTAACATTGATTTAAAAATTGTACCCTTAATCATCACATCTTTTAATTTGTCATACCTAATCACAATCCCTCTAACTTTTATAAAAACCCCAAAAACTTACAGTAATAATTGATGAACCAATTCCACATACTTAATTCATAGGCATTTTCAAAGCAATGAATTGAAGGAGTTGCAAGAAGTCGAAGAAGGAAAAGCAGGGCAAAAGTAATCAAGAGATTTGGGGTAAAAATTTGATGAAGTCGATCAACTGAGTCATTGTTAAACTTCTTATAAATATTTCGATATAACAAAAAAGTGGATTGAAGAAACATTCTTCGAAAAATACTAAAATTGAATTAAATTTTAGAGTAAAACAAAGTATATTTTTTTGATGTTGTTTGATTTGATTCAAATTTATTTTGAAAAAAATACAAAAATAAAAAAAGACAGAAGAGCAGTGTTTTTTTTGTTGAAATTTTTTTTGTCGAAGAAGGATCGACGAAAGAAAGGCGGTCGAAAAAGTGGGAGAATGTTTTTTTGAAAGAGAGAAAAGGAGAGGTGTCTGGTTATTGAATGTGTCTAAGGCAAAAAAAGGAAAGTGTGAATCAAAAGATCGGCATAATAAAAAGACAAGCATCACTTTTTTTCTGCAACAGCCGAAGCAGCTGCAGAAGGGGTTTTTTTGGTTTTAAACTATGGTTATTTAATCGCGCAAAAAAATAAAAAATTGTTGCTGCAAAAAATTTTCTCTGAAAGAAGGAAAAAAATGTGAACACAAAACATAAACAATCATAGTTTTTCATTTCATATTAAAGATTTTTTTCCGGCATTGTTGAAAACAATTTTTTTTAAGATGATAATGATACTTCATTCAAAGTTTTTTCTTACAAAAGTTATTGAAAATCAGAGACTCATAAAAGCTAGCTTTTGTATGTTCTTTTTAATTGTATTTTTGAATATTTTGTCAATTTTTTAAATTCGTATATAATACATTCTTATAAGAATTCATGTAACAGTGGTTAAAGGACGAGACCCATCGTGAATAAACTTTTTGCACGCAATTTTGATTGCATTTCTCGACCCGAAAACACCTTTCATTGGAGCTTGTTTTTTTGTTCACTGCAGCTGCAAAAAAGAAAAGAAAAAACAAGCTCCAATGACTCATTGGCAATGACTCTCTGATTTTTGTAAAAAAAGTTTATTCATGCTGGATCTCCTCCTTTAAATAATAATTTATACGCATATTGTCGAAGAATTTTGTTCCAGCAGTATTAATTTAAAAGTTTAATGGAAAAATTTTCATAAAAAATTCTTGTTATTGAATACCTGACACTTTTTTAGCATTAATTAATATTTTTTATAAAATGCTGTAATACTTAGGTAATTTTTAGATTATTCTGTTTTCTACGGAAATTGAATTTCATTGTTGACCTTGATCTTATGTTGTTTTTTGTAGTCCTTTATAGAAAGTAATAGCAATGTTCGATTGCAGAAAACTTTCATAATATCAATAACAATGTTTGTGAAGATGTGTTTATGCAAGATAGGGTTTTCAGATAACAAAAATATTATAAATTTATTGCTCTTCAAAAAAACATAATAATTTCAGCTTTTTTAAGGCGTTTATAAATTTTCAACAAGCAATTTTTATCATTAATTGTTAATATGGATTCCATCCTTTACATCCATTTTTTGCAAATGCAGTATTGATATTGAAATAATTATCATGATCCTAAAAAGAAGTACACTCTGTTTTTTGCTAAAATGAAGGTTAAAAAGTTTTGCCAAAAATGTGGAATCTTTAGTCCATAGACAGAAAAAATTTAACTTACATTTGGTACTAAAATTGAGCGGTGATGCGATTCAATTTTGATATTTTTTATTTTTTTGGATGAATATTTTTTTATTTTTATGACCAACTCTATAACTCTTTAAAATCTATTTGCTAACCACGGACGACTAAACAACTTCATACCCTATACAAGGCCTTATCTAGGAAAAAGGGAACTATAAAAATTTTTACGGGGTTGACTTTGATCCTTTACCGCCATCGGCAAAATGTCAAAGGATTTTGTCCATTTTGGTAAGGGCGTCCTGACAAGGCCGTAAGGAGAGGAGAAAAAAATTACAGGGTGGGCATTTTAATTTCGGAGGGGGCACGCCTTTGATCTTTTGCCGCCTTAACACTGCGGCGGCAAAAGATCAAGGGATTTTCCCAGTTTTAGTGCCCCAAATGTCCCCCTCTCTACGGCCTTGGCTTCCTGAAATGTTCTATCTTTTTTTTTGCCGCTGACGCCGCCGCCAGCGGCATTCTTTGATCAATGGTAACGTTATTTGAACTTTTGTATTTTGAAAGTTCAAAGAAATTTTGCCGACGATTGCTCATGGAAAAACTGTCTTTTTGCCCCTCTAACCCATAAATAAAGGCATGGCTCTGTAAATTTCATTCAAAATGAATATCAAAAAAGAAAATGAATCACGTCACCGCCTAATTCCAATTTGCTGTCACTGCATTTCTCTCCTTCATCTTCGTCACATTCAACCCAAGTTGCTCCAGGTGACATGTCATTATCATACCAAACTTCAGATTTATGATGATAATAATTTCTAAAACCTTTTGGTGGTAAATGTGGGATAATGTCATGTCGATGAACAATTCGATATGCATATGATAACAAAGAATCTGCAGCTTCTGCATATTCGAAATCCCCAACTCTTGGTTCACCAAATGTTACAAGTTTTATGAGATCGTGTGGAACAAGCTTTGTATGAGCAATTGTTGATGCAGCAATTGAAGCAATTGCTGCTCCTAAAAAAATTGTTAAGGAGATAAAGTGTGTCCCAAAACTTTAGCCGAGGTTCAGAATTTAAGGATTCTGATAGAATCTGGTATCGGTGTTAAAAGCGATTGTTACCATCGTATTCCTCATGTTAAAAAACCCCTATAAACAAACTTTCAGCTCCCGTACTCTTCTAGAATTCGCGTCGGGACATTAATCACAAAATTTAGGTGTCCCAAAACTTTAGCCGAGGTACAGAAAAAATTGAAAACTCAATAGGAATACATAAATCGATGTTTGGAGGTTGTTCCCCATGCTTAATAAAAACTTATTTGTGAAGAAAAAACCAAAAAATTTGTACTGGCATCGATTTGCCACCAACTTGAAAATGCCATTTTTGCCGTTTTTGGCACTTTTCAGGTGCTAATTTCTCTGCGGGAAAACAACGATACAGAAAACCATGTATGCCATGTTGTAGCCCATATTAAAGTTACTTAGTCCCCCAAGTTTTATAACTCAATATCCAATGTACATCTTCAGGCACTTTTTTGAAAAACACAATTTTCACCTTTTTTCAGTGTTTTTGATAAAATTCTGCATTTTTTAGGATTTTTGAAATTCTGATTTGAGACAGGTGTGTGAGATTGAGCCATGAAACTTTGTAGACATGTTTAGTATGATAAGGGCTACAAAATGGCATATGTAGCATCTTCTAAAATTTACTGTGAGCCATTTTATAGGCACGTAAAAATCGCCAAAAATGGCATTTTCAAGTTGGTGGCAAATCGATGCCAGTACAAATTTTTTGGTTTTTTCTTCACAAATAAGTTTTTATTAAGCATGGGGAACAACCTCCAAACATCGATTTATGTATTCCTATTGAGTTTTCAATTTTTTCTGTACCTCGGCTAAAGTTTTGGGACACCTAAATTTTGTGATTAATGTCCCGACGCGAATTCTAGAAGAGTACGGTAGCTGAAAGTTTGTTTATAGGGGTTTTTTAACATGAGGAATACGATGGTAACAATCGCTTTTAACACCGATACCAGATTCTATCAGAATCCTTAAATTCTGAACCTCGGCTAAAGTTTTGGGACACACTTTATTTAAGTTTTGCACTTTTAAGCGATTCGGTGGTCCCTTTTTATATCCCCTGAATTCAAATGAGGAGAATGGGAAAATTTTTAAAAGGTGGGGAAACAGAAAAATTATGTTCTTGATTTCACTGACGGATTCTAAGAAAATAAAAGTTTTCACATATTAAAAATCAATAAAGTCGCTACAGTATTTTAAGAAACTGAAATTAAACGATCAAAGTATGCCGATTGCGGTTGTAGCGTCGGCGGCGGTATATATTTTTTTTGCCCTGCAGCGGTGATATTACTTTTTTCTTTAATTAACACGGCAAAAAATAGAAAAAAAACGAATATATTCCGAATTCAAAAACTTCTCTCAGATTTTTACTTTGTATTTTGAATTTGTTAAAAATTAACGGCTATGTTTATCTCAGACCTTTTTTTAGAACCAAACTAACAAAAAATTTTTAGAGAGAAAATTGGGGGAACAGGACGGTGAAGAGAAAGCTGATAAACCCCCGGGGAAAAGAGAGTTCACGGGACAATTCTTGATCTGAAAAGATAAAAAAAATTAACCTAATGAATGCCCTGTAATCCAAACATCATAACCAGGATTTGCATTTTTAAGTGCTAGAAAGTCATCTTTCATTCCATTAACCCAAAGTAGATTAAAAGCATTCAAAAAATATTCATTAACATTTCCACCACTTAAAAATGGTGCAACTGGCTTGGAAAAAACAATATCTGCCATTTCAACAAGAGCTTCTTCATATCCAAGTGAACCACGAAATGATAAAATAATTGCTTTATCAGAATTTGAAACAGCTGTAAATCCAGCACATGTATCATTTTGGGTAAAATCACATATTACTGAAATTCGACGCTTAAACTAAAAAAGGGTTGTTAGCTTAAGTTATTAATGCAAATTTGCAAACTTGACTATTTTTATAATTATCTTTGACACAAATTTCTGGATGTTCACTGAATGCCGAAGATGCCATTGGCCAAACAAAAAATTTTACAAATGTTTCATTGTAACTGGATTCACAAAAGTTGACAATCAAAAATAACAAAAATATTTTGGCAACAAAAAATTTCATTCTTTCTTGTTGTTTTTAGGAAGGCTATTTGGAAAGAAAAAAAAACAGAGCTGAAAGGCTGTGGTTTCTTTTATAAGGAAATGATTGTCCCTATTTTTGTCTGATAAGGAAACATTTATATCAAGGAACTGAAAACATCAAAAGAAGGCCAAAACTCACTGTTGCAAAAAAACAATTTTTGTTTTCAGAAGTTAGTGATATAAATAATGTAGCCAATAAAATTTTTATTGATTCGAAGTTGTGTGAAAAAGATAAAAAACATTTTTCTATTCAATATATGAAAATGTTATATAAAGCTATATTTATAATACTACTGTGATACCGATTGTCATTTATGGATTTTAATTATTGTTTAATGTTTTGTCTTCGTAAATCCCAAGTCTCGCTATTCAAACGGTATTTTGTAATCACCAGTTGATCTCGTACAAATACTCTTATTATAAATTTAACTTAAAAATATAAAAATCAAGTATTCAAAAAAAAACTGCAAGATGCTCGATCTCACGAATAAAGTGTTTAATAACAAATATCAGATGAAAATGTTTTTCCAATGCCTAATGAATGTTCAGGCATCAAACCATTAGATAACTAAATCATCAAGATGGCCAGGTCAAAAAGATTTTATTTGTTTTTTGGATAGTTTAGGTCACGACCATTCCAAAAATATCAAATTTATTACCCAAAGACCTTGCCATCATACTGTAAATTGATGATTTAATTACCTAAGGGCATAAAACCATTAGATAACTAAATCATCAAGATGGCCAGGTCAAAAAGATTTTATTTGATTTTTGGATAGTTTAGGTCACGACCATTCCAAAAATATCAAATTTATTACCCAAAGACCTTGCCATCATACTGTAAATTGATGATTTAATTACCTAAGGGCATCAAACCATTAGATAAATAAATCATCAAGATGGCCAGGTCAAAAAGATTTTATTTGTTTTTTGGATAGTTTAGGTCACGACCATTCCAAAAATATCAAATTTATTACCCAAAGACCTTGCCATCATACTGTAAATTGATGATTTAATTACCTAAGGGCATAAAACCATTAGATAACTAAATCATCAAGATGGCCAGGTCAAAAAGATTTTATTTGATTTTTGGATAGTTAAGGTCACGACCATTTCAAAAATATCAAATTTATTACCCAAAGACCTTGCCATCATACTGTAAATTGATGATTTAATTACCTAAGGGCATAAAACCATTAGATAACTAAATCATCAAGATGGCCAGGTCAAAAAGATTTTATTTGATTTTTGGATAGTTTAGGTCACGACCATTCCAAAAATATCAAATTTATTACCCAAAGACCTTGCCATCATACTGTAAATTGATGATTTAATTACCTAAGGGCATCAAACCATTAGATAAATAAATCATCAAGATGGCCAGGTCAAAAAGATTTTATTTATTTTTTGGATAGTTTTGGTCATGACCATTCTAAAAAGATCAAATTTATTACCCAAAGACCTTGCCATCATACTGTAAATTGATGATTTAATTACCTAAGGGCAAGAAACCATTAGATAAATAAATCATCAAGATGGCCAGGTCAAAAAGATTTTATTTATTTTTTGGATAGTTTTGGTCATGACCATTCTAAAAAGATCAAATTTATTACCCAAAGACCTTGCCATCATACTGTAAATTGATGATTTAATTACCTAAGGGCATCAAACCAGTAGATAACTAAATCATCAAGATGGCTAGGTCAAAAAGATTTTATTTGTTTTTTGGATAGTTTTGGTCATGACCATTCCAAAAATATCAAATTTATTACCCAAAGACCTTGCCATCATACTGTAAATTGATGATTTAATTACCTAAGGGCATCAAACCAGTAGATAACTAAATCATCAAGATGGCCAGGTCAAAAAGATTTCATTTGATTTTTGGATAGTTTAGGTCACGACCATTCCAAAAATATCAAATTTATTACCCAAAGACCTTGCCATCATACTGTAAATTGATGATTTAATTACCTAAGGGCATCAAACCAGTAGATAACTAAATCATCAAGATGGCTAGGTCAAAAAGATTTTATTTGTTTTTTGGATAGTTTTGGTCATGACCATTCTAAAAAGATCAAATTTATTACCCAAAGACCTTGCCATCATACTGTAAATTGATGATTTAATTACCTAAGGGCATCAAACCAGTAGATAACTAAATCATCAAGATGGCTAGGTCAAAAAGATTTTATTTGTTTTTTGGATAGTTTTGGTCATGACCATTCTAAAAAGATCAAATTTATTACCCAAAGACCTTGCCATCATACTGTAAATTGATGATTTAATTACCTAAGGGCATCAAACCAGTAGATAACTAAATCATCAAGATGGCTAGGTCAAAAAGATTTTATTTGTTTTTTGGATAGTTTTGGTCATGACCATTCTAAAAAGATCAAATTTATTACCCAAAGACCTTGCCATCATACTGTAAATTGATGATTTAATTACCTAAGGGCATCAAACCAGTAGATAACTAAATCATCAAAATGGCTAGGTCAAAAAGATTTTATTTGTTTTTTGGATAGTTTTGGTCATGACCATTCTAAAAAGATCAAATTTATTACCCAAAGACCTTGCCATCATACTGTAAATTGATGATTTAATTACCTAAGGGCATCAAACCAGTAGATAACTAAATCATCAAGATGGCTAGGTCAAAAAGATTTTATTTGTTTTTTGGATAGTTTTGGTCATGACCATTCTAAAAAGATCAAATTTATTACCCAAAGACCTTGCCATCATACTGTAAATTGATGATTTAATTACCTAAGGGCATCAAACCATTAGATAACTAAATCATCAAGATGGCTAGGTCAAAAAGATTTTATTTGTTTTTTGGATAGTTTTGGTCATGACCATTCCAAAAATATCAAATTTATTACCCAAAGACCTTGCCATCATACTGTAAATTGATGATTTAATTACCTAAGGGCATCAAACCAGTAGATAACTAAATCATCAAGATGGCCAGGTCAAAAAGATTTTATTTGTTTTTTGGATAGTTTAGGTCACGACCATTCCAAAAATATCAAATTTATTACCCAAAGACCTTGCCATCATACTGTAAATTGATGATTTAATTACCTAAGGGCATCAAACCAGTAGATAACTAAATCATCAAGATGGCTAGGTCAAAAAGATTTTATTTGTTTTTTGGATAGTTTTGGTCATGACCATTCCAAAAATATCAAATTTATTACCCAAAGACCTTGCCATCATACTGTAAATTGATGATTTAATTACCTAAGGGCATCAAACCAGTAGATAACTAAATCATCAAGATGGCTAGGTCAAAAAGATTTTATTTGTTTTTTGGATAGTTTAGGTCACGACCATTCCAAAAATATCAAATTTATTACCCAAAGACCTTGCCATCATACTGTAAATTGATGATTTAATTACCTAAGGGCATCAAACCAGTAGATAACTAAATCATCAAGATGGCTAGGTCAAAAAGATTTTATTTGTTTTTTGGATAGTTTTGGTCATGACCATTCTAAAAAGATCAAATTTATTACCCAAAGACCTTGCCATCATACTGTAAATTGATGATTTAATTACCTAAGGGCATCAAACCAGTAGATAACTAAATCATCAAGATGGCTAGGTCAAAAAGATTTTATTTATTTTTTGGATAGTTTTGGTCATGACCATTCTAAAAAGATCAAATTTATTACCCAAAGACCTTGCCATCATACTGTAAATTGATGATTTAATTACCTAAGGGCAAGAAACCATTAGATAAATAAATCATCAAGATGGCCAGGTCAAAAAGATTTTATTTATTTTTTGGATAGTTTTGGTCATGACCATTCTAAAAAGATCAAATTTATTACCCAAAGACCTTGCCATCATACTGTAAATTGATGATTTAATTACCTAAGGGCATCAAACCAGTAGATAACTAAATCATCAAGATGGCTAGGTCAAAAAGATTTTATTTGTTTTTTGGATAGTTTTGGTCATGACCATTCCAAAAATATCAAATTTATTACCCAAAGACCTTGCCATCATACTGTAAATTGATGATTTAATTACCTAAGGGCATCAAACCAGTAGATAACTAAATCATCAAGATGGCCAGGTCAAAAAGATTTCATTTGATTTTTGGATAGTTTAGGTCACGACCATTCCAAAAATATCAAATTTATTACCCAAAGACCTTGCCATCATACTGTAAATTGATGATTTAATTACCTAAGGGCATCAAACCAGTAGATAACTAAATCATCAAAATGGCTAGGTCAAAAAGATTTTATTTGTTTTTTGGATAGTTTTGGTCATGACCATTCTAAAAAGATCAAATTTATTACCCAAAGACCTTGCCATCATACTGTAAATTGATGATTTAATTACCTAAGGGCATCAAACCAGTAGATAACTAAATCATCAAGATGGCTAGGTCAAAAAGATTTTATTTGTTTTTTGGATAGTTTTGGTCATGACCATTCTAAAAAGATCAAATTTATTACCCAAAGACCTTGCCATCATACTGTAAATTGATGATTTAATTACCTAAGGGCATCAAACCAGTAGATAACTAAATCATCAAGATGGCTAGGTCAAAAAGATTTTATTTGTTTTTTGGATAGTTTTGGTCATGACCATTCCAAAAATATCAAATTTATTACCCAAAGACCTTGCCATCATACTGTAAATTGATGATTTAATTACCTAAGGGCATCAAACCAGTAGATAACTAAATCATCAAGATGGCCAGGTCAAAAAGATTTCATTTGATTTTTGGATAGTTTAGGTCACGACCATTCCAAAAATATCAAATTTATTACCCAAAGACCTTGCCATCATACTGTAAATTGATGATTTAATTACCTAAGGGCATCAAACCAGTAGATAACTAAATCATCAAAATGGCTAGGTCAAAAAGATTTTATTTGTTTTTTGGATAGTTTTGGTCATGACCATTCTAAAAAGATCAAATTTATTACCCAAAGACCTTGCCATCATACTGTAAATTGATGATTTAATTACCTAAGGGCATCAAACCAGTAGATAACTAAATCATCAAGATGGCTAGGTCAAAAAGATTTTATTTGTTTTTTGGATAGTTTTGGTCATGACCATTCTAAAAAGATCAAATTTATTACCCAAAGACCTTGCCATCATACTGTAAATTGATGATTTAATTACCTAAGGGCATCAAACCAGTAGATAACTAAATCATCAAAATGGCTAGGTCAAAAAGATTTTATTTGTTTTTTGGATAGTTTTGGTCATGACCATTCTAAAAAGATCAAATTTATTACCCAAAGACCTTGCCATCATACTGTAAATTGATGATTTAATTACCTAAGGGCATCAAACCAGTAGATAACTAAATCATCAAGATGGCTAGGTCAAAAAGATTTTATTTGTTTTTTGGATAGTTTTGGTCATGACCATTCTAAAAAGATCAAATTTATTACCCAAAGACCTTGCCATCATACTGTAAATTGATGATTTAATTACCTAAGGGCATCAAACCATTAGATAACTAAATCATCAAGATGGCTAGGTCAAAAAGATTTTATTTGTTTTTTGGATAGTTTTGGTCATGACCATTCCAAAAATATCAAATTTATTACCCAAAGACCTTGCCATCATACTGTAAATTGATGATTTAATTACCTAAGGGCATCAAACCAGTAGATAACTAAATCATCAAGATGGCCAGGTCAAAAAGATTTTATTTGTTTTTTGGATAGTTTAGGTCACGACCATTCCAAAAATATCAAATTTATTACCCAAAGACCTTGCCATCATACTGTAAATTGATGATTTAATTACCTAAGGGCATCAAACCAGTAGATAACTAAATCATCAAGATGGCTAGGTCAAAAAGATTTTATTTGTTTTTTGGATAGTTTTGGTCATGACCATTCCAAAAATATCAAATTTATTACCCAAAGACCTTGCCATCATACTGTAAATTGATGATTTAATTACCTAAGGGCATCAAACCAGTAGATAACTAAATCATCAAGATGGCTAGGTCAAAAAGATTTTATTTGTTTTTTGGATAGTTTAGGTCACGACCATTCCAAAAATATCAAATTTATTACCCAAAGACCTTGCCATCATACTGTAAATTGATGATTTAATTACCTAAGGGCATCAAACCAGTAGATAACTAAATCATCAAGATGGCTAGGTCAAAAAGATTTTATTTGTTTTTTGGATAGTTTTGGTCATGACCATTCTAAAAAGATCAAATTTATTACCCAAAGACCTTGCCATCATACTGTAAATTGATGATTTAATTACCTAAGGGCATCAAACCAGTAGATAACTAAATCATCAAGATGGCTAGGTCAAAAAGATTTTATTTGTTTTTTGGATAGTTTTGGTCATGACCATTCTAAAAAGATCAAATTTATTACCCAAAGACCTTGCCATCATACTGTAAATTGATGATTTAATTACCTAAGGGCATCAAACCAGTAGATAACTAAATCATCAAGATGGCTAGGTCAAAAAGATTTTATTTGTTTTTTGGATAGTTTTGGTCATGACCATTCCAAAAATATCAAATTTATTACCCAAAGACCTTGCCATCATACTGTAAATTGATGATTTAATTACCTAAGGGCATCAAACCAGTAGATAACTAAATCATCAAGATGGCCAGGTCAAAAAGATTTCATTTGATTTTTGGATAGTTTAGGTCACGACCATTCCAAAAATATCAAATTTATTACCCAAAGACCTTGCCATCATACTGTAAATTGATGATTTAATTACCTAAGGGCATCAAACCATTAGATAAATAAATCATCAAGATGGCCAGGTCAAAAAGATTTTATTTATTTTTTGGATAGTTTTGGTCATGACCATTCTAAAAAGATCAAATTTATTACCCAAAGACCTTGCCATCATACTGTAAATTGATGATTTAATTACCTAAGGGCATCAAACCAGTAGATAACTAAATCATCAAGATGGCTAGGTCAAAAAGATTTTATTTGTTTTTTGGATAGTTTTGGTCATGACCATTCTAAAAAGATCAAATTTATTACCCAAAGACCTTGCCATCATACTGTAAATTGATGATTTAATTACCTAAGGGCATCAAACCAGTAGATAACTAAATCATCAAGATGGCCAGGTCAAAAAGATTTCATTTGATTTTTGGATAGTTTTGGTCATGACCATTCTAAAAAGATCAAATTTATTACCCAAAGACCTTGCCATCATACTGTAAATTGATGATTTAATTACCTAAGGGCATCAAACCAGTAGATAACTAAATCATCAAGATGGCTAGGTCAAAAAGATTTTATTTGTTTTTTGGATAGTTTTGGTCATGACCATTCCAAAAATATCAAATTTATTACCCAAAGACCTTGCCATCATACTGTAAATTGATGATTTAATTACCTAAGGGCATCAAACCATTAGATAACTAAATCATCAAGATGGCCAGGTCAAAAAGATTTTATTTGATTTTTGGATAGTTTTGGTCATGACCATTCTAAAAAGATCAAATTTATTACCCAAAGACCTTGCCATCATACTGTAAATTGATGATTTAATTACCTAAGGGCATCAAACCAGTAGATAACTAAATCATCAAGATGGCTAGGTCAAAAAGATTTTATTTGTTTTTTGGATAGTTTTGGTCATGACCATTCTAAAAAGATCAAATTTATTACCCAAAGACCTTGCCATCATACTGTAAATTGATGATTTAATTACCTAAGGGCATCAAACCAGTAGATAACTAAATCATCAAGATGGCCAGGTCAAAAAGATTTTATTTGTTTTTTGGATAGTTTTGGTCATGACCATTCTAAAAAGATCAAATTTATTACCCAAAGACCTTGCCATCATACTGTAAATTGATGATTTAATTACCTAAGGGCATCAAACCAGTAGATAACTAAATCATCAAGATGGCTAGGTCAAAAAGATTTTATTTGTTTTTTTGGATAGTTTTGGTCATGACCATTCCAAAAATATCAAATTTATTACCCAAAGACCTTGCCATCATACTGTAAATTGATGATTTAATTACCTAAGGGCATCAAACCATTAGATAAATAAATCATCAAGATGGCCAGGTCAAAAAGGTTTTATTTGTTTTTTGGATAGTTTAGGTCACGACCATTCCAAAAATATCAAATTTATTACCCAAAGACCTTGCCATCATACTGTAAATTGATGATTTAATTACCTAAGGGCATCAAACCATTAGATAACTAAATCATCAAAGATGGCCTGGTCAAAAAGATTTTATTTGTTTTTTTGGATAGTTTTGGTCATGACCATTCCAAAAATATCAAATTTATTACCCAAAGACCTTGCCATCATACTGTAAATTGATGATTTAATTACCTAAGGGCATCAAACCAGTAGATAACTAAATCATCAAGATGGCCAGGTCAAAAAGATTTTATTTGTTTTTTGGATAGTTTTGGTCATGACCATTCTAAAAAGATCAAATTTATTACCCAAAGACCTTGCCATCATACTGTAAATTGATGATTTAATTACCTAAGGGCATCAAACCAGTAGATAACTAAATCATCAAGATGGCTAGGTCAAAAAGATTTTATTTGTTTTTTTGGATAGTTTTGGTCATGACCATTCCAAAAATATCAAATTTATTACCCAAAGACCTTGCCATCATACTGTAAATTGATGATTTAATTACCTAAGGGCATCAAACCATTAGATAAATAAATCATCAAGATGGCCAGGTCAAAAAGGTTTTATTTGTTTTTTGGATAGTTTAGGTCACGACCATTCCAAAAATATCAAATTTATTACCCAAAGACCTTGCCATCATACTGTAAATTGATGATTTAATTACCTAAGGGCATCAAACCATTAGATAACTAAATCATCAAAGATGGCCTGGTCAAAAAAAAGGGCGCATTCTTCGTAAAAAAATATATAAACAATAATCCACGTAAATGTTGAAGAACAATCCGTAATAAACCTGATACCGATTATACAATCCCTACACACCATGACGTTCAAAACCCCAATTCCACGACTAAAAATTTCTCAAGTTCAGTAAGCTTTGAAAAAATCTGAACTATCATCGGTTGACTTAAAGATAACAAATTCAAGCATGCGAAATGTGAGAGTCTGCGTTCACAAACTACTAAATAAGTCCGCCCTGACCTTTGTCCAAGAGCTAAACTGAACAGGGCTAATACTACTCCAATACACGACCAAAATATATGAACAAAACATTTATAAAAACATAACTCATACATCATAAAAATTTAAGTGAAACAATTTACAAAACATTTTTAATCTTGAGCATTTTCAGATTTAGGTGTCTTATTTTCATCAGCTTCTCCATCAGATTGAACATCCTTAGGTTTAGATGATTTAGTTTCATCAGCTCCTCCATCAGATTCAGCATTCTTAGGTTCAGATGTCTTATTTTCACCATCAGATTGAGTACCATTTTTAGCACCGCTACGACGACGATTACGACTATTTCGAGGACGAGATGTCTTTTTTTCACCATTTTCTCCATCGGATTGAGCACTATTCTTAACACCGCTACGACGATTTCCAGGATTAGATGCCTTATTTTCATCATTTTCTCCATCAGATTGAGCATTTTCATTTTTGGTACCGCTACGACGGCGACGACGATTACGACGATTTCCATTTTGAGGAGAGCTATCACCTTGACTATGAGAGGTATTGCGGCGACGACGATTACCTAAAACTGAAATGATAGAAAAAGCAACACAATATTCAAATGAAATACCGAAGTTAGAACGAAGAGGATATCGAAGTTGGATAATATATACACCTTGAACATCAGTACCATCAGGTCCGGTAACATTTGAAGCTTCAGGTCCGCGAATACCTTTAACAACATCAAATTCAACTTTTTCATTGTGGGCAAGAGAGCGAAGGTAGACACGATTCATGCGAGACTTTGCAATGTTCATTTGATGAACAAAGACATCACCAGTTCCATCATCACGAGCAATAAATCCATAATGATAGCGAAGAGAGAACCACTTGACGGTACCAGCAATTTTTACCTCCAAGACTTCTTTAAGCTTTTGAGCTTCTTCATGCTGTTTCAGAAGAACGTGATAAGGAACGTAAGCCTGAAAAAGGTGGAAATTTTTATCAGAGAAATAATATTAATAGTGAATGCAGCAACCGAAAAAAGAGAAAGCTCTTGCAATATTTGTCTTAGTAAACATAAATAAAACTTACTTGGCGATTGTTTTCCTTCATGATTGGTTTTTTATTTAGACGAAAGAGCTTTTGAGCGGCCACTGGCACACACGATTGTTCTAATTTAAAAATGAATTGAATTTTTTTGAAGAAACGTCAAAAGTTGGCTGCAGCTGCGCTACCGTATCCTTCTCTCTCGTTTTTTCGTGTCGATTTTAAAATGGGTTGGCGCGAATTTTAAAATTTTCTTAGCAAAAAAAGGTTGAAGAAAAAAAGCGTTTACATTTTTTTTAAAAAAAAGGTTTACATTTTTTTCAGTGAAGAAAATTTGTACTGCAGATATTTTTTTCTGTACTGATTTAAGCAATGCGACAAAGTTATTTTATCTTTTAAAAAGTAGAAAAATAATAATAAGTGGTATAAATCTAAAAAAAGAGAAAAAAAAGTTGGAGTTAGCATATACCGGAATGTTTATGAGGTGATGAAGCATCCATTTGTTTAATAACAAGAATTTTAATGGAGTAAACTTCATAATGAATTTATTCCTGTTATATTATCATATGTCATATCTATACCCTCGATATACCTTTTACCTCTTTATAATGTCCTTTATCTGCGGTCCCTTCAACAAGGAGCCCCCTTAAATTGGACCTCGTTATAACGTCAACCTTGATATAACGTCTTTTTTCCCGGTCCCTTGAGAAACGTTATAACGAGGTTCGACTGTATATGTAATTTATTCATTCATTTTCTGCATACATGTATGCAAAAACTGAATGAATATACGATATATGTATATACATCATTTTGCTCCATGTTATCGCTTTTTTTTAACTCATTTAATCTTTAGTAATTCTTCTATATCCTTCAACTTTAGATACAGGAACAATAATGCTTAATGGGATTACAAAAAAGAATATTGCAATTAGCAATAAAGAATTCAAACTTCAAGCTTATAAAGCAGATGATGATACTTTGATTGAAAGATCTCAAGATGGTTCTGAGCTCAATGTTTTTCAGCCGGGCAGCGGAGAAACGATGTTTGCTGATTTCTATATTTTTGATACAAATGATTGTAAACACAAACTTATTTTACCAAATACTTCTCGCCTGGCTATACAGTATGTATATTCACCAAAAGTGACAACACCGACAACACCAACTACTTCAACTACTCAAAAAATTACTGTAACAACAAAGAAAATTACGATTGCCACCACGATAAAAGGAGAAGAAAATGAAATTGACAATGCCGAACTTGCTCTTCATTGGTATATTATTATATTGATTGCTGAAATTATTTTGTAAGTTTAGGGAATATATATTAAATTTTAAATGATTTAACATTTCTTGGTGGTCATAATTCAATACAATGTTTTACGATAATATTGTTGTTTATCGTGAAACATTGCTAAGAAGACTCATTGATTTTATTTGTCTACGTAAATTTTTTAGATGTGTGTTTATTAGTGCAGCTTTAACATGGCTTTATATTACTCTTACAAAACGATTCAAAATTCAACAGCCTTCATCATTGTCAGTTGAAGGAGATTCTCGAGATAAAAAAATTGAAAGTGCCCTTGAAGATTTACATGCAACAACTGCACAATCTGGTGATGTTGTAAATGGATCAAAATCTACTTCAAAAACTACAGCTGGATCTATTGCAGCAGCAGATTCTCATGGCTCAAAACTTCAAACAGCTCGACAACCCACAAATAATAATAATCAAAGATGAAACGATAATGAAGAACGACAAAATCATGGACCGAATCTTCCAGCTCAATCACAAAAATCAAAGAAAAGCTTTTTGGAAAGAATGAGTAATAAGTTTAAGCGAAAGGTATGCTTAATTAATTATCCCTGGGGGTTAATTAATTTTTTGTAATTACTGTATACCATAATGTTTTAGAACAAAGAACCAAATTCCAAAAAATTTTTTTTTGCAACAACCACAAATTTCTGTATCTGGTTTTTCAAGTTCAACAATGATGAATATTCCATTCGGGTAATCAAAAGAAATTGCAAAAGCTCGTGACAAGATTTAACCGCAACAAGAATAATTAAAGAAATCTGTTAAATAGATTAAAGCTCATGCTCCATTTTCAAAAGAATTTGGTATTGATCAACAAGGATGTGAACCAACTCAAGCAAATCGAGAAGTATCATATCAAACTGAAGTTGCAAATGTTACAAAAGCAAAAAAAGTAAGTTTTATTTTGTGGATTTTAAACAAGTAATTCCCCCGCGATAATTCTAAGATTTAGTATTCACATATCGATTATTTGATCCTTTGTTTAATATAAATTATCTTTTTTAGTGCTGGAGTATATGCTCGTATGTTTACCCATGATGGAAAAATGAGAAATGCAGAAGAAATTCCTGAATATGATGCTCAAAAAGCTGCTGCCTCAACTAAAGCAGTTTCAAACTTCTAAAAAACGTTAATTTACTTTCTATCCATTCTAAACTCAAACAATTATTCTATAAAATCATTTATCAAATATTCTTATCAATTTTTGTTTATCTAGATTCATACAATGTTTCTCACGATGTAAAATAAATTTGTTTTCAATTACAATTGTTTAATATACATAATCAGAATTATTAACAACAAACACTTTGAGGCTTATTTAATTCTTTTGCAACTGGACAATGCCAAAAGCCATTTTTGGAGTTAAAAGTGAACGTTTCCTTGCAAATCATTTCGTCGTCACATTCGAAAACTGTCCTTGAAAATATGAGTGGGATAGTAATCTTAAAGTTATATATGATTTTGTAATTTGGCTGTTTTATTTAACTTCTTTACAACTATAAATCCAATACAATTAAGACAGGAAATACAAAAACGGTTATTTTAGAGCTTGAGAAGAAGGAAGGAATGAAGAGTTTCTTTTCTGATCCACTTGGATTAGAAAAGAAAGGAGGCGGCACTTATGCGTGCCATCGTAGCTTTGGCTAAAGCCTATCCTTCACATCTCTCAAGCATTTAAAAAATTGAAGAAAAAATAAAAAAATTTCTTCGGTGGTTTACCGTTAAAGAGATGAATTTTTGTACTTTTTTTTCATTGTGCAAACAATGACAGAAATGAAAATAACTTTTATTCTTCGATTTTGTTCGTCCTGTTTTTCTAAAAAATATGACCCAAAAATACGGATTAACTTGGTCTACTGTCGTTTATCCTTTTATTACCAAGTATATATAATATATCTTTTAGTGCATACCATCAAGCTCTCACCTGTCCCTGACCTTTGACGACAAAAAAGTTTTCCATTTTATATTTAACCATTTATTTTTTAGATCGCTGCATACCTGTTGTTTTTCTTCTTCAAGAAATGGATAAAAAACAGATGAATTTATATTTGCCAGCATATGTAAAGAATTTAAAAATTCTCTCCAAACCCGCACCATTTACCTTTCGAAAACCCCGAATTCAACTATTTTCCCTTCCATTCGATGTTATTTTGTATATTTTTTATCAAAAGAAATCTGCATTTTTTCTTTTAAAATTGTATCAAACATGCAAATATTTTTTCAAAAAACTATCAATTTTACCAATTGATCGTTGCTATTGTCATTACATGACCGTTGCATCAAGGTACCAAAAATATGATTACAATAAAACCGTATTATTTTGGTTTTATAATGAATTTACAATTAGCAAAAAAATTTGTTCTTCTGTTTTCCAAAGAATTTATTCCTGTACATTAAAAAAATTTACAATGGGCATTAATTCGACTTTGACAGCCGCGGAATTTGAATATATTCTTTCGGACTCAATGATTGAAGAATTTCTTTCAACTGATGGAAATATTGTATTTCCAAACGGCTCTTTCGGATCTTTGCATTATATTTTACAAAAGCTGCCTCATTGTGTGTCATTCACATATCGCAATCAAAATGAATTATTTTCGAAGGGAACTCTTTTGGCAATAAATAAACTAAAATTTTTTAACCTTTTTCTAAGGTTTTCAATTAGCCCTGTTTTTGTTGACAAAGATTTTGATTCAATTTTATTATGGAACTTTATCAAAAAGAACCTTGCTTTTGATTCTTTTATTTATGTTAGTTTATCATTTATCACAAATCAGAATCACATCGAGATTGACGGCGATTTAAGAAATTCATTTAAAATTGTATTCCCTGATTGGAATGAAAAAATGCCAAATATAATTATTCAGTCAAAAAGAATTTAATATCTTTGTTTTGGCGGCACTTATTTAGTTTAGTCCCCCCCCCCCCCCTCTCTTGTTGTTGTTTTGGCTTCCATTTTCATTAATAATTAACGATTATTTTGGTTTGTACAACTTGTTTAGAATTTATAACATTTTCAAAAAATAAATTTACAGTTGAAATTATGTAGTAAACCCAGGAATTTGTATAAGAGTTGAAAAACAAAACAAACTTTGTTTTGCGCCAGAAAATTTAAGTAATATTTTTTATGAAGTCATATTTTAGTTATCTCTGTTATCTTACAACATGCTATTAATGATGAAAATTTGGATCTTGTAATGTATGTATGATCAAATCTGCGATACGTATTCCACCGTTATCCCTGAACAATGTTATGTGTTTTTGATTTTGAATGGAAGAAAAATACCGATTCAGATTTTTGAAAAAGCAGATAATGAAGATTACAGTAGCCTTGATGATATTGATGTCTTAAGTAATAATTTTAATATGAATTTATAGTTGATGTTGTCGGCAATAAGCTTTGATGTTTTGTTACCTAGTTAATGGGGTTCGAGATTTGGGATTTTACCGTTACGTAACATCTGGACAATCCCTTATATACATCTGATACAATAATAATCCGCGTGTTTTTCACAAAATCCATAACAGCATTCTGCAGAAAATAATGAAAACATTAAGTTTTAAGGGAAAAAGTAGTATTATTGTGTTTATCTTTTATTTTATAATTAATGTGCTCTTTGGTCATTTACTAAGGAAAAATTCACAAATGACGGTCATTACAAAGGGTATTTTTAATTAATTATTATCTTGTATAATTTATAATATTCAATTAAAAATTCTAAATAAAATATTCAAAGAAACTAGAAAAAGAAAACCAACTGTAGCCTTGAGTTTATTTTGTTTGGTTTTATTAATCAACTTCCTACCAAAGGTCAATCTCATGATCTTTCCTGTTTGGTTTTGTTCAATCAAGGGAATGTAGAAAAACGATCAATAAAAGAAAAATTTTTATGCAAGGACCGCTGACAAGCCCTTTCTTCAACGAAGTTTGCAGATTTTTCCTTTTTGAATATTTTATTTTTATATTAAATATGTAATAAGATTTTTTGTAAAAATTTATAACTATTCGATGATTGTAAAATACTAGATGAGTACTTATATTTTTGAACAAATCAAAGCAGTAATTTAAAAAAATGAAAAATGAAGTGCTTTTTCTTTTGCACTTTTTCCAAAATTGGTTTTTTGCAAAGGTCAAAGCTTTTTTCTATTGTTGTTTGCTGTAAAAAAGCATATAAATTTAGATATCTCACCTTTATGTTAAATGTAATTTTTTTTATTTTGTATCGTATTGAAACAAATAATACCTTGCTAAACACAACCAAACAAAATCTTCACAAAATATTCAAAAGCAATGAAAAATAAGAAAAACGTCAGACAGCTCAAAAATGTTTAACAAGTTGTTTTTTTGTTAGGAAAGAAATAAACTGACTCAAGTACATCCGAAAAATCAAAAAAAAGAAAGAAAACGATCAAAAATGAAACGTCGCGATTTTTCTAAAACATCTTTTCTTATAATAATAATAACATTTGTATTTATATAAATTCACTTAATTCTCTTTGTTATGCACAAAATTCGAATAAAAAACCAAAATAAATATAATGTCATTTTTATTTTGACTCATGCATGCTTTCCCTTAGTAATATACGTTATATTGTAACATTTTATTCCAAACAATACCTCACTAAACACTGCTAAATTATATATTCGAAAACTAAAATTTGGTGACTATGGCAAAAAGAAAGAAAAGCGCAAAAATGATCAATATTTTGTTTTTATGTGGGGAAAAAAATGAGACTGACAAAAAGGCAGCAGACAAATCAGAAAAAAGGAAAACATTCGATAAACATAAAAGAAATACCGCAATTTTTCTTAAAAATCATTCTTTTGTCATTTTGTCTTCTTGAAAAATGATGATTTAAAATGTCGCAACAGTGTGTATTTTAAATGTTTTTTACAATTTCTAATGTGATTTCTGCCAACAAAACGTATGAAAACTAAATGTAGTAGTGTCCTACTGTAAGATTTAATATTATTGTTTTAGCATTGTGTTTTCCTATTTCCCAGTCTGCATAAATTCGACCTAATTTGTATCCTGTTTTTGTTGTCCTTCTTGTCTGTCTTTTACACCTGTTCTTTTCTTTCTTTCTAGACTTTTCTCATTTCCTTCTTATTCAATCCTTTTTTGGCCCTGTATAAAAGCGCTTTTGCTTTTCTTATATTTATCCAGTTTTTGTCTTAGTTTAGTTTTGGAATAAATAAAAGCTTTAACACCCTTAGAGAAGAAACCCCGCTCATTGCACTAAATAAATGCTATATTCTAAAAGATAATGCAAATGCATTACAAAAAAAAACGACATCTTCAAAAAATAACATTTTTTGCAAGCTTTTAGCAATGATTTAAATTTTTTAATGTTTAAAAACATTAATTTTTTTTAATTATTGGATGTTTATCTGGTTTGACGACGTGAACGTTTTCCAATAAATTCTGCAGTTTTTATACAGTATCGTATTTAAACAGAATTTTTCCAAGCAACTTGACAAAACAAAACATTCAAAAACGAAAATTTGGTGATTATGGAAAAAAGAAAGAAAGCCAGACAGCCCTAAAATGTTTATTATTTTGTTTTTATTTGTGTAAAAACAACCCTGACAAAAACGTAGCACACAAATGAAAAAAAGAAAGAAACAAAAAAAACGTGGCGAATTTCCTTAAAAATCATCCCATGTTCACTTTGTCTTTTTAAAAAACGATGATTTAAACGGGTTTTTTAAATGTTTTTACAATTTCTATTGTAATGATGGCCAACAACAAGTATGGAAATTAAATAAATGCTACTCCAAAACTTTTGGACCAAAAGATAATGCAAAGACATTACAAAAACAAACTCATCTTTGAAAAAAACATTTTTTGCAAATTTTTTTCAATTTTTAATGACCATATTTTTTTGTCTTTTCAATACAAATGAGGTTCGTAATCAAACATTGAATTTTTTCTTTTGTTAATTTGTCAAACATAATAAAATATTCAAATGGCGGAAAAAATGAAAATGTGGACTAGAAAAATTTTTTCTGTTCTCTTTGGCTGCATTGCTCAATTTTATGGTCTCATCTGTTCGTTTTGGTTTTTTCCAATAATGAAACGCAAAAAACAATCAATAATGAAGAAAATTTTATATGGAAGGATATGTTCAATTTTTTTGCGAAGTTTTTTCGTTTTGAATATTTTGTTATTGTTTTTCAAATTAATAAGAAATATTAAATAACATCAAAAAAATTCTATAATTTTTAATGATTTTTAAATTAACAAGCAATTTGGGAAGAACAATTACAATTTTAACTGAGCAAATGGAATATTTTTTTAAAACACAGATTTGAACACGAGAACCACTGACACAGAAACAGTACTTTTTAAACTCAAGAAATACTTATGCGCACAACTAATAGAAATTTGAAGCGCATCATTAAAGAATAAGTTTAGAAAACATTGTTTTGGCGTCCATTTTAAAGAGATAAATGAGCTTTTAAAAAGATATAAAATGCTTGTAGCTCTAAAGCACATTTTTTTATTAAGTGTTTTACCAGCATATACGTATGACAAAGTTATTACAATTTTTGCATAGCTATCATTTTTTCTTCCGTGTACTCACAAGAATTATTATTTTTAAAAACTTTATAACATGCTGCAGCATATATGCTGTTAACAGCTGAAAATGATTGAAAAAAAAGTTTATCAGGAAAAACACAGATCATGCTTTTATCTTTATTTTATAATTAATGAATCGGATTTGTCGATTTGCATTTCTTTTAGTCATATACTGGTTTTAATTAATCGCATTTTTGTTTAATTTTTATCTTTTTCAATTAATTTAATTTGTTTAAAAACGTATAATAAAATATTCAAAGAAACAAAAAAAAATGAAATGCAAACTCAAGGAATATTTTATTTTGTGTGGTTGTTTTCGATTCAACTTTCAAAGGTCATTCTCATGACCTTATTTGTTCGTTTTGTTTTGGTCTTGTCCATGCAGAAAAACGCTCAATGAAGGAGAGATTTTTTAATGGAAGAACAACTAACGAGTCTTAATTTTTTTCCACAGAGTTTGCAGTTTTTTGTTTTTTTAAATATTTTATATTTATATTTTAAAATTTAATTGCTAATAAAAATTCTTTAAGAATCCAGAACATTTTTGATGATTGCATAAAAAATCAAAAACATGCAGAACAATAATTAAAATCCTACAACTGAATATCCAGATTCCTTTACATTACTATTAATAAAAATTTATTTAACAGTTTAATAGAAATTATTTTTGGCATTTCATTGATCATTATCAAATTTGCAAAATTTAATTCTTTATCTGTACTAACATTTTGAATCATCAAGGTGGGCTGAAGCATGCAGTCATTTTTTTTCATCGCCTGCTTGTTTTCCATATTAAATTTTCAAACCTAGATTTTGAGAGAACCACACTATCTAAACTAATTCTGTAAAAACACAAAAAAAAGGTTATGCTAATATTATGATATCATTAATATATTTAAAAAATGTCGTTCATAAAAACTACAGTATTTTTATGCCCAAGCTTCTTTATATCCATTAAAATAGATTTCTCTTTGTTCATTGCTGTCTGAGATAACCAAATTTTTTCCTGCAATTGTTTTTGCAACAAAATCTCTCTAAAAACCACACTTTTTATATACTATTAAGGGTACCCATAAAATTACCTGAGATTTATTACAAAGCACAAAATCTCGAACTTTCGTTTCAAAACATGTCATTAAAACTGGATAAATAATTGTTTGACATGCAAGTGAAATAATGTAAAAAGTATTAAAAAGTCCAGAAACTTCTGGAATTTTTCCTTTTAAAATATAAAATGTTGAAGATAGAATTGAAGTTATTCCACAACACCAAACAATTCTGGTGAGAAGTTTTGCGGATCGATAATTTTCAGACATTTGATAACGTTGTGATAAAGAAAATTCGCTGACATTTGTGGCAGCATACATGTATCTTTTATAGGTCAAAGATGGCATAAATGAAAACATAAATAATGCAATTAAATCAAGGCTGATAGTGATATATGCCAAAACAATAGGATGAACAAGTTTAAGAATTGGAAGCATTGCGAAAACTCCGGCAAAAGCCCACTAAAATTAATGTCGGTATAACAGAGAATTTGGGTTTAAACATTGTCATAAATTATCATAAAAACGGTTACGCTAATTAAGTAACTTACATCTGTCAAAGCTAAAGTTATTCCAAGCCATGGCATTCCAATGCACATTGTTTCATACTTTTTGTCTAATGTGGAAGCAATTGATCTTTCACAGAATAAACATAACATATTTAAAATTGTTGCCCATATACCTAAAAGACCAGTGATACTGTTATACAGTTATTAAAATCGGGGCAAGGACAAAATTTCGTTTTTTTCCCTCAACAAGATTTATTTAATGTTTAACATTACAGTATTCAAGGTATTTATATTTTACACAGTATAAATACCCCCAAAAAAGCGTGTTTATGCAAATTTTAGATATTCTTTAATAATGTACTACATCAAATTTACAAATTATAGCCAGCTTTTTTCTTTGCCGATAGCAGATGAAAAATCGCTTACATAAATCTGTTATCCAAAACAGTAAACTTTTGCGACTCCATTCTATGTCAAATAAAGTCAAAAATTCAGCTGCATTTGCTAATGCCAACAAAAGTGAATGCGTGAAAGAAATATTTATTAACAGAAACCTCAAATTTCTATGATATAACTAAAAACATCATTAATTAAAACTTGTTCAAAAAGATACAGTATACCTTTGAATGCACAACAGCGATCCCAATTGTCAGCGACAAAATCAAAGATAAAGAGTAAAAAATAATTTTTAAAATAACCGAAATTTCAAACATTTTTCGAATAAAGAAATCACGAGATTAATGCCTAACTGCAACCAAGAAAAAAATGGAGGACATGAAATATTCACAAAATAAAATTTAAAAGTTGTTGAAATAGTATATAATCAATGTATAATTGCCATGAAATTTTAAATGCAAAATTGGTATGTTTAGTAATATTTTTTTCTTTGTTGATAAATGCAGCTTTTTCTAGAATAAAAATTATTAAACATCACGTTTGAGGTCTGATTGAACAAAAGCTCATGTGTGGCACCTTTTTCAAGTTAAACAGCAGTTTTTTTCATTTTAGGAAAGAGAGGAATAAAAAAGAGCTGACTTTTCTGAGAAGCAAGAGACAACAATTTGATTTAAAGGGAGAGGCCCCTCTTATATATAAACTTTTTTTTCAACAAAATTTTGGTACCCATTGGAGCCGCTTTTTGTTTCATTTTTTAGCAGCTACAATGAACAAAAAAATCAACGAATACCCTTTAACGTTGAGAAATACACTCGGCATTAAATATAGAGGGGTATATTGGAGGGGGTCTCCATCTTTGGGATTCTCAGTATACGTGCCTTAGGGCATTACTTTAGCCACGACAGTTTGATACCCGAAATTACAGAGAAAAGAACAAAACTGTAAAAACGAAGTAGACATTTTCAAACTTAGAGTTACTGTTGATAGTATGAAAATTCTAGAAAAAAGTATCAGTCTAAATTTTATCTCAAAAGTTTAAGCTCAAAAATACATTTATAAAATAATTACGAATTTAATTCAAAATGTAGACAATAATGACACACTTCTTCGTTAATGCAACAAAAAATAATTACTTGTAATTCCTGGGACAAGGCAAAACAAAAGGAAATAAATTTTTAAGATGCCTAATAATTGAATGCTACAATAATAATTTGCACTTAAAGAAAAACAAAGAGATGAAAAAAACCATGGTTACAAAATGATGCAAAAAAAATCATGAAAGTTTCAAACTATAATCACCAATAATAAAAATTTAACACAAATTATCAAAAATTATAGCTTTTTTAAATAAATGAAAAAGGTGATAATCGTTCAAATTAAATGATAACCTTTGTAAAAGAAATCCTAAGAAAATGTTTATTACGCAAATGTTTGTGTAAAAAAGTGTTTTAACAACACAAATATTATTATTAATAAAGTGGACTCAAAGTTGTCGAGACAGATGTTTTTTAAAGCTAAAGTTTGGGGTTATTTTAAGAAAATTTTGCCAAAGGCGGTGAAATTTAATTTTGCAAGTTTTCAACCACTCCACTTTTAAAAGGTGGGCTGCATTCTGACTTTATTAAATGAATGTGTGTTGACATTTAAAAGTCACTATTAAATTTTTATGTTGTAAAACAAAATATAACACTTTCTTGCAATGCCTTTTATGTAAATTTTATTATTATGCTTAAAATTTAAAACACACTGTTTTATTTTATTGCTAAATTTATTTACCAAAAAACTATCCAAAAAATGAATATTTGTTTTTGTTTGATTTTTCAACTGAAAGAAATAGGGTTTGTGGAAAACATATTTTTAGATAACTTCAAACCCCTGTGATCAAAATCAAATCAAATGTGATAAAAGAAATTTTATCGTCACTTTTGTAAACATTTAAATAAAAACATGATATTATTATTACAAATCTTTGCAACTTATATTGCTTTAATAACATGTCGTTTTTTGTAAAGAATTGCAAATGCAAAAAATTTAGATGTGAGAATAACATTTTTAAGGTTAAAGAAATCGTTATCAATTTTAAATATAAGAATTTAAATTTAAGATTGTAACAAAGTAATTAAAAAAATTTAAATATTCGTATCGAAGCAAACCCGTTGCGTGGTTTTTATTTAACGCGACCATTCTTGAATTTGCCGAATAAAATTTGCAAGGATATCAAAATCTGACTAATCACAAAAATTGAATACATTTGCAGTATCATTTGCTAAAAAATCATTGCAAAAAATATATTTTAAAATATTCCACAGTGATCCCAAACGTAGGAAAAAAGGAACTAGAAATGGCCGCAACGAAAAAAAGGACAAACAATAGAAACTTTTGCTCTCTCGCGCTTTTTTTTAAAAAAAAGAAAAATCACGATTAAGCTTCTTCTTTTTTTGCGAATCCGTTTCTGTTAAAGTAATCGCTTAGAATTTGCAAAATTAGATAAAGGACATCCTAAGGTATATGGGGATACTTTTAGTTAAGCCATATCATCAAAATTAAAGTTAGGGCTAGTATGACGGATTTTTGGTGCGAAAACAGGCGTTTTTTGCACAAAAAAAGCGAGAGAGCGTGCGTCCGTCTTTTTCTTTTTTGTGCCGTTTCTAGTTACAAAAAAAATCACTGTGATTCAAACAAAAATGTCGATTTAATTGAAAAAAGAAAAAAACTGACAAAATTTTTTTTATTCCTTCTCCTGTCATTTAAGTTATTTAATGCCAAGACATCGTCGTTTGCAATCGATTTTTAAAAAAAGGCAAAGTGGTAGTTGTCATTTCCACCACACGGAAAAACAATTAGGATCGGGGTTTGGTTTTTCCTTTCTCTTATATTAGACTAAAATGAAATGAATGATTTTCTCATTGATTCAAACCAAGGCTGTCCGGAAAAAATATTATGATCCGGAATCCCGGAATGCCAAAAATCAGCCGGAATCCGGTCCGGAATAATTTATATAGAAAACAAAAAATTTTATCCGGAATTCGGAATGCCAAAAATCGTCCGGAATCACGGAATCCGGAATCCGATCCGGAATTCCGGACAGCCTTGATTTAAACCCTCAAGGGCAAATTGCAAAGTATGTGTTGATTCGAAGACAAAGACAACAAAACTTTTTATAAATCTTAAAGACGCAATTGTGTTGTCAAAAACTCATACTTTCCCACAAGGTTAAAGTTTATTTTCCCCAACTTTCAGCCAATTTGGAAACCTAAACTTTTTTCGAGGATCAAGATCCTCGAACTTGACAGAAAACAAAAATTTTAAGCTTTTTAAATTCCTTAGTTTATGGACTATCAATTTGTTTTAAAGTTTTTTTTTGATAGTGTCATCAATTGATCTTTATGCCATGCAAATTTACGATAGCTAAAACATATATATGCCCGATTATTTTTGAATACAAACACACTTGGGCAAGGTGTATGGCAGTGCATGGATTCCATACACAGGGTCGCGGAAGGGTTCAGAAGAGGGTCGCGGTTGCGGAGGCCAAAATCCAAAGGGTCCTCCCTTTGGACTAAAAAATAAAGCAATTTTTCGAAAAAATAACTCACGTACTCCCCCCTTTGCGATTTTTAGGGTCGCGGATTTATCAAAATTTTTCCTTACCCAACTGCCCAAGTGTGAATACAAAGATTTTTTTCTAATCCATTCAAAGCATGTTTCATTGCATCAATGACAGCTTTTTGTCGATCATTTTGTGTATTTTAAAAAGTAGAAAGATAAGATCCAATTATGAAAAAGTAGTTTAAAAATGAACCATTGAATTTTAGATATTCTGGTTGAGCCACTTGAGGATTTAGAACCCGTTGCTGCCTTTAAATTAATCTTTTCATTTTCAACTGCAACATTATCAACCTCTTTGGAATCTTAAAGAAGAAAATACAGAAGCCGAGAAACAAATTCATTTGAAGTTTCTACAATTGCTAGCATAAAATTTAATCAAAAAGACATGAAAGACGGTTATAAAAAGTATTTATTAAATACAAAAAGCATTCTGTATCAAGAATGTAACAATAAAAAAAGAAACTTTAAAGCAACACACAAAATGAAAAACTGGAAAATTCAACAAAATTTAAGTAACATCAGTGAGATGGCAGATGATGATAAATGCATTAACGGCCGCCTTGATCATCTGAAAAAATTAAAGAAATTATATATATTTGGTAGAAGCAGAAAAACTTACAGAAACAGACGTAAATAGCGTGCAAAACTCCAGGAACAACAAAAAATAACGAGAGCAAAAGGTTAACTCCAAAATGAATTGTACAACCCCTGCGAATAAGAACAGCAAGTGGAGGAAGAAAGAAACAAGCAAGAAGCAAAAGGCATTCACACATTATTATTCAAGTTGTTGAAGATTTGTTATTTGATAAATTGAAATCTAAAAAGAGATACATAAGTTAGTTAAGTAATCAAATGTTTAAAACGAAATTGATTAACGGTATCGCGAATAAATATGCATCAAATCAAGGAATAAATCAGCAAAAATATTTATTTTACAAGCATAACGATAGAAAAGGCAGGCATCTTTGAAAGGAAAGGAAACGGATTTCAAAGGCAACTAATAATATTATAGATTTAGAAACTTAAGACAACTAAAGAGAAAAAAGTGGTGAGAATAGAAATATTTAATTTTAGCAGATCACATTGAAATAAAAGCAGAAAAATGTGAGACTTTTCGTTTTCTTTCGTTTTTTTTCGTAAACCTTTTTTACAAATGGCGTTCATAAACATTTTGCCAAACATTGTCTCACATTTTTCTGCAACGGAATTTGATGTGAGATAAATCTTAATTAAATTATAAAAAAGCGTTTCTAAATTTTGACAAAACCGCAGCAAACGGAAGAAGAGCTGTGACAATTAATAATTTTTTATTCAAAAATAGTTTTTCACAAAAAAGAAAAAAGGAAAATTAATTATTAAAAGGAAGATTTTAATCGAAAAAAGTTAAAAAATAACAGGGTTACGTTATCCGTTTCGTCCTTACCCTTAGACGGCTAACGTATATTTTAAAAAAATAAAAAAAAAGCGACACAAAAAAACGACTCTCAATCATTGCCAAAGAAAATAAATGCTTACTTCGCATCACCAAAAAAATTCGTCTTTTTTTCAAGAAAGCGCAAAGAATCACTCTCTCTCAAATTTTTAATGCTCGCTCTAAAGCACAACGATTTTTTTTGTAAATAGAAACGGCACAAAAAAGAAAAAGACGGACGAACGCTCTCTCGCTTTTTTGGCGCAAAAAACCCCTGTCTTTTGCACCAAAAATTGGTCATACTTTTGCTAGCCCTATTTTTAATTTTGATGATATCGCTTATCCAAAGGTATCCTTGTATTCCTGAGGATGTCCTTTATCTAATTTTGCAAATTCTAAGCGATTACTTCAACAGAAACGGATTCGCAAAAAAAGAAGAAGCTGAATCTTGATTTTTTTTTAAAAAAGCGCGAGAGTATAGAACTTATGTTTTATATGTTTTTAGAGTAAATAAAACCCCACACAGATAAAATCAACACCCTGTATTATTTCACATCATCTTCAAATAAGCGAGAAGCCAGATTCATTCCAATAAAAACAAATTAATTTAATCATGTATATATAGAACCACTAATTAAATAAAAAATTTGTCAATTTATTTACGATCATTTCATAGTGGTTGGTGTTTGAAAAAAGTTATATGTTATAAAATTAAAAAATCTATTACAGAATTTACAAAAAAACCTTTAAGAAAATTGTTTATTAAATATTCAAAATAAGCGTAATTTTTATAAAAACAATGGATAACTTTTTTTCACGACCGTGGTTTTCTATTTCTTTTTATTTCAATAATTGAACTATATTTTATAAAAAACGACACAGAGACAAAAAAATATTTCATCACGCCCATGCTTGTTTATATGCATTGAAATACGCTTTTTGTTGTTCATCAGACCCAACAATCATCAAATTTTGACCAGTTATTGTAGTTGCAACAAAATTTCTCTAAATTTTCAACGATTTTTTTTTATCGTAGATTGCAAATTAATTTACCTGAATTTTGTTACAAAATATCAAATCTCGAACTTTTATCTCATAATATATCACCAATAAAGGATAAAATATTGTTTGACTAATAAAAGCATAATCATACAGAATATAAATAATATCAGAATTCACTAAAATTGATAACACAAAAAATATCCCAGCTAAAACTGTTGTACCACCAAAACACCAAACAACTTTTGTTAAAAGTTTTGCGGATCGATAATTTTCAGACATTTGATAACGTTGTGAAAGTGAAAATTCTTTGGTTGCAGCATTTATGTATCTTTTATAGGTCAAAGATGGCATAAATGAAAAGATTAACAAAACAATAAGAATAATTACAACTGCAATAATGGCCAAGTTTTTGTTGGGGGTTATTTCTAGCTTTGCAAGAGCTAAAAATATACCAGCAAGAATCCACTAAAATTATTGTAATTGTTTGTTTACAAAAAGATGAAACAACTTGCATCAAGTGTTACAAAAGTTATTCCCAGCAGCGGTAATCCGGCACACATTGTTTCATATTTTTTGTCGAACAATGAAGCGGCAAGCCTTTCAAAAACCAAGCATAAAAGGTTGAAAGCGGTTGCCCAAATACCTAGAATATATGTGTTTTAGAATGGGGTATATTTTGAATTGGTTGATTTAATTTATGCAAAATTCATAGATTTAATAAATGTGTTAAATTTAAAAATTGAGTAATTTAATTTTTTTTTAAATTTTTATTTTTTTTCAAAATCAGGAAATTAGAAATACTTTAAAATCTAAACTACACACACTATTTTCGGAAAAAGATCCGCTTCAAAAAAAGTTTCAAATATAGTATTCCCCTTTTTGAAACTAAGTTTTATGATTTGTAATTTTGCGATGATGATATTTAAACAGTACTTACAAAGAGTCATTAAATTTTGAAGGATCCATCTTCCATAACTTTTAATTTCAAAAACATCGATTAAGTTAATTGCAAGACCATTTATTAATACAAAACAATGTGTAAATGAAACGTTGATTAACAAAACTCTTAAATTTCCGTGATATAACTAAATTTTATTATCTTGTAAGATATGAATTATTAAAAAGCTACAGTATACCTTCAAATACACAACAACTGCAGCGATAACTAAAGATAAGATTAAAGCTAAAGTATATAAAATTAATGAAAAAATATCAATAATTTTGAAAGCAGTATCAATCATTTTTGTTTAAAATTAAAAATATTTTTTGAAAAATATTAACATTAATTTCATCAAAAGTTTTTTTACTTTTTAAAATGTGTCTTACAAAAGCGTAGGTAATAATTTATTTTTTGTTAAAAAGAAATAGGTAGAAATTAATAGTTACTTTTTTGTTTTAATAAAATAAAGTAATTGTGGACTGTAATGCATTTATATGGGACAAGCAAGGTTGAACATAAACCCTTATGTCACAGACCTTGTAAAGCATCAAAAAGATGTGTTTGTGTTACATTTCATGTATATTCAACGAGACAAGTAAATTACATGGCAAAAAAACATTTTCTTTCTTTCAAGGACGTCATAAAGACATTTATTTCGGAGATGGGATAGAGCCATTTTGAGACAGCAAGCCTTTGTTCTTATGCTGATGGCGGTAAAAGATCAAAGGACGCTTATGATTTTAGAAAAGGCATGTGCTCCGCGCAGTGTTTTTTTGTCAGAATTGCTAAGTTTTCAAGTGTAAAAAATTCTTTATTTATTAAAAACAATTTGAAGAAGGGCCTCATTAAACGCCGGGCCGGGCGGCTTTGAAATTTGAATAAAAAACTGTTTTTTCAACATGGTTATCATCTGTGGTCACTTTACAAGTCAAAAAAAAAGACTTTTACAATTTTTTAGTTAAATTTTGAAAATTTTTCAAAGCCGCCTGGCGTTTAGTAGACCGGCCCGGATGTTGGACCGGCCCGGCGTTTAGTGAGGCCCTTTAAAGAAAGGCTAACTGAACATTAACAACTTTAAGACCAAGCTTGTCGATAAGATTGAAAATATATTTCACGTTGTTCATCTGCTGTCGCGACAACCAAATTTCTGCCCGTAATTGTTTGAGCAACAAAGTTTCGCTAAAAAGAATAGTTTATGCTTCTATGCAAATTTTAAATGCGTATTAGCCCTGAAATACAAACCTTTGTCTTTTTACACAACACAAAATCTCGAACGTTTCTTTCATAATACATAACCAACAAAGGATAGAAAATTGTTTGACTGATAAAAGTAAAGTTAAATATTTGAAAGAAAACAAAATCATTAATTCCAAGAGTTGAAAGAACAAAAAATACCACCGAAAAAATTATTACCAATGCAAAACACCAAACAACTTTTGTTAAAAGCTTTGCGGATCGATAATTTTCAGACATTTGATAACGTTGTGAAAGTGAAAATTCTTTCGTTGCAGCATTTATGTATCTTTTATAGGTCAAAGATGGCATAAATGAAAATATTACCATTGCTGTGACAGTAATGCCAAGTACAATGATTGTTAAAATTTGATGGGATGTAAGTTGAACAAAGACAAGAGCAAAGAAGATTCCAGCAAAGAACCACTAAAAATGACAAACGTTTTGAAATTCAAAAATGTAAGAAAATTTTACATCAAAGATAACAAGCATAATTCCAAGCCATGGAAGTTTCAAACACATTGTTTCATATTTTTTGTCATACAATGAAGCAGCAAGCCTTTCAAAAAACAGACACATCAAATTAAATCCAGATGCCCAAGCACCTAAAAATTGTTGTGTAAATTGAACATAAAAATCATGTTTTCCTTGGTCAGTTTTTTATGCAAATTTTCAATAACTTACATATAACCGTTAAATCATTAAAAGGTTTTCGACCAGCCCAATCTAGCATATACATAACCTCAATCGCTGTCAACAAAATTATAATAATACAATGCGTAAATGAGACATTTATTAATAATATCCGTAAATTACTGTGGTAAAGCTAAAAAAGAAGTTTTATTTTATGAAAATTTTGGAAGCTTATTTAAATTTGAAAAAAGGTTTCTACAACGTGAGAACTTGTTCATCCTACAGATTTCTATTGTTCTACCGTACCTTCAAAGAAATAACTGCTGCCGCAGTAAAAACAGATATAATCAATGCAAAAGTATACACTGTTAATCCAAATATACTCAACCATAGCAGATTAGGATCCATTTCTATCTTGAGTCTTAAATGTTATTATATTTTTTATTAAACTGCCATAAACAAACACTAACCAGTAAAACTCAAAACAAAAATAAGTAAAAAAGCTTTTCTAAAATATTCAATCAATTTGTGCTTAATGATATCATTCAAAAGGCTAACACCTTACTACAGTCGTTGCAACAGGTGTTTAGCTCAAACAGTATATAAAAATAAGCAGGTAGATAGAAATTATGTTTTTAGAGATTATTAAATGTTAGTGGGTACACCAGGTGGATTTGTCTGTTGTTATATAATTGTCTTGGTTACAATCTATAAAGTAAAATAAAAGATATTCAGAAATAAAAAAGTAATATTAAATATGCATTTTTTTATCCATTTTTTAGGTTTTATGCAAGTCAAAATTAGTTTTTACGCAAAAATCCTTTTTCAACGATTTCAAAAACTCAAATCTACCGAAATTTAAAGGCTTTTCTTAAAATTAAGGTGTAATTACATTAATAACAACGTTTTTTAGAAGTCTAAAAGCAAAAATTCACGGCATAAGTTTTAACAAAGTGTTTATCTTCAATTCCGTTAAACAAAAAAACTAGCAAGGTTTTTTCTACAGTACACACTTATTTTACATTTTAAATTTGTTTCAAGCTACAAAAACAACTCGCGTTTATAAATTTTTGCAGATGAACAAATCTTGTTGTACAAGTGCAATAATAATAATAATTAGTGTGGGAATACATTTGAATAAACTGAGTTTGAATATGTATTTGCTGTCTTATTATAGAAATTTAAATTTTTGCTCCACTGTTTTGGAGGGAATGCTTAATAAAAAACTCTAAAAATGAATAAAATATTCAAAAAAATTGGTGATGATCACTAACTTTGGTGAGTTAATTCTATAATTTTATTATCAACCCGAAAACTAGAATAATCTTTCTATTTTATTTTTTTGCTTGAGTTTGCAAAAGGCACGCTGGGAAAACGATGGACAAACGGTCCCCCTAATTTTACTTATTATTATAGAGATTTGATTGTTGTTCCATAAAATTCTCCGTCGAAAAAGCTACAAAATGATACCATATACTTGTTTTAAAAAAATTTTTTTTTTGTGTTTTTGGCAAAATACTGTAATGTGCGACATATACCCTTCGGAATTTTGGTCATTTTCTATACGATTTGGCTGAAACTTTCAGGATATGTTCCCAACAGTCCGGGCATCATATTTAAGCGAGCGTTTTTGATTTCACACGGCCAATTTTTTTTGGCAGACCAATTTGTCCCGATCTTTGTTTCTCGGGTATTTGAAGAGTTACATGGTTCAAATTTCTTCCTAAATATTCTAAAAATCCTATATTTTCTTTCTATAATCTTATAACATTTGAATATGAAGAATTTCATATCATTAATCATACCAAAAAATTGTAACTAAAATGCTTAAAAAGTGATCCCTGCTTATGTATCGATTTTTTCCTCAATTTCAGCTCACAGTTGTTAAAAAATGTTTAACTTCAATTATTTGATATTTATAATCATTAAAAACAAGCATTTATTCCATATAAATATGAAAAAAATGACATATATCGATGACACTCATGTTGGTCATTTTTTAAAATTCAAATCGTTGCCATGCTTCTAAAACTTAATTAAAAAAGATGAAACTCATCCAAAATAACATTAATAACAGTATATTTCAATATGCAAATCACCGTAAGCTAATATCTAACCCCATTCACCAGTTATGCCCCTTGCGTAATGCTATAGAAGTAACGATGTTTTTAGCGATTTTCAAGTTGATGGCATTTTGCCCCCAGTAATCCAAAAATCCTGAAACATTAAATATAGACTAATTTTGAGTCACTTAATCGATTCCAATAGCAAATTTGACCATATCTCGAAGTTTTAATTTTTCCTGGGGTAGGTAGGGTACTGTAACTCGAAACCTAGATACTTTCATGACCTAAAACCTACTTTAGTATGTTTTTTGGACCTTTATTAGTCTATTTACAAAGTTTCAAATCTATACAATCACTTTTAGACTATATTTAATAATGAGTTGTTACTTTTTATGTGTAGTTTAATATTCAAAATTCTGGCAAAAAAAATTGGCCGTATGAAATCAAAAAAGCTCCCTTAAATATGATGCCCGGACTGTTGGGAACATATTCTGAAAGTTTCAGCCAAATCGTATAGAAAATGACCGAAATCACGAAGGGTATATGTCCTACATTACGGTATTGTGCCAAAAACAGAAAATAAAAATTTTTTAAACACAAGTATTTGGTATCATTTTGTAGCTATTTCGACGGAGAATTGGAATAAACTATTTTTAATGATATAAACACATTATTTAAATATTCATATTTATTTAAAAATTGCCTTTGGCGTTGTGTCCCCTGAAAATCTTTCGTGCTAAGAATCGCGTTTTCCCAACGTGCAAAAGGACAACCCTGAAGACATTTTCACACGAAAGTTTATTGTTTTAATTTGACCTGATATAATTGGTTCGTTTACCAGTGATCTGTTTTTCTTTTCTTTTTTTTTAACTGATAAATAATAGGTTGTAGCCCTTTTTTTGAATATTTAATTATCCATTTTTTTACTTTTTTTAATAACTGATAGCCCTTATACAAATTAAAAGACACAATGCTTGCAGAAATATAAATCTTTTGCCTGATAATTCACCTAACACTTTTAATTAAAATTACGATTCAGTTTCGGGCATATATTTATTAAAGCACTAACAACATGGCATACAGTATTGTAATACTAATAAGTGTATATATTTATCACAATATATTTTGACAAGGAAAAATAATGTTTCCGTTTAAAATTGAACGCAGAGTTATGCCCAAGCTTGTTTGTACCCATTAAAATATGCTTCTCGTTGTTCGACTCTGTTTGAAATAACTAGATTTTTGCCATTAATAGTTTTTGCAACGAATTCTCTCTAAAAAATGATATTTTATTTTTGGTATTTTAAAATTAGTTTTTTAATGTAATTAATCTTTTTTTAATATTACTGAAAAAATACTTACCCTAATTTTATTACAAAAAATAAAATCTCGAACTTTTGTTTCATAATACATAACCAAAATTGGATAAACAATTGTTTGACTAATAAAAGCATAATCATACATTCTTAGGAACATATGTCTTTGAGGTATAAAAATATAAGAAAAAATATAAAAAATTGCTGCTAAAATTGATGCACCACCAAAACACCAAACAACTTTTGTCAAAAGTTTTGCCGATCGATAATTTTCAGACATTTGATACCGTTGTGAAAGTGAAAATGCTGTGATATTTGTAGCAGCAAACATATATCTTTTATAGGTCAAAGATGGCATAAATGAAAAAATCAAAAGCGCAATGATTGCGACTGAAACAGCTGCAATCGCTAAGCCTTTGTTTGAAGCAATATCAATTTTTTCTGATATCAAAAATATTGCAGCAACTCCCCACTAAAAGTGATTATGCAAATTTTTGTAGATACATTTGGGATGGAAACTTACATCAATAAGTGCCAATAAAATTCCGAGCCATGGTAATCCTCGACACATTGTTTGATACTTTTTGTCATAAATTGAAGCAATGACTCGTTCACAAAACAAGCATAACATGTTAAATCCAGATGCCCAAACACCTAAAATATGGAATTTGTATTTGTGGATATGAGAAATTTGAATACAACCAAGTGGATGTGTTTTTCAAAAATTTTGTACATTTTTACTGCCATAAAGATTTTTATATTCCCATTTGATTATTACAATAATATTTTTTATTTATTGATTATTTTCGTGTAATTTGTCAGATTTACAATTCCTTAGCAGCCAAGAAAGAGCCGTCAAAAGTTACAGGGTGGATGGCAACAGCTTCATCATAGCTGTATACTTTTATCAATCTATTAAATATTCAAAAGAAAGATAAATAAAAAATAAGTTTTTGTCAATACAATTTCATTAAAAGTAATGTCTATTTTATGCACCCATTTTTATCACCTTTTTATCGTTGAAAACTGACAGAAAGCTGATATCAAATATTGATTTTTCTCAAGTGTTTTCAGAAAAAGGGTGAAAAGAAGTTTTTGGAAGTGAAAAGACACAGTCAAATCATATTTTTTGTTAGTGATCACTTAAGGTTAGAAAAGCCCGTACAATGTGATGGTATCGAAAATATTAGAATTAGTAGTATATTTTTGTACATAACTTCTTTTTACGCTTTTCTTTAGAGCAGCGTGATTCGCAGTAGCTCATATTTGTTAATAAATGTATTCGACAATCTGTTGTGCTCTTAAGTCAAGAAAAACGTGGCAATTTGCTTTTATAATTAAAAGTAATTTTTCAGTATTGTGTTTCCAAAAAATGTATAAAATATTCATAGAAAAGATCTCTCTGAGAAAGAAAAACTAAAAAAGAAAAATCATTCGATAAAAATTTTCAATGAAAAATGAGTGCTCTTTTTGGGGGGTTGTCAGAAAAATGTTTTTTGTTGTTTTTGCGTTTTGAACACAGAATCCGCGGTTTTCATAAAAACTAAAATGATTTATTATTGAGAAAAGTTCCGAAATACTTTGTTGGTAATAATTTTCTTCTACATCTTTCTGATTTTTTAATTTTGTTTTGGGATTGTCCAGATCTGACGTCGGGTATTTTTCTTAAATTGTCGACTCCCCTCCCCTTCCATCAGATTTTTTACTTTGAAGTTTGTTGCTTTTAAATTAAGCGTCAGATTTTGGCTAACCCTCTCCCCTTCAAACACCCGACGTCAAATCTGGACATTTTCTTTGGACAAAAAATGTATGAAAAATTCAAAAAAGAGTTGTGACAAAGAAACACCGAAACAAAGAAGTAATAGAAATCGATCAAATTTTTACTAAAATACTGCATTTTTTGCCGCAGTTTAAACTATAATTTTTGTGTTTTACCGGTTTAGGTAAAAGTAAACTTACACAAAGTTTGAGTATCATAAAATTTTCCCTTTCCTGCCCAATCACCATTTTTCATCCCACATAAATCAAAAACAAGTAATGCTAAACCATTTATTAAGACAAGGCAATGATTAAATGAAACATTTATTAATAAAACTCTTAAGTTTCCATGATATAACTAAAACTCATTTTTTTATAAATTGGTAAAAAGCTACAGTATACCTTTAAATGCAAAACAGCTGCTGAAATTATTAAAGACAAAATTAAAGCGGAAGTATACAAAATTATTGAAAAAATATTTAATGCTGCTGCATCCATTAAAAAAGCTGAAATGTTTTTAAATTTTAAAAAGTTAAAAAATTGCATAAAAAGCGGAAGAAAAAATTATATTTAAAAAACGTAAAATTTAAAATCCAATAAAAAATTTTATAGTCTAATTTTATTGCTAAATGTTGTTAAAATTAGACACGGTTAAAAGTATAGTAAGAAAACGGATTTACAACTTTATTTAATTTGCATAATGTTATAAAGCTAAATACTTTTAAAGGGTGAAAAGAAGTTTTTGGAAATACTAAATAAATTTTTACGATTGAATTCAAGTAATATAAACTTGTAGCAATATGTAATAACCGTTATCAACAAAATTAAAATTTCCACCTATTTTTTAAGAATTACAACCTAGAAAAACGGAATCAGTCAAAGCTTGTTACCGTAATTACAGTAACTTGAAATTTGTAACAACTGAGATAACATAAATGTAACATTTGTCAATTAAAAACACTTAGCGACAAAAACCCAAAAAAATCAGAAAGTAGAAGTTTTACTTTTTTTAGAAAACCAAAATTCTAACAAATTTTAAAAAAGCGCATTAATTTTAAAAGTGCACATAACTCAAAATGGCTTGTTAAGAAATTTTTGTAGCACCAAAACTCAACTTTAAATATTCAAGTTATTATTAAAATTTTAAAGATCATTTTTCATGTCAAAAATAAAAAAAAAGTTTTAGTACCGTTTTTCGACAAATTTAATAAACACTTTCGAGTATTGTAAGAAAAAAATGATTTTAAAAATTTTTAGAGAATCAAATTACTAAAATTAATTCAATTTTGAGTGTCTTTACAAAATAGCCAACAATGAAATTATTTATTTTAGGAAATGGTTTTATGATTTTCTGATGAAAATGATTTCATCAACCAAAGCAAGACACAAAAAAGACATGGAAGTTTGTAAAAGTAATAATTTATGTGGCCTAAATTATAACTTTATGCCATATTGAAAGATAATTTAAGTTTTAAAAAAAGTAAAAAATCATAAAAAAGTGGCAGCTTTATTTTATGAATTATAAATAGAACTTTAAATTTTAAATATTTGTACCCATTTTACAATGCTTAAAACAAGGAAGTTTTCTTTAAAAAAATGGTGGTTGTTAATAAAAAAATAGAGTATTTAGTATAGATTTATGACTAAGGAATATTGGAAACCAAATAAATGTTAACAAAATTTGTAAGCTATTAATAGCAAAAAAACAGGAAATTTTACCATTCGATTTTTGCTTTTTCACACGTTTGTTTTTTTCCAGCTGATATTAAACTTTAATATTTAAAGGACAAAATTAGTGTTTACCACAGGCATATGTCTAAAAGTAGAATGCACTTTCCCACCATTATTCAATGAGCAAAAGCTACACCTCAAAGATTACGCTGCTACCGTAATCATTATGCATTGGGGAATGTAATGAATGTACCAAAAAAACAGTTTTCAGCACTAAAAATTGAACTTCTACACATTTGTAAAAAAATAGGAAATTGATTTTATATTTTTTCCTACTCTCGACGAACTTTTTTCTAATACTCGAGTGAAATTTCAAAAACTAAAATGATACTGTAACGACAAAAAACATTAATAGAGTGTTGAAAAGTAATAAAATACTGTAACATTTATGTATAATCTTTAACTTCGTTTTTGACCTTTTTTTCTAATTTTCGCCTTTTAAAAAAATTTACTGTTTTGAAAATATTTACCACATTTTATAAGCGTCAATATCATTTTTGGTTTTGAAAATGAATTGCTTTTTGTCGATTTTAAAACATCCAATAGAAGGTTACCGAAATGGCTGGATCCTGCATTTTCTTTTTAAAATTTTTAAATTGGTGCTACCGTCGCTGCAACAGGTATCATCTCACTTCACACTAATTTATTTCCAACATCAAATTACTATCACTTTTAAACAAATCAATAGTCATTTAGGGAAAAATAGCCCATTTAATACAAAATAAAACAAACTAAATTTATTAAAATGTATTTCAATAAATTATAAAGCTTTTACAACTCAAAAATAACAAACAAAATCAAACAAAAAACAAAAACTTAAACAATAGCTTGAACATTATTATATGAAGCTTTGACATACGTCTTTACATCAGAAACAAGTTTAAAATCAGCATCACCATCATTCATTTCAGCAATTAAATAATCACTTATAACAATCACTGAATGATGTTTTAAAGCCAACATTCCATCACTTTCGAAACAGAGATACCATTCAACTCCTTTCATCTTCATTACAGTAGATGGCGGCTTTGGAACAGGAAACTTTAATTTTGGAAAACAAATTTTGGTTGTGCTACGTCGTTTGACAAAATATGTCTTCAATGGTTGAGCAGCAAGACGAAGACCAAATTTATCTTCAAATATCCCAGAAATAACTTTGCCACCATTTACAACAGAAACTAAAAAAAGAATTTATGAAAGTGATTTCGATAAAAAGAATGCATACCTCGAGTATAAAAAACATGATTTGCTTGTTCTTCAGTAAGAATTCCATAGGCAACTAAAATTTAATGATCAAATGAGTATCTGCCAGAAGCAAACAAAAGCATACCAACAAAATTATTTAAAAATTGTTTATACATTTCATAGAATTTTAATTGCGGAATAGCTTCTGCCAAATCAGATTTGATTGAATCAGCAACACTAAAGCTTTCAACATCATCTGGAGCCAACATTTCCTTTTTCATTGCTTGTTTTTCTGCTAATCCATAAAGCTAAAATTTGTCAATCATATACACCTTTTGTAAATCGTAAATATACATACGGCTTTAAGAAGCGTATCTTCACTTTCATCCATTATATCAAACCGATAAGTCATTCGGAAGAATTGGAGCAAGTTGGAGAAATCATCAGCAGACAAAAAGAAACCCTTCTCAACTGAAAAATAACTTTAATAAGGACAAAAGTAACATTCCTCAACATACCAACAAAAGTCATCAAAAACGTATACGACATTTTAGAAAATTCGATTGTAGGAAGAACTGAATATACTTCAGCTTTAACAGCTTCTTCAAGATTAAAGTTTTCATCAGTGGATTCTTTTTGTTGTAGAACTTGATATTCAGCCCAATTATATACCTAAAATTAAGATATATATTGTGCACTTTAAAACACAAAAAACTTACTGCTGCAAAGAATACACTTTCTTTTTTACCACGTCCACCATAAAGATACTGGGGTTTGACATCATAATCAGGTCTTCGAGAAATGGTTGATATAAATTCAATAATTGGTTTTTTGAAAGCAAGGAAAGTTTGAGACTTGTAAAACTCTTCAGGGCAACGATCAATAGATGCTTTAATCGATTGCATACATTCAGTCAAAGAATATTTTTGCGCAAATTCAAACATATCTTCAATGTCTTCAACGCTGGTTTGAACATGAGATAAGAATTCATCGCAAAAAACTTTGAAGCAAGGAATATCATACATTTCTGCCATGTCAACCAAGTGAAAGACATTGTCACGAGTTAAGGAGCATCGACCAGTGTAGAGAAAGTTGATAAATTCACAAAAATTTTCATATGAATAGTTTTCAATCTGAATAGGTTCATCCTTCTTCCTCCAATAAAGAGAGAGCATGGCATCCAAAGGTTCAGAAACAGCCGTCAAGATAAAGCTATTGACATGGATAATCTACAACAATAATTATAACAAACAGAATACATATGTAGATATAAAAAATAAATAAACAAACCTTTCCTTGAACCTCAAAAGCAACATTGAGACCACCCCTTTCAATATCTTGGGATTTAAAGACTTCAAACCGTTGGTTTTGCAAGTGAAAAATGCAATTTTTTGATGTTGCTATTGACATATTAAATAAAGTAATAAAAAAATAAAGAAATAAAACGTAAAGTCTGCTAAAAAACTTTAAAATTAAAAAGTTGAAGAGCTAAAAAAAGCAAGCAACACGTGTTCAAATTCGTTTCAGGAATTTTAAAAGAAAGCGCGCATTTTTCAAACAACTTGTCTTTGGTTTTTTTATTTCTCCGAAACCAACCAATTAATTTTTGGATTTTTTTCTATTTTTATAATTATAAACATATTCATTTTTGCACATTTTAAAAATCGCTGAATTCGGTTCAATGCATATTTGTTGGCAAAGAATAGAAATGATAAAAAATTGCAAAAAACCATTTTAATCTATACCAAAACTGGCAAAAACAGAAGACAATATTGTTCTTATTTGCAAATAATAATGAAGTTTTAGATTTGATTTTTGATAAACTGAACTTTTTAAAAATATATTGAAATATATATGTATTGTTTTTTGCTCAAATTTGTAAGAAACTGTCCTGAGATTTTCAAAAACAAGAAAAAAATTATCACTCCAAAAAAAATAAATTTATTTGCATCATTTAATCTCACAGTAATTAGACTTTGGATAACATTTGTATTTCTAATAAAACCCCATTATATCCGTATTCAGGTTCGTCGTATTCTAATATTACTGTTGTATTGCTGCATTCAATTATTTGTCCAATAAAAAAGATTCTAAAAAACCTATGATCTTAGATAGATTTAACTTTTTCTAAATCTTACTTTTGGGGATAAAAATAAAGTTTTGCAGAAGCCGAAATATTTAAGTCAACAACTTTAAAGATTGCTATTGTGTCGTTATCAATGTGTAAAGAAAAATCTGAATAACTTGGAGCTGGAGAATGCTTTTCGTATTCTTTCGAAAACCAAAATTCTTTTATTGGTTTTTTATCAAAGTAATTTTTGGCCACCAAATCAAAGATAATGCTCCCCTTTGCTGGTATTTTAACTTTGAAAAAAGGTTTGAATATGCTAATTTGGGCCCATGAATCTTGATTACTGGAATATGACTTTTAGAAAAATTTTCTTGGATAATTCCTACTCAAGTGCTGCTGTAAATTTGTCATTTGAAGTATAAAATTTGACTTTTTCCGTTTTTGCTGATGTCCAAATACTCAGCATTTCAAAAAATGAATAAAATATCATTTCACATTCGCCCTCCGGTTTAGAAAACATTGTTACCCTTTGTGGGATGAAATATGATGATGCCGTGGGGTATCGTGACAAGGTTGGAACAACAACAACATTAGAAGATAAACCACAATTTCTTGCATGTCCCAAAAAATCGAAAAATTATATTTTCAAATTTTTTGTGATTTAAAATGTTACTTTTTACTGCTCTAAAAAACGCAACATTTGAAAAACTCTTTTTTACATATACTGTCAATGATTTATTTGGAATTGTTAAATCAATCATGTTATTTCTAAAACAAAAATTTTTTAGTTAAAAATGAATAAAATATTTTTTACCCGTGAACTTTGTTTATCAAATTTCCTTTAAAAATTTCTGTCATATTATCATCGAAATAAAATGAAAAGTCTACAGGATGTTCTGGTATAAGAATGTGAAGAAAATCCGTTTCCTTAAAACTCCAAGATTAGATACAACTAAACTTTTATTTAATGGCCACTTCTTAATTTTGGACTATAAAACTTACCAATGATTTATCCAACATTACGGTAAAAACAGAATGTTCTGGAAAAGAGTCAAAAGTGTGTGAAGGTTGGGCATCTGTTAAAATAATCGATGGCAAAATAGTTATCTCTAAAAATTTGTATGTTACCACTTACAATTTTTAATAATATAATGTATTTTGAACTTATTTTGTTAATATATTCTAAACTTACGGGGAACTGCTTCAATCGGAAAACTGAAATACCCTGGAATCTTTGTACTAATTGTTATAAAATTTGATCGGGAACCAATAACTACAACTTTAAAAAGATGATCTTTTCCAAAATCTGCGGTTGAATTGAGTAAAGTTTTATTGTTTGAAACAATAACAATTTCGCCTTGTATAGGTGGTATATTTCCCCATGACGTCAGTAGATCTATCAATAGGTTTTTGTTTTGACAGTCTGATTCAAGTTTTATCTAAAAAATATATTTCTAGAGTTAAATCTTATATTTTGCAAATGTTAGACAGAACTGTAGCACTTGCTTACATTAAATTTGCAAAAAAGATTTCCACAAAAGTGATTATCAAAAGTATTCATGATATCATAATTTTGTCTTCCGTTACAAGGAACAATAATTTGAGATGATCTACATTTGCATTCTAAAAAACACAGTTTTACTAGTACGTTTAAAAGGGAACGGAACCTTTAATACTTTTTTCTAACGTTTTTTGTTTGAATTTTTCCAACGATCAGGCAAGAGAACAATAGAAAAATAGCCTAATCGTCATGAAGATTCAACGAAAAAACGTTAGAGAAATTAAAAAGTATCCAAAGGTCCGCCTCCTTTAAGCTATTACCTTGTTCAATGAATTTAAGTCTAAAACCTTCGGATAGAATGTTTCCATCTGTAACAAACTCAAAAAATACATCTCGTCCAAATCCATTAGTTTGAGATTGTAGATAATAAGGCTGTTTAATATGAATTTTACCTTCTATTGGCACATTATTGATGTATATGTTTATCGTATCCGGATATCTAAGATTTACAATTTCAGCAATAAACATTATTTCATTTTTTGATGGAACTGTAAGATTGAAGGTGCATCTCATATTATTTGAATAACCATCCATATTTTCACCAAAACTAGTCCAGATAGTTTCACTTCCATTTTTAATTATCTTGCAATTTTCTTCACTTGTTTTTGTTACAATTTTGGTAATACTAATAATGCATTCAAATTTATTTTGATTCTTGTTCAAAAAAGAATAAACTGAAAGCTTTTTTCCATAAATTTCATAAATTTTTGTATGATTTGTGTTTCTAAACTTTTAACAACATTTTTATTTGCCAAATGTACTTTTAAAACCTTAAGATCCAAGTATCTTCACCGTTGTCAAATTTAATTAATGAACTAGTGTTGAAAAATTTCTCCCGAGGCATTTCAATCTTAAATTTATATCCAAACGGTGCTGTTAAATACCATGAACAGTTTACAGCTTCTTCAAAGTTATATGAAGAAATATACAAAACTTCTGAATCATCTTTGAATTTAAAGGGTGTTGAATTTACATTGAAAAAGTGCAACGGACATTTATTATTAACATTTTCGATCCACATCATTGTTTGAAATGCGTTGTATGATTGATTTGAAATCACTTCAAATTCAAAATCTTTTGTTATACGTATAAAGTTATATTCAAGGGGATGTGTATTTGTGTTGAAGGAAAAAGATCTAAAAATAGCCATCAAAGTTAGTGCCAAAAATTATATTTGTTACTTTGTGCTGTTTTCTGGGCTGAAATTAAATTGATTCAAAATTCCATTGGTTATGGAAAGAACGATCTGTGTTTCCTAAAACAAAAAATGTGTTACATTTTTGGCTATTGACAGATGTAATAAAAAATTATTTATTTTTGTGACAATGTTTAAGCATTTAAATTTAGCACAACACACACTAAAAAATATTTGAAACAGATAACTTTGTTTCAAATATAATTGAGGTAGTTTTTAACACAAATATGGCTTACTTCAATAACCGTAACATTTTCTGTAACAAAATGAATGTGACAATTTTCCATCATTGAGTGAGGGAAATTCAGTGATTCAATAAAATATAATTTATTTAATTCCAATGAAACAATTTGATCAAATTTACATATTAATTTTTCATTCGAAATAACAGTTGCAAAAAAGTAGAGCAAATAAATAACAATTCTGCAAAAAAACATGTTTTGCAAGAACAAAAAAATGATTAAAATACAATGCCCCAAAAAAATTAAAAAGAGGTTTTTTAAAGTTGATAAGAGGTTAAATAAGAAGATTATATTGTTTAAGATGAAATAATTTGAAGCAACAATTTGATCAGCAATTAATTATTGAGTCATCTTCTATGTTGGTTTTTTGAACTTTAATAACAAAAAATTGAAGATTTTATTATTTTAAAATTATCTTGTTTTAAAATGCTGGTAAAATTAAGAAAAAGTAAACAATGGTTATGGTCTAAGAGTAACAAAATTGAATTGTTTATATTTCGAAAGCAAAAAAATGTGTTACATTTTCTTTTAATTTTTTTACATCCTTCTTCAAACATGAAGATAATAAAATATTCGAAAGAATTTTTTAAAAACGCAAAGAAAAAAATTCATTTTCCGAAAATGAAACTCTTTCATTTCATTGAATGACTAAAAGAATTCGTTTTTTGTTTCGTTGCATTTTTTAATTCAGCCTTCTCATTCGAGGATGCAATTTTGATCGTAAAAAAATGTTTTCGTGCAACACCTAATTATTTAATTATTTGAATATTTAAATGATACAGAAAATGTAGACGAAGATTACATCTTTCCTTCTGAGTCATGGCCGCGACCGAAGTCGATCACAACATAGCTACCGATATGTTCGACAGTGATGTCACTAAATTATTTTTAAAAAACGTTTCGAGCACGACAAAATAAAAGTTTTATTCAAATTCGATGCAACAAAATTTACTGATACTTGGTTTATTAACATAATTGTGACCGAAAAATGTAACGCATGCATTCTGTGGGGTAAACGGAATGCCTTCATTCATTAAAGTTTGGCCATTTCGAAAAATAATTGTACCAACATTTGCTGCTTTTAAAGGACTCAATGGATTTTCAAAATCTTCTCTTGAATATGCCATTAAAATGAAAAGACTGCTATCACCAGGTGTAAGAGGGATAATGCATTTTAGATGAGGGTCTTCTTGGCTGAAAAAAATGATTTAATTTATGATAGAAATTAGGCATTTTAAAAAGTGAAAAAAAAAGTCGTCATTTTTGGGATCCAAATTTAGGAACACAGAAATTGCATAATTTTTGGTGACTCCGTTTTTTTTGGAATTGGAAATTCTACTTTTGAGGATTTCGATCGTATGGCGAGACTATTAAACTTTCTTGAATGATCTTTTTAACACACAGTTATGCCAAGGGAAAGCGAAAATAGGACACAATCAATTTTTATGCAAATTTCTTCCAATATACCCTCAGGGCATGTTTTTTAAAACCTATCTTGAACCTTTAATTTTCATTAGTATTCATATTCTACATGTAAATTACATATAGAAATAAAAAATTATTCTAAAAATGTCAATGATCTCGTCAAATTCAAAACCCCTAAAAAATGACAACAAAGGTCATCCACCACTTAGCAAACGTACATTCCACATTTATTCAAAATATTAAAAAAATAAACTGGATATGGATATTCAGGTACATTTGTATAATTTCCTTCAGTGTAAATATTTCCATCTTTCAAGGAATAACTCATTTCAGATTCAGCAAATACAGTATTATTACCATAATAAAAAGTTACGGTACTTTGAAACTTCCTACAAACTGGTGCAGGTGGGGCTTTTGGAGCAGGATGGAATTTTGTGCAACATGAGGTCATTGAAAATTTTTTTACATCCTCATATTCAAAAACAAGGCTATTACATGGTACATTTGGAGTGTAAAGGTTTCCAGAAAAGGGAAGAAAAGTTGCATTAATAAAATATCCACCAAAAAATCCATCACCATAACCGATCATTCCAGATTCTGTGTCTTTCCAAAAATCTGCATCCATTATAATAAATGGATCAAATTCATTTAAATCAAAAATGACTGGGTTTGTGACATTTCTGTTACATTGTGAATTAATATTATGATAACAGACATCAAAGGCGGTAAGATTATCAGTGATATCTAAGCCATAAAAATCACTTATTCGAATCATGAAATCTTGAGTTTCGTCATCTTGAAATATCGCCATTTTTGTGTGAATTGTTATATTTGGAAATACATCTTCTTCTGGTTTAAAAACCACAAAGCTATGATTCACGTAAAGTTCAGTACAAAACATTGGATCTTCTCCATTTTTATTATTTGTTGATGAAGCCAGAAATGGAAACTTAAGAAATGATGACAACAAAGGAAAAGGGGAAGATGATGGAAAAAATAATAAAATCAAGAGAAAGAATTTGAATGCCATCGTCTATTTCTGATCAATGCCACAAAAATGAAACAATAATAAAAGTCATAAGAAAACGGTTTGCTTTTTTGATATACACTCGCAAACACTGAAGCAAAGGTTTTGTGCCATCCTTTTGCATGTAATTAACTAAAGCATGCCCACAATGTACACACTTCATAAGAAGGTACGTTCATCGGCACAGGTCATTCCCAAAATAAAGTATAATTAATGTTTAATGACAGCACAAAAAATGGAGGGAACGTTCAGTTTTTTGTTTTGTGTTATCAACAAAATTCTATTATAAAGAAAAAATTGACACTTTTTAGTTGAAGAACTCAACAAAATAACCGATTAAAAACGATCTGAAGATGAGAATACCAAAATTTATTTACAACAAAACTCAAAATATTACATTAAGTATTATCTGTTTTATTATTATAAATACACTGCACGTTGGGAAAAGTGTGGACAAAACGTTTTTCTGAAGCGATGCTCCCATAGATTTGTCCCAAACTTTCACCATAACTTCTTTGAGGTGTCTAGCAGGCATGTACGGGAGGATTTTAAAAAATATGCATTAGTTCTGTTTTTACAGACCCAAATATGACCAAAATCGACAAAAAATGAGTAAAAACTTAAAAAACGTCATTTTTTAAATTCGAGATTTAGGGGAAAAGATCGGGTCTACATAAAACATGGCAGTTGGCAGCTAAAACATGGCAGCTTGGCAGCTAAAACATGGCAGCTTGGCAACTAAAACCTGGCAGCTTGGCAGCTAAAACATGGCAGCTTGGCAGCTTGAAAATCAGATTTCTGATTAATATTTAATTTTCTCATCGGTAACTCTTTTTTGTTACACATTTCATTTTCTAAAGGATCTTAGATCCGGACACCTAAATGCTAAGTGCAGATGCTGGAAAGTCGCGCCAGCATCGGCCCCCCACGACCTCTGGTCTGATTATGGGGTTCTTTAACCTTTTTATTTCATTTTCTGCATTTTTTTCAATTCGACTACGGAGATTTTAATATTTTGTTTTTACTATTACCACAATCTTACCTATCTTACCTATCTTGGCAGCTTGGCACTTTTTTATTTGATGACTTGATTAGTTTGTATCATTCTTATTTTTTTAAATTTTCAATTTGTTCATACATTAAACAACACAAACAATTACAAAAAAAATGGTAAAATTAGCTGCTAGTCTGTTAAATTAACAAAAATGACGCTGCACAAGGCGATTTCGTTATTACTGACGTCATTTTTTTGATTGCTTTCGTTTTTGACTTTAATTTGTTGCTTTAAGCAATAAGAAAATATATTTTTTATCATTTTGAGCGATTAGTAGGAAAATGAGACTATACGACAAGAATCAAATCGAGCGGGACATGAAATTTTTAAATGAAATTTTGTAGTCCATTCGATTAAACTAGGTGAAAAAAGGTTATTCTGAGAGTTTTGGCTCAATCTTTCTCCTACTTTTGATTTTACAGTAAAGCTACTGTATTGTCAAAAATGGAAAAATTCGGGAAAAATCCAAACGTGAACTAATCAAAAACTTATTTCCCGTTATTGTACATATAAGTAAGGGCTATTAATTGCACTATACAAAAAAGTTTTATCTGACCCCTAATGTCGAAATTTTGGCAGTTGTAATTTTCGACACAGAAGAAAAATTTGCATATTTCCGGTTCCAGACCGAAAAAACATTGCATCAAATAGCCCGGTTTCTGGGCTTTCCAGAAATATATAATTTGTTAAAATTGAGTGATTACTTAGCATCGTTTTGTAAAAATTGTGCGCGTGTTCAATATCTTCAACATCAACATTGGGGTAAAACTTGGGTATGATGAAAGATATTGACATTTGGTGGCTTGCTTTATGAAATATCACATTGTTAGAGTATTCTGAAAGCAGTTTTTCGTTTCGCTGTATACATAAGCAATTATAACCACTAAGCATTGAAATATTGGTCATTATTGATTTTTCCGGTTGGTTTGAAATTTACTCGATTTTTGACCATTTTTCGAGGTATCAAAACTGCATGAAATATTCATGGTATTTTCTATTTTTAATTTATCTCTAAAATCGGTATTTTATACATTCAAAAAGGTTCAAAGTATCTTAAAATTATTTTTTATGATTTAATTTACTAGTGTAAATTAGTTAGGAACAAATTAAATGCTTATTCAAATTTTTTGAAAATTTCAATTCTTTATCGATTAGTTTTCTTTTTTTGTTAAATGTAACGAAATAGTGATACTAAGTTCGAAGAAACAGTTTTGGTCTCCATGATCAACAAATTGGAGATTAAAATCATAGTCGATTGCTGCCTACAGTCTACGACAGATCACATCGAAACGAAGTGGAATTTTTTTGAGACATTTTGGCATTCGTTTTTTAAAATTCTCTCGACAAAAAAAGTTGATTTCTCGAGGTGAAACACTTTGCCAAGCGTCTCACAAAACTTCCATTTTTCTTTGAAAACGATTCGATGTGAGATATGGTTGTCTTTCAAGTTCTTTTGCTATATTCAAATATGCTTATTCAAGGCAATGGATATTAATGTAGCCGTTTTTTCGATGAAATAATTAAATTAGGTCCAAAATCAAAATTCTAATCACAGGGTTAATATACCCCTATAGAACATACGTAATAAGTTTTTACAGTTTTCTGAAATGTATTTCCAGACGGCGAAAAATGCTTCAAGCAGCCGTTTTTTATAGGGGAAATTGGAATAATTGATTATAAAATGAAAAGTAACGTTGACTTTGACATGAGATGTTGTTTACCATATAATCTGAGGTATAACAGAATTTTGGGTCAAGTTTCAGATTTTTCTATAGTGGGGTTTTAATTTGGCATGCCATCGAAAACGCCAAAAATGGCGAATTTTCGACATAAGGCGGAAAATCAAGAAAATTGGTTTTTTCTTCCAAATTTGTAAAAAAACTAAATTTTAGACTCTCCTCTATCCAGTAATAACAAAAAAATAATACATTGTAATGTTAAATTTGTCAAAACCTTTTTTTTTAAGATGCGCACTTTTTTTGCTTCTTTTTTTTCTCTTTGTCAAAAAAGGCAACAAACGATGCGCTGTGTGGCACAAATACGAAGCTGTACATGTTTCAATGTACCAGTTCAACATATCTTTAAACATGTTAAGAATGCCCTTGGCTTCGGTTTAACCTCATATGGCAGAAATATAAAATAGTGTGGAGGGTTATTTAAAAACTTTCATCCTTTGCTCAAGAAGCTTCATCTCTTTCTCATGTATGCAAATGTTCATAAAGTCATACTGTATCCAGATATTTGAAATTGTTGCTCGTCTGCTAAAAACTTTATCGCTCGAATCTAATGGCATATTCTGAGTCGGAGAAGAATCTTGTTCTTACAATTACAGTAACTCCGGTGGCAAAATGTAATTTTAATTACGCGTTCTCCGCGAGAAGGTGATACGGTCTCCTCAGATACAGATTTTGTTAAGAAAAACTAATGTACATTATTGACCTCGTCGAAATGTATCGGTTGAATAATCTCAAGAGGATTTCGGTAAGATAGGTAAGATTGTGGTAATAGTAAAAACAAAATATTAAACTGCAGTAACTATTGAAACATGCATTCATAAAGTTTAGTCTCCTTAAAATCTCCGTAGTCGAATTGAAAAAAATATAGAAAATGAAATGTGTAACAAAAAAGAGTTACCGATGAGAAAATTAAATATTAATCAGAAATCTGATTTTCAAGCTGCCAAGCTGCCATGTTTTAGCTGCCAAGCTGCCAGGTTTTAGCTGCCAAGCTGCCATGTTTTAGCTGCCAACTGCCATGTTTTAGTTTTACCGGAAAAGATCCCGTAAATTTCATCACCTGTAGTAAAAGAGTGATTTCAGAAAAATTTCAACAGTATAAGATTAATAGTGGCTTCAAAAAAATAGCTTAAAGTTTAAAGATTACGGTAGCTCCTCTACTATTTTCGCGGTAAGAAACACGTTTTCCCAGCGTGATACACTGTACTGTATTTAATACAGTACACATGCAAGATTTACATCTCCATTAATTGAAAAACCTTTTTTGCACTTACAACGTGAAAAACCAGTTAAACGAAAGACTTTAATGTTGCGGCTAGCATTAGTGAGCAAAAAATGTGCAAAAGACGCACTCAACTTATGTGTGCTACATGAGGCAAGTGAAATGTCAAAGAAAAACAACCTTTATTGATTCGACTTTTTCTCTTTTCTTACTTTTTTCATTTTTGTGTTTGTCTTTTGTTTTTAATTTTTTCTCTCTTCAAAAAATGTCTTTATTTTATAAAACAAATTTAATGAATGATTTTGATCCTTTATTAATTGTTGATAAAAATGATGATCTCAAAAAAGAACAGGAAAAAAGCGAGGATGACGATGTTGAAGAAAATGAAATTGTTGAATTCAGTGAAAACACAATACAACCTGTAAGTTAAAGATTACATATTTTTTGTTAAAGCTTTTTTAAAATTAACACTGTTTTAGATGAGTTATCCACTTAGACATAACATCCGTTATTTACTTGGTTTAATTATGTTTTTACATTTTGTTTTTATTAATTTCATATTCTTCGTTTCAAAGCGGGATGAATTATATTCGGGTAATAATAAACACAATCAATATTTGGAGCCTTGTAATGCATCAAATGTAATGACACTAGATGAAGTTTACAAATTTAAAAATGAACTGGATGGTCTTAATACTGTAAGTTAAATATATTTCAGTTTCATGGTGTTGTGGTTAAAAACCGATAATATTCGGTAGAAAAAGGGGTGAGGTAATATGGTATTTACATTAACGGTAACAATTTGCATGTTTTGAGGGAGAAAATTGATTTTAAAAGATTGATAATACGCGATTTTTAGGAGAAATCTGCGATTAATATTGTTATGAAATATAATATGTCAGAAACTGCAAATAAATATTTAACAGCCAAACTCGAAAATCTCACCACATTTCATGCCAACTTTTCAAAAGCACTCGAAAAACAAACAGAAATTCGTTACAATTGTTACAAACAAAATCTTGAAAAAAACTGTAAAGCCAAAACTACTTTTGGATTTTACACCAAACATGCAAATTTTATACATGCTTTTGTTATTTCTATTTCAATCCTTTTCTCTGTTTCAATTTATTACTTTTTCAAAGCAAAAACATTAGAATTATCTCTGGGACAGAAGAAACTTTTGCGCGGTGACTCTGAATCTTTTATCTTTATTATTTTGTTTGATATTGCTTTTACAATATGTTGTACAATTTTATCTGTTTTTAAATCATGTGATGTTACATCAGAACTTCAACAATTTTCTTTGTAATCCTGATTTTTAATGCTGTTTTTTATCATTTTCTCAGGGATTTTTACAACTAATTGTTTTAAAAAAGGTTATAAAATAAATGACAATTCAAAGTTTTTGATTAGTACAGTAATCGTAATCAAAAAGAACAAATCACATTTTCTTATAAAGCAATAACTTTTTCTTTCTTAATAATATTAAATAATAAAAATAGCAAACAATGGGTTAATTCAACACATAATTGTTGAAATTATACTATATGGGAAAACTCATACGAAAAAAAACATTTTAGAATTTTAAAAAATGTCAAATGATCAGCTTTCTTTTTTTATTACAGAACACGGCGGAATTTTTTTCCAATAAATTGGAAATAAGCGCTTTTTTCAATCGGCGCGTATTCAGCGGCATTACTTCCAATTACAAAAATTCAAACTAGAATTATAGATATGAATCTTGGAAACATTTTAGAAAAGAAATTAAGTTAAAATATTCTTTTTAAAAAAAGTTCTAACAAAAGTTAATTTTGGCAAAAAACTTGATCGCGCATCTTTGTCGGGGTGTAACTCTGGCAGTATGCTTCCAATCATCATGAGTCAAACTAAAGTTGTAGAAAACATGTTGGAGAAGATATTGGGAAAGTTTCATTCAGAAATATTAAAAACTAAAAAAGTTCTAGCAAAAGTTTGAGCATAATTTTTTCTATTTCCGAAAAATTCCGCTGTGAGAAGTTAGGCTTTCTTAAAAAAAGGTTTGCTTTTTTTGAACGGACCTGCAAACACTGCCGCAAAAATTTAAATCTAATCCTTTTGCGAGCAATAAATAACTCGTGTTCATTATGTATACACACATACAAAGATAACTATCATGATTGCAATCAAAGAACACACAGGTGCGTTCGTTTTTTTAGCATAGGTCATTCACAAAACTACTTTTTAGACGCCAAAAAACGATGGGCCCAAAAACGTCTTAAAAATGCCCAAAAACTTTTCGTCACTGCTTTTCAGCTTACAAAAAAACTATTTTTTTCTTCAAAATATGCATAAAAAAATTCTTGAAAATGGTTAAAAATGATTTATAGTAACATAAAAACATATTTAAAAATGTTTCTGATTGTTTTTGAAGCAATATCATAGGTATGTGCTAAAAGTGCCAATATCGAATGTAAAAGTTCATGAATAATATAAAATAAATATCAGAATAGGATTCCCCATCATCGAAAACCCCTACAAACACAAAATATTTAAGAAAAAATAATTTTTAAATTTTTAGCATTTTTTAGGCCTATAGAATTCGATTTTGGTACATACCTATGATATTGCTTCAAAAACAATCAGAAACATTTTCAAATATGTTTTTATGTTACTATAGATCATTTTTACCCATTTTCAAGCATTTTTTTAATGCATATTTTGAAAAAAAACAGTTTTTTTGTAAGCTGAAAAACAGTGACAAAAAGTTTTTGAGCATTTTTAATGGCACAAAAAAGTGCCAAAACGGCACTTTTAAACAAAAAAAACCTTGGAGCTTGTAAAGCATAGTCGAAAACATGGGTAAAGTTTCAAAAAGATTTATTTTTGTGTCAAACCGTTGAGAATTTGTCCCAGAGTATTAAAAACAGTGTTGTGCTTTTTTATTTTAGTCGCCACCGCCTCCGCCTCCGGAGGCGGAGGCAAAAAATCGACTCCGGAGGCGGAGGCGCAACAACACTGATTAAAAAGAAGCGTTAAGCTCTTTGGCTTTGGTGTACAAGTGGTTTAAAAGAATGCATTTATTGAGCTTCCGGCCGGAGCTGGTTGGTCTTGTCAAAGACAAGAAAGAAAATGATATAAAAATAAGAGATCCATCGCTCTTTTATACAAGAGCGATGAATCATAGGCAAAAGAAAGGATGTTGTGGAATTTGAGAGAGAGAAAGAGCAGTTTGCTTACAAAGTGACACAGAGTGTGTTTTAAAAAACAAAAACAATGTTGATTATTAAAAATTTTTATTCCAAAATTTCAATCGCAAAAAAACATTGAAAATGCTAAAATAATATTATTATTTTCAATGATAATTGCTGATAGAATTTCTACCAGTAATTAAAAAAAGTAAAGACTGATCAAAAGGACTAATTCCATTAAGCTGATATAAAATCATTGTGATCTTATGTTTTTCGATTAAGGTGACCCTCAATTTTATACGTTGTTTCTTCTTTTGTAATTTTAGTGCCATCTGGACGAGTTTCTTCGTATTTCGTTTTTTTCCTTTCTGAGCCGCTTCCACAACCGCCAATTGAACCGGCTGTAAATCATTATAGTTACTTTTTTTATCATTAATCCTTGAAGTGAATTATACTTACATGCTTTCGATCCGCTGGCACCCATTTTTTGGAAATTTAGATCAAATGGGGAAAGTTTATACTAAAAATATATTAGTTAGTTAAAGGTAATTATTTTCGCAGATTCTAAGGGAAAAGGGAACATTTTTTTCCTTGGTTGATAAACGTTTTTAAACGCATTCAAGCCAAGAACCAATTTAAACTTTGCCCATTCACATTACACAACAGAAATAAATCAAAGTAGGAAAAAATGCAGTTTACACGATCGCAAAAGAATAAATGAAAAAAGTATAAATATAAAACAGAGAGTTTGAAATAAAAGACAAATGTCAATTGTTACTTGCACAACAGCACTATCAAAATTGCAAAATAGAAGTCATTAAACGATAAAATCGTGATTTTTTTGTTGAAAAATACGTTCCAGTTACCCTTTAGGCATACCTTTATTTTTTATCATGTAAAAAACAAAACATTGATATCAATCGTGTAATATTTTAATAGTAAATTCGATATAAATAAAAGACTTTGTCATTTCAAAAAAGCTCACGGGACTTTCTTAATATTTTCAGAAAATCTGTAAAAGCCCTTTAGCTTCTTACGAGAAAAAATGTTTTCTGGTGGAAATTTATTCATTAATACAATGCTCCCCCGATTACTTCGTTTTAGTAGCGAATACAAAAATTACAATGAATTTAAGGAAGAGATGTTAAAGCCTGATAATAAAGGAGAAATGTTGTTGAAACTTGGTGATATTATTGAATTTCGTCGACAGATGTTCAGTGTAATAAATTCAGATTTTTTACTTTTAGAAAACTTCATTTTTATATTATAGCATTATGCCATTTATGTTGGATTTTATAAAATTGATGATAAAGATATCAAACCATGTGTTATTGAACTTGTTACTCATAATCAAGGATCATCTTCAAATTCTGGGGGCAATAAGGGAGAAGTAAGTTGTATGTTTTTAACATTATAATAACGTTTTCTTAATTTCAGATACGATATATCCCCTTGGATGAAGCAGCAGGTGATTCAAAGATTCGAAAAAACAATAGTTTAGATGGGAAATACGAACCATTCCAAGCAGATGATATTGTAGCACGGGCTAAAAGCAAGGTAAAAAAGATATACAGTTTTACTTTAATTTTGCCATAAATGTTTCATTTAAATGAAACATAACACAAATATTTGTGTTATGAACAAGAATACCGTAGAAGTGATAAAAGTTCTTGAAAATTTCAGAAGGAAAAAAATAACCTTGTTCTATCATATCTAAATACTAATTACTGTAAAATATTATAGATCTCTGATCGTCATGATTACAGTGTATGGATGAATAATTGTGAGCATTTTGTGACATGGGCACGATACGGTAAATATATAAGCATGCAGACATCTTGAATGCACCATCAAATGTTATTGTCCCGCCGAACCCAATGATCACTTTAGTCAACGAATTTCCAAACCTTAGACGATTCTTTTAAAAACATTTAATATTTGTAATGACCCTGTCGAGCGAACCCTTCTATATATAATATATATAATATATTTCATATTGTTACGTTTTCATTGTATGCAGTGTTGTGGTGTTTGTGGTTTCCCTTGATTAATTTTCATGGCCATAAAATAAACAGTTACTTTAATTTTAAAAGTCATAAAAGTACAAATAGTTAAGTAAAGAGAGTGAAGCAGTTTTAGATAATCATAAAAATAAAGACAAAATTAAAACAATCCTAAATTAATGGATTGTTACGCAAAAACAAATTTTATTATTACAAAATTTTTTATTGCATAACAAAATTATAAAAAACATGGACAATGTTAATAAAAATTAATTATTATTTACAGTTAAATATTTACACATTATTTATTTAAGTAGTCGAAAGACATCCATTTAAAAATCATTTCGTTCAAGAAACTGTGCAACCATTTTGTTTATCAGCAGATCCATGAGATGAAAGAGATGACCGCTTTCGAGGTTGTGGTTTTCGGGAACTGCTGGAACGAGTTTTGGATCGATCAGATACAGAATTCTTCTTTGAAGATCGCTTCTTTGCCTCTGATTCAGAATCTGATGATGGTGACGATTCATTACTGGACGAATCTTCTATTCTCACAGATTTTCGACGTTTTTCGAGCACTAAAAAGAATTTACATTGAGAAGCTCAAAATATTAAGTTTAAAAAATAAACTTACTTTCTTTACATTTTGCTTGAATCTCGGAATTAATTTCAATTGGCATAATTAGGCGATCTGAAAAAATAAGAAACAATTAGATAAATAAAAACATCTTTAATTCTTAAAACTGTCTCGTACCTCAAAAATAACAAAAGTTAAGATTAATTACCGTAATCGAAAAATAAAATAACAATCGTTACTGGGAAAAAATGTCGTTTTTAGAACTGTATGAGAGTAATAAAAATGAAATGCTAAATTACAGATTTTGGCTCGATAAATAATATTAAAGATGCTTATTAATGGAAAGCAACATGAATCTGATCCTGTTTACTGTAACTGATCAACATAGGGAAATCGATTGTTGTAATCACAAACCATGATACTTAGATCATAAAAAGTAATTACAGTAGTTATAGAAAGATTACTTATCTACCGAAGACAAAGTATACAGAAAAAGTAGTAATTTTAGCTTTGATCATAGTACAGAAAAAAAAATGAATTCCGTGGTCATTATGTTAGTTTAAAGATTACTGTAATGAACCCTAGCAGTTGTCATAAAAAATGATACGATTTTAGTATCACTAAAGCTCATTCGAAACATCCAAAAAAATAAATTAACAAACCTTTATGTTCATCATCGGTATGAGCATTCAAAGGTGGCAATTGTTGAATTGGTGGTGGTGGAGGTGGTGCAGCTGCCATTGGAGCAGGTCCATTATTATTTGCTGCTGCATGAATATTTGATGCATTTGAATTATTCACATTCAAATTCTGTTTAGCTAATAATTTAATTATAACAGTCATGGATTGAAGCAATGCAGCAACAGATGGATCAACAGATGACGAAGCAATTAATTCATTCGTTTTTGTTACCAATGTATTAATTTCTTCTTGTAATTCACCAACTTGATTTTCTTTCACTGTTATTGCAGATGTTGTTGATGGAGGTGCTGCCATTATTAAAAATTATTCTTGGATTTTGATGTCGTTAATTGTAAAAATAATCGATAAATCTGAAAAATAAAAGTGTGATGAAGAAACCGATGTAAAATTAAAGCACAAAATAACCAAAACGCGATAGGAAGAAAAGTAGAGTTGTAAAGAAAAAAAACTGGTAAAAAATCAGTAATAAAAGAGAGAAACACAAATAAAAGAAAAATCAAAAGTAGGACAGAGGAAACATTTTTTAAAAAGAATAATGAACAATTTTAAGCTTCCTTAAATAACAACTTTCTACATTTATCAACAACAGCTAAAAATGTTGATTTTTGTCTTTGACAGCAGCAGGAGAAGAAGGTGACGTAATCGACGATAAAAAACAGTTCTCTTTCTCTCACGATTTAAAATGATCAACAACAACAACAGTAAAATTTATTTATGAAAAAAAGATAGATTAAATGAAGTTTTGCTGCAAAATAAAACAGTCTAATGAATATACCCAGTATTTACAACTAATCTCCACCAAAAATGAATCCAAAAATGGACGTAAATTTGAGTGTTGTTGAACCGATTATAATCTTATTTCTGTAAACGAAAATGCATGTTTAAAACTAATATGTTGTTTTTAAAAACAAATTTTATACTGACAATGATAGCGCTTTTAAACGGAACAATAATAAAATCTATAACAACTATTTTTAAAAGATATCTGATTTTAAAATCAATCCTTTAAAAGCTAAAACAAGTTTTTTAAAAACCAACGGAAGAAAAAATGAAAGAAAAAGCAGCCAGCTAATTCTATGATATTTTTTCAAAGACCAAAAATGAAAAATAAACAAACTTCAACATTAAAACAAAAAATGGTGATGATTGTTTTTTAAGGACAAATCAGTACACGCGATTCATCGATAAAAAAAAAGCAGAGAAAAAGAAGTCACAAGAAATTTCACAATTTTTACAACAAAACAAGCAAAAAATAGGGAATGTTTGTTTTAAATTTGATGCATCTTTGGTCAGTCAAAAAATGAAGAAAAAACATGAAAGAATGTTCAAAAATGGAACGTTTTTTATATTAAAAACTAAGGACAAGAAAGTTAAAAGCTGGCAATTTGGAAGGCAATCAATATTTAAGAAGAAGAAAAAACAACACAATAGAATAAAAAATAACAGAAAAAATATTGTTTACGACTCAGAAAAAATGAAGGATAGAAAAAAAAAACAAGTAAACAACACGAAGCGCGGAGGAGAAAAAAAAGGAAAAAGAAGGAAAAAAATGAAACGGGGTGGACTTTGAAACTTTGCTTCCAAAACAGAGCTCATCTCTCTCCTCTCTTTCATCGTTTCGTAACAGGGATAGAAAAAAAGAGATGATGCTTCAGTGCAAAGCTGGTACACTTTTAAAAAACATTGAAAAAATATGGACGGCTAATTCAAAGACGACGACGACAGACAAAAAATAAATAAACAATAAATAAAAACACATGTGTGGAAAAGAAAATTGAAAGGAAGAGAACGAAAAAAATGGTCATGAAAAAAGCAAAGAAAGCATTTTCAATGATCAAAAAATTTCATCATTGAAATTTGAAGAAATTCGTCAATTCGTCAAGGTTAAAATAGAATCGACGTAATCGTAAAAATATGGTTGGTACAGTTTGAATACTTTAAATTTGTTAATGGTCATATTTAATATTAAAAGAACTTAATTGCTATTATCCTGTTATTAAATAAAGTAATAAGCTTTTTACAAAAGTTTGACCTTGTTTTCGAAATGGTAAAGCAATGTCAAAAATGTAAGTAACAAAAAAATATCAGAAAATAATCTCAAGCTTTATTAACCTCCGTAACAACTAGAAAAAAAAGTTTCATAGTTTTACATTTATAAATACAACCAACAAATAAAATTTTAAAAAATTCAGGAAACATCATTATTTAAAGACTTTTCAACGAATTTAAATCTAAGAATCGTTGATTTGCAATTTTTTCTTCTTCTGGTACAATTTCGACATGTGCATCAGAAACAGAATCATGAAAATCCAGTTCAATCCAATAAATGTCCTATCTTAATAATATCAACAAAAGATTGAAAATCAAAGCTTTCGGGAATTTTCCATGAATCGAATACAATTTAAATTTAAATTTATAATACCTGCTGTTAAATTTTGTTATTTTAATAAGACAAAAAACTTTGCAAAATTACTGTGGCCCGGCTTAAAAATGTCAGCGGACCGTATTTCTCATCACTGAACAGTTGCAATGAACTTGCATCAATTAATATAATACAGTCTCGGGCCTCACTAAACGGTGGATGGACGGGTCCAGTGGAGTGGACGTCTAAACGGTGGATGGATTGCTAAACGGTGGACGGATTGCTAAACGGTGGATGGATTTTTTTGATTTCTGTGTTAAAAAAAATTCAAGTTTTTTTGTTTCTACCGTACTCTCATTTTTTTAATCAGCAATTTTTGGGAGGAAGAATCCGGAAGGATTCTGATGAGAGTACGGTAGAAACAAAAAAACTTGAATTTTTTTAAACACAGAAATCAAAAAAATCCATCCACCGTTTAGCAATCCGTCCACCATTTAGCAATCCATCCACCGTTTAGACGTCCACTCCACTGGACCCGTCCATCCACCGTTTAGTGAGGCCCTACAGTCTCAACGATTTACAAAATTTTTTTGTTTTGGTGAAAGCTAACTTAATTTTGTTTCGCATGTTTTTGCCCTCTTATTACACTGAAAAAAACCGGTGACGTATTCGTAACTTCGACCATCACCGCGGTGAGAAAAATTTCCTTACCAGTGTCGAATTCGACATTGTTGCGTCACCATCAGTGACGAATTCGTAACGGATAAGTTACCGGTGAGAGTTTTTTTGTCACCCGTTTTTCAGTGTACTGTTTCAGATTTGTATGATCTGTCGACAGACAAGTTTCAAACTTTTTTGAGAATGAAATATCGAACATATTTTTATTGAGTGATAAAAAATTTTGCTTCAAACTCAAAATGCAGTATTTTTTTAATTTTAACACGATGAAATGATTTTATATACATTAGCATTTGTAGAAATAATGTTAAAAAAAACTTTAAGGATCAATTCAAGAATACACATTTTTCAAATGTTGCAAAAATTAATTTTAAGAAGATCTAGTTGGTGTTACACTTGACGAGACACTGGAACGAAATAATTGATTATCAACAATTTTTCTTTTGTAAAAAATTCCAACAATCTTTTGAATCCATTGAATTAGAGCATTTCGATATGGTTTTATAATGTACAGCACAGTAATGGCATTTACGCATGAATGAAGACTAAAACATTGCATGGCCCATTCAAAGGCATCTAAAAAATAATGATTTTATTAGATGCGTTTATATCTATTTATTAAGTGCCGGTGTTGAAGTATGCAGCAATACAGTTTTTTAAAAAAACGTATCAAAGAAAACGGCATTCATGCAAATTTTAGTTTTATGTTGATTTTTTTTGTATATTGAAATATGCTTACCTTGAATATTTGTAACTTTACCACTAACAGAAAAGATCATAAAAATAACAGGAGTAACAATAAAAAAGAAGGGTACAGTACCCTGAATATACAAAGCATACATGTACTGTTTGTGTGCTTTCAAGGTATTTGAAGAAAGTGAATGTTTTAGCTTATCCAATTTAAGTGCCAGAACAGTTCCAACTGTAACAGCAAAAGTGAAAAGCACAAAAATTTGTAAAGTTGCAACAGAAAAATAAATTAAAACTTTTGTTGTAGAAACGTGAGAACTACAAGATCCAGCAATAAATATTTTTGCAATATCTGGATAATTTTTAAAAACATCCTTTGTTGCCTCCTGGTGGTCAAGACTTAGAATGAATAAAATTACGGCAGGCATCGGATACAGTATCACTGACATGAAACAAGCGATGATTGTTTTTGGTTTTCGAAAGGTTTCCGGATCTCCTGTTAGAGAGAAATATTGATAGATGATACTGTAGGTCAAAGATAGACCACAAAAGCTCATTGTAAAATGAATCAATGTCTAAAGATTTTTAAAAAATTATGCAAATTTAGCTGGCAACGAGCAGTCGAAATTTTTTTGGTAAACTTGATATTCAAAATTTATGCAAATTTTTTAGTTGCAAAAAGTCGCATACATTTTTGTTTGTTGTCAATTCAGATTGATTTTAAACCGAAAAGCGCAGTTACTTTTTCTATTTATAATAACCGTAAACTCACATAGTTAACTGTTGTTCCCCAAAAATGTCCCAGATTCTTTGTAATCCCCGTAGGGCAACTAATTGTGGTTGGAACAAAATCATGAAAGCCATAAATAAAGCTGGAATGAAAATCCATTACAAAAGCACTTATAATTGTAGTTAAAATAAAATATTTATACATCCCCATTGCCGGGGTAGAGTACTTCAAAATTATCAATCCCGCCAAGGCATTGATCGGAACAGTGAAAGCTAAATTCCATCGTAATCGATTTCCATAAGCTTCCAAATATTCCAAAGTAGCATAAGAGAAATTTTGAGCATCCATTTTCTTACAGGCGGAAATGATAAAAGTTATTTTTTTACAACTATACCGAATTTTTATTTCACCTGGTTTTAAGTATTTTTAAAAGTAATATCTAAATGTACAATTTTGATAAAGGCAATGCAATTTTAATCATGTAGTTGTAAAAAAATGGACATATGCTTTTTAGCCCCCATTAAAAATAATAATAACTTTTAGTTTTTATTGGCAAATATGCAGGTACCAATTCTTAAAAACAATTTTAATTTTGGCATTCGCATTTGAAAAACCAGTTTTTTTTCAAATGCGAATACATTTTTGTGTTCCTTGTTGTTACCATAATAAATGGGTATAAAGTAATACTTAAAAATAAATGCTTCGAAGAATTCTTACATGTGATTATGGTACTCTGCTTTTTGAGGTCATGCATATAAACTAGAAGGTATGCAATTGCAAAATCAATAGGGATATGTTAGTTACATTGATTATCATTTACCGAGTACCAAATTTTCCAAACACCAACAGTTTTACATTAAAAATAATTAAGAAAACGAACAAAAAACTTTGGAGTAGCTTCATTTCTGAATGATTCTTTGATTTAGAAAAGGGACACCATTTAAGGTCTGTAACCTTTTCAAGACTGAGAAAATCCTTTGATGTTTGCTGCTCTCAGCAAAAAACCTCAAATGCATGTTTCGTCCGAAATGTTTATAACCCATTTTTTATAAAACTTAAGCATCCCCTGGTACCATGTATAAACGTGCATATTTTTTTTGACAATTTTTCGCGCATTTTCGTCCCGCACCGATATGCAAAAACCGAAAGCATCATTCGATTCAGCATTTAAAATTACCAATATAGGTGAAAAATTGTCACAAATTATGCACGTTTATACATTGTACCAGGGGTTGCTTAAGTTTTATAAAAAATGGGTTTTATACAATTATGTGTGTGTGTCATTCAAAAATTTTATTTGTTTTTCTTTAAAAAGCTCAAACATGGATACGGTTTTCTACCAGCATTTTTTCGAGATTTTTTTTTCAAATTTTTCATTGTTCCTTAATTTGGTGGTGTTTTTGATTGAATGCCATTCTAACAACTGTTTCTTATATAATTTTTAAAAAATAATTTTTTATTGCCTTCGCAACATATTTCTGTTGGGCGACAAAAATAAAAATAATAGAACACATATTATTTTTGTAATTTATTTAAAAATTTGAAGCTATATGCTTTTTATGTGGCTTTTTTATCAAAATATTCAAAAGCACATGAATGCTTTAAAAATTTTGAAACACAAAATGTGAAAGAATGCTAGAAAAACGAAGAAAGACGGCACATGATTACATTTTGGAGCAGCTACTCTTTTTTACTGATTCATCAATAAGGCAAAGCATTTTCATTGTATTTCTCTTTAAAGAAGAAGGTGAATCGTTCGAAACATTGGAAAATAAACTTGTGTGTGAAATAGTTATTGCCTAAACAGAATTTTGGTTTTTATTATCATTCACTTCAATTTTTGTTGCAAACTGCCTCAGGATTGTATTTATTTCTTCCAAAGGTAATAAAAGCAGTGAAAGAAATAAATGCAATTAAAACAAACCAACAAAAATATGATTGCTAGCTCATTTTTATTCAGCTTTAAAATTAATATCTACAGAATAGTAACTAAAAAATAACTGCTTTTGAGCTCATTTTTTGTGGTTCCAGAATAAAATGCCGTTTGCGGAGGTGCCGACGAAAATGCAAAATTAAAAAGAAGGAAGTTATTCATCGGATATTAATATTATTTAAAGTAAAAGAAAGTTGCGGCTAAATATGCAAATGCAAAAATTGCTAAATACAATTCTAAAAATATCTTAGTCACGCATATGCTACCGTAATCTTCAGCATTTTTATTTTAAAAAATATTCTTTTGTTTCTAACAGATTTTTGGTGTTTTGGAAGGATTATTTTTTATTGTTCAAGAAAAACATTCTAAATGAATAATTATTTTTAACAATAAAAAATATTTATTATTCAAATATAAAATTTTATGTCAAATACAGTTTTTGTATTTTTATTCAAATTATTTTTCCAAAGTTTTCTTTGTGTTTTTTTGCTTCATATTTTTTTGAAGAATAATAATAAAATTTTCACACTCTGGCGTCAGCTGTATTGTTTTTTGTTTGTTAAACAATAGTTTTTTGGTGGATGAATTCTTAAAAAACGTTGTTTTTTTCTTAAAATTTTCACATCAAAAAATGGTTGATTCATTTACAGTTATTTTTTTGTGGTTTTTTGACACAAAGGTAGCAGCTTCCGGTGTGCGATAAAAACCTTGCAAAAAAAGTTGAATCCCACGAGGGCATTGAGATTTCTTTGTTTAAGTATATATCCCTTGAGGGGGGAAATCTTTTCTTTGTTTAAGATTATATTAGAATGTAAATATTAGCATTCTTTAAGGTCACGAACCTTCAAAACACAAGATAGATTATAGTTTTAGAAGATATAAATAGAGGATACTGAGCAGCTGTTTTTTACAATTTAGGAATTTTTTGGCAGCAATTTGAGCATTTGATTTTAGCTTGTAGTAGGTATATCCCCTCGGGGGAAGGGAATAAAGATGTTCTTATACCATATTAAACTAGTTAGCGACGTACTGTAAAAAAATTCTAACTAATTAAATGTCACTAACTTAAAATCATATGATTCTATCCTTTTTTTGTGATATATATAACGCATCTTCTACAGCTGTTTTTTATTCTTATTTTCTGAATAAATTTTTCGTTTTTAGGCATAAAAAAATTTGTCCAGATTTCCAGATTTTTGAAAACAATGTTTTGTCCATTAACACGAACACCAGTATACTACTCCTTGGCATATACTGATTACTCCTCCGCAATTTTCAACACCCTTTTTATCGCCTTCCTTCTGTACCAACAATTTAAACAAAATAAAGATTATTCATCTATTTATTGGTCATTGTTAACAATTGGATATACGGTAGCTTCAATTCATTCCTTTGTTGCATTTCTTCGTGATGCATTTTCATGTCATTCGGAAATCTTCAATTTAATTTTGGGTACTGTAGAATGGTATTTTTTATTCTTTCTGAGCTTCTGGAATTTCACCGTTGGATTATATCGCTGCACAGCATTGGGATTCCCGTTGAAACATGATCTGGTAAGTTATGCAAATTTTTGCTGTGGACAAAAACAATGATTTCGGCAGAATTTAATTTTGAAGAGGTACGCCGTTGATCTTCCGCTGCCAGCTGCAGCGGAAGATCAAAAGGGTTTACTAATTTTTTACAGTAACCTAATCTTCGTCATTTTATGCAAATTTTAATTTTTTAGATTTGGGAAAACAAAAAGCTTCTAGCCATAATTGCAAATTTAATCTTTCCCTTCATCGTCAACGGATACACCTTTTTCGGCAAGAATTGTGTCATCTATGGATTAACGGATATATGCAAATCTGAACTTGCTTCATATCTCTTTTTAGCATTCATCATCAATTCAGTCTTTAGCATTTTAACAATGATTTTTGTTGTTTTTGTAATTTTTAAAGCAAAAACAAATGTTTCAAATTTAAATTATCGTGCAAAAGTTGAACGTCGATTCATTCTTCAAACAATTCTTTCAACCATTTTTCAAACACTTTTTTACTTTTTTTATTCATATCGAATTTTTTGTCCTGAATGTGATAAGGGAACCTTAATCGGATATGCCCTTGTTTTTTATGTCTTTCATCATTATTCAAATATGTTTGTCTTTTTAGGGCCTCACTAAACGGTGGATGGACGGGTCCAGTGGAGTGGACGTCTAAACGGTGGATGGATTGCTAAATGGTGGACGGATTGCTAAACGGTGGATGGATTTTTTTGATTTCTGTGTTTAAAAAAATTCAAGTTTTTTTGTTTCTACCGTACTCTCATCAGAATCCTTCCGGATTCTTCCTCCCAAAAATTGCTGATTAAAAAAATGAGAGTACGGTAGAAACAAAAAAACTTGAATTTTTTTTAACACAGAAATCAAAAAAATCCATCCACCGTTTAGCAATCCGTCCACCGTTTAGCAATCCATCCACCGTTTAGACGTCCACTCCACTGGACCCGTCCATCCACCGTTTAGTGAGGCCCGTCTTTTTAATTGTTTCACCAATTTTCCGAAAAAACTTTTGTCGATTTTATCGAATTCCAGTTGGCGAACTTTCTAAAAATGATAATCAAACCCTTTTTGTCGTTAAAACTCTTTCAAGAGGTTCAAGAATTTCAAGTTGTACATAAAAAATTTCAATGTTTTCTTTTTGTGGTTAAGAATTTCAAGTTGTACATTTAAATTTTTTTAATATTTGTTTGATACTATATATTTGTAAATTTAATAATTTGTTTAGAAAACTAAAAGCATATAAAAAATTAATTTATTTATCCAAAATTTTATGGACATATTTATGCCAAAAGTACAAATGAAAACTATCAAAATAAATTTGCATATATTCGGATACGGTGACTTCATGCCATGTTACTGCAAAAAAGACTGAAAAAGTTAAGATAATAAAATCCAAAAGCAAACTTTTTTAGGCTATTTGCAAATTTTTATTTTAGTAAACATAGACACAAATTGCTATTTTTCTTCAAGCAATTGAAAGATGATTCATCACATCAATATCCGACACCGTGATCCTTCTTTGAGTGCTGAGAAAAAATTTTATCAAATCAAAAAGATTGATCACATTTTTAAGGCAAATATAGATTTGCAAATTAACACACCTTGCTGTTTTCTTTCCTTCCGAGTACTTTTAAAATGGACTTGGACCTTTGGTTTTTTCTTATCAAGATTTTAAAAAAAGAAAAGAGACAAACTTAATTGGAATCACGTTTTTCAGCAACAAAACTAAAACTATTGTTGTCTTTGTTTATTGTTTAAACTTTTGCTTAAAAAAGCTATTTTTTTAAAAAGGTGCATTAAATTTTCAATTTTGTCAAGACTTTTTGGGTTTGGTTGTGATTGATTTTTTTGATGGAAGACAAACTTTAAAATTTCGTTGTTATTTATACCCATCAAAAATTTGTCGAAAATTATTGTTTTAAATTTTATTTTTTAATCTTCAAAATCATCAAAAAATGTCAGCTGAAAAAATGTTGGGCGGAAAAAAGAAAGAAGAAAAATCTTTTCCGATTTCATTGTCTTCAAAAACTTTCATAACTTTTGATGAAAATTTTTCCTTCTCTCTAACCCCAAAATCCAATGATGGATCACAATGCTTATATGAAATTGGAGATATTAAAGGTGATTATGAGCTAACCTCCATCTTTGCTGGTCGACAACTAATTAAACTTGAAAAAGATCAAAAAAGCTTTGGAATTGTTTTACCCAAAAATGAAACCTTTAATATCAGTGTTACAATTTTGAAAAATGTTGAATATAAAAAAGTGTATTATTATAATTTGGTTGTTCCTGAAAATCAACTTCGATGCTTGGGTTTATGTGAATATTTTGAAACTGAAGTTTCTTTGGCGGAAAATTTAAAATTTAAATATTACATAAAAAGAAGTGCCGACAGTAAATTTGAAGTTCATATTTCAAATCCTTATAAATTTGAAATTCGAAGAAGTTTGTTTCGTTTTTGTTAACTATTATATTATTATGCAAATTTTTGTTCTTTTCAGAATCCGAATCAGAAGGAACCACAGATGATGTTCATGAAGAGATTTCATATAATGGAGCAAATTTTCACTTCTCTTTTGTGCTTCCAGATTCACAATTCTTGCTTTTGTGAACCATTATTTAGAAATAAGTTCGGACAAAGAAAATGAAACTTTTTGATCTATCAATGCTTTGTTGTTTTACGTAAAACTCTTGTAGCACAGTTTCGTCAAAACTTTAAATAAAACATTCAAAAACTTTTGAGTAAATGTTAAACCATAACCGTAAAATTTCAAAAAAAATGACGATACCCCATTTTTATTACATGGATGAGAGTATACAGTTAACCATTAAATTTTTTTCCATCTAGTTTTAATACAAACTCATGCATGAAATCATTGAAATGCACAAAAATTACAACTAATTAATTTTTCTCCAATGTTTCAGTAGCTATTATATGAGTTTTTCTTGTGAATTCGGTCTCAGTTTTGATATTGAGAACTGTGTTTTTTCACAACTAAAATTTACCGTATTCACTGAATTTTTATTAATGAAAAGCAATTAGCTACAATACTCCAAAAAGTCTTTCTTTCGAATTGCACTTTTAAAATTAAACTGCTTCATTACCCTTAAAAAATAAAATGTAAATAAATACGCATTCTTTGAAAATTTTATTCCAAGAAAATTCAAACACGTAATAAAATATTTTTGCAAAAAAAAATTAACTAAAAGTAATCTCTAACATTTGAAATTTCATGTTTATTTACCGTAACACAGGCGACAGTTTTTGTTTGAATTTTTGAAGGAAAACCATTTTTAAATTTTCCAAAAGAAAATAAAAAGGTTACTCGATTACGGTATTCTCGACTGAAATAAAAATACACAAAAAACTGAAAAGAACAATTTATGCATGCCATTATCGCCGTTGGAGTGATCAAAAGATCTGGAACTTTAACTACGGTAGCATTGATTAAAGAACAAAGATTTGGGATAGAAATTAGTACGGTACTAATAAATGAGATTACGGTATAAGCTCGAATTTTCTGGCATTGCTTGGATGAAAGAGATAATTGATGAGCTTTGTAAAGAACGTATAAATTTAAGCTAAAAGCAAAAGTGAATCCAAAAATATTTGCAAGATAATCAATAATCCCAAAAGCAGTGGAGAAAGCAGCCTTTCGACCACAACCATATCGAACATTTGGAATTGGATCGATTAAGCTAATCGCAGCTGGGATGGCAATAATCAGGGTTACAACTGAAACAACAGCGAAAAGTGGAATCCATGAATGAAAGCAGCCAAATAAATTTGTAGGTCGTGTAACAGCAAAAAATCTCTCAGATGCCATTAAAATTTGTATCATTGGAGCAGCAAAATCCCCTAAAAAATATTTTTCAATGAATTGGATTTAAATAGAAAAATAAATGCAGCATCGTGAAAAACTTTTTGTTTTTTGATTAATTATTTTTAATTATAGAAAGAAACGATGATTTATTTCGCTCCTTTTTAACACTTTTATGAAACAAAAACTATACAATCATTTCATTTCGAAAAACCTTTTCTAATGATTTGAGTTTTGAATATTTGAAAAAAATTAAAACAACTGAAACACAGTTTTATTAAATGGAAACCTAATATTGCAAAATATTGTAATGTTACATTTATAAGTTTGTTGCCCTAAACATTGGAAACCCCATTTGAATAGTAAAATATTGCACATGCAAAAATCAGTAATGAACTTATGGTTTAAATGAGATGTTCCAATTGTGTGCTGATTTTTATTTTTAAAAAAAAGTTTATATATAAGTTCAAAAAAATAATTGAAGCAACTCCTTCAAAAACAAATGTGTGTCGATTATTCAGGAGCATTGTAAAAAACTTTAGTTTTGTTTTTTGAATCATGATTCATTTTTTTTAAAAAAACATTAAAGAAAGCAATAATGATTCATTATTTGCTTCTTTTTTAAAAATTTTTATCACCAAAAACAAAATTTATTTTTACATGACGATCTGTTGTTTGAATATTTAAATAAATATTAAAAGAAATGAAACACTTTAAACCAAACCCTGTAAAAAATCAAAGGCATTTGTAAGTTATTGTCAAAACAAAATTAGACTCCAACTTATTCTAAATCGTTGAAAATTACTGGTGCACCAAAAAAGTTCGATAGAAAAAGTTTTTTAAAAATGTTGCGAGATGAAATTATTTTTACATTTTATTTCAAAAATTGTGAGCACAGATGTTTTAAACATGATTTTAGGAACAAAACTACAGTATTTTATTACAAATACTTACCCAAAGTTAAAATAATTGTCCAAAAATGCAAGCAATCTGCAGAATTTACAATTGGAATAATCATTGTTTTTGAAACTGTTACAAAAAGTTGATGCCGAAAACATGCTTCCAGAATAAATCCATTCAGAGTACAAAAATCTGCGAAGCCTAAGCCAATTAAAAACTGAAAAAATAAAAAATAGAAATTTTCTCACGGAACTAAAATTTAAAAAAACAAACTTGAAATTGTTTTCGAAATTTTTTGGTTATTAATAAAACTGTTAAGTTTAAGATTACAGTAATCATACAAATACATCCAACAAAGAAGTTGACTTTATAAAGTAAAATATCTCGAGAAAGCTCATTTTGAGTTCGAGGTTCTTCGGCCATTTTTATTTTTGACGTTTTAAAGTGAGATTTGAAAGAAAGTAAATGAGAAAATTTAAAAAAAAAAGATTGTTTGCATAAACACCAAATAGAATGTTAATTAAAAAATGAAGCATTTCTTATGGTTGAGTTACTTGCCAAGCTTGGTACTAAGAAAAACAAAAAAGACGTTAACCACAATGTATGAAAAATATTCTTTGAGAAGAAAAGAAGCAAAATGTTGTCTTCTTCAAAGCAAAAAAAAGGAATTTAAAAAACTCTTTTGACAAACTGCAAGCAAAAGATGTTATTATAAGTGATAACTTTTGAAACCAAACAGAATAACTTCTTTTTCAATAATCAGAAAAACCTTTTGAGATACAAAAGGTTTTTCTATAACTCCAACATTTCAAGTATCATTACGCAAGCTTTATACGATTTCGGTCTAATGGCCTAGTTTAGATTTTATATGATCATGGTCTTTTAGCAGTTTTTGTGATCTCATTTTATCGGCAAACAATATCAAAAATCTGTCGAAGGAATAAATAATGTTATCTTTAAATTAGCATATTCTCTCTTTTTGTATAAATACCCTTTTTGTCCACGAATAAAGTAATCACTGTTACACTTTTTCCTACAACATTGGTGACGAAGGGATTCATCGTGAACGAGAATTGGTAGCAGCAAAGAACCATCATCAGCTCAAAAGAGCACAAGCAGCTCTGGATCATCAGAATCGAGTAGCTCAGATTCATTTAAAAGCACTGCAAGTGGCGGATCGAGTAACTCGGTGTCGCAAACAAATATGGTCGATCCAGGTGCATCACAAACATCTGGTCAAGTAAAAGCTGAACCACCAAATGCAACTCAATCAGGTCTTCCTGCACATACTGTTTCAATGCCAACTGAACAAGGATTGGTTTGGCCTCCACAAGCTTACAACATTTCTATGGATTGGAATATGTGGGAGGAGTCCCTTGAAATATATTTTTTGGGTAAAGAGGTTAAAACTGAAATGGGTAAGAGAATTATTTTACTTAATACCTTGGGGCTTGAAACACTTTCGAGTTTAATCAAATGGGTCCATCCTTCAAAACCTCGAAATATGACTTACGATGAGCTTATTGATAAACTTCGTGAGAAATTTGCGTGGAAGAAGAATACGTTTACTGCACGTTTGAGAATGTCAAATGAAAAGCAAAGGTTCGATCAGTCTGAACAGGAATATATTCGACAAATGACGAGATTGGCTGGAGATTGTGATGCCACTGAAAGGGAAACGGTTTTGGATATACTTCGTGGAATGAAGAATGATGAGCTTCGGAGATATCTTTTAAAACCTGATCACGTGTTGGATACTGTAAAGAAACTTCAAGATTTGGTTCAACAATATCTTCTCCATGAACAAGCAGCAAATGAATTGATAAATTCGGATAAACCAAAAGTTCAAGCGCCATCATTAAATTTGATGAGAAATCATCAAAGTAATCAATGTGGTCGATGCGGTGGTGAACATCAAAGGTTTAAATGCCCTGCAAAAGGTGTTGAATGCCGTTTTTGCAAGAAAAAAGGTCATTTCGAAAAATGCTGTTATTCCAAGAAAAAATCTTTTAAAAATGGGAAACCGTTTAAAAATAAATTCGATAAAAAGGGGAAGCCCGGGAAAGAAAATTTTTTGGATGAAAATGTTGGAAGTGGATCTGATGAAGATCATGTTGAACGTTTGTTAGCATTGAAAGCGGCAGATCCGGTTGAAGATAAATATGTCCCCCCTCTGATAATTGCGGTAAAGATTAATGGTGTTGTGATCAAATTCCAACATGACTCTGGTGCTTTTTGTTCAATTGCTGGAAAGAAAGTTTGGGAAAAGATTGGTAAACCCAAACTTTACAAGCAAGGCAAAGAAATTTGCGGCTACAATGGTGCATCGATAAAACCATTGGGAAAATGTTTAGTTGAAGTTGAAATTGCGGGAAAACGCGCAAGTGCATGGCTGACGATTGATGAAAAGGATGGTGATGCTTTGTTGGGTAGGCCATGGATTACACAATTCAAAATCGAAAGTGATAAATATTTGCATAATTCTTGTAACCAAATCAATGATGGACCTGAAGTAAAACAAATTTTGGAGGAGTTCCCAAATGTTTTTGGAGATGATCTTGGAAAATGTGATTTGAAAATTCGTTTGGAATTAAAAGATGGGGCTAAACCAAAATTTATTAAGGCGAGGAATTTGCCTTATGCATTTCGGGCAAAAGTTGAAGCAAAACTTGATGCAATGGTTAAAAAAGGAATTTTGAAAAAAGTTACTCATTCAAATTGGGCAACTCCAATTGTTGTTGTTATTAAACCAGATGGTGATATTCGCATTTGTGGAGATTACAAATGTACGGTAAATCCAGTGCTCAAAATTGATCAGCATCCAATTCCAAAAATTGACGATTTATTCCATCAATTAAATGGAGGCAAAGAATATACAAAAATTGACCTTTCTGAAGCTTACCATCAATTTGAGTTGGAAGAAGATTCCAAGGAGCTTACAACGATCAGCACACATAAAGGATTGTACCAGTATCAAAGATTGCCACCTGGTATTGCTTCAGCTGTTGCAGCATTCCAAGAAAAGATGGAACATGTTTTGCAAGGAATTGAAAATATTGTTATTTACTTGGATGACAATACGATTACAGGTCCTGATCGTGAAACTCATTTTAAAACCCTCAAAGAAGTTTTTGGGCGTTTCAGTCGTCACAATTTGCGAGTCAAAAAGGAAAAATGTGAATTTTTGAAGAAAAAGATTGATTTTTTGGGGCATGAACTGGATGCGAATGGAATCCGTCCATCATCAAAAAAGCTTTTGGGCCTTGAAAAAATGCCTGAGCCTGAAAATGTTAAACAATTGGAAGCATTTATTGGTTTGGTTAATTATTAGTAGTCACTTTCATTGTTGAATGTGCAGGTGAAATGGTAGTTCGACATCGTGATCATTTGCGGAAAGCATTTGAAATTTGCATACCACAAAGTAATAAGCATAAAATTAAACCATGTGCAAATGAAGCGAGTGGAAATCCATTCATTCAAAATCAACCATCTGCAGCAAAGACGAAAAAGAAAACCTCTGAACCAATTGTACATCCTCGGCGAACTGAACGTGTGAGAAAACAAACTCAATTCTTTGGTGTGAATTTGTTAAAAATGGCTTCATCGTCCCGCAAAGAAAATTCATCATCAGCATCATCGTCATCAGCAAAGAATGAAGAATTAAAAGTTTCGCCAGTGAAAATGTCAAGAGCTGATCGTCTTCAAAAAAGTGAACTTCGGTTGAAAGCCTATCGAACAACTCATCGACGTGAAAAACGTCACAAAAATGCCATTGCTAAAGAAGCTTTAGCAAAGTTGGAAAAAGTCAAGGATGAAATCCGGGAAATGGAAAAAGCAATTAAGCGTGGAAAACGGGTTGGTGATAAGCATCAAAATGAATTTCGTGGTGCATTTCAAGGTGCTTTAAAGACTGTTGGAGAATATGCAAAAAAGTCAAAAGAAGTTGAATATATCAGCGAAAGTTGGGAACTTGCAAAGGAAGATATTCAAGATGGGAAGTAAAGATGTGATCGGGGAGCCCGATCAAGGGAAGGTGTCGAAGGAATAAATAATGTTATCTTTAAATTAGCATATTCTCTCTTTTTGTATAAATACCCTTTTTGTCCACGAATAAAGTAATCACTGTTACACTTTTTCCTACAACAAAATCTTTTAATGTTTGTTAGATAATATTTGTGTTGTAGGAAAAGTTGGCAGAATGATCAATTTATTTTACACACACAAGATATTTATAGACAATTAGAGCATTGTGATAATTTATATATTTTACAGTGTATTCTCCAACACCTTCCCTTAGTTCGAAGTTGGATGATTCCAAGCGAGAACTACTTTTCACGTCCTCAAGATTAACTTTTGCAATATCCCAGCCGTCGCTAAGACTTTTAACTTCTTCACCAATGCTTTCAAAACAAACGAGCTTCAATTGAAGATCTTGTGTAACACGAGATAAACGATCAGTTCCACGTTTATCAACAGGTTTATTAGCTTTTAACGTTTCATCGATCACTCGAAGACAAGCTTGTACACCACGAATATCTGAGAGACATGCTTTCTTGACAGCCTCTTTATTTCTACTTGCTTTGCGATGTTGAGTTCGAAGATGTTTAACACGACTAGCAGCTGTTGAAACTTTTTCAACCTTTAAATTAGTTGATGGTTTACATTCGTCTTCACGAATCATTTTAACTACATGTTTAACATCTACTTTTCGCAGTTGTTTACGATGTCGAATTCCATGTTCTTTAATGCTCGACACTTCCTTCCCTAATTCGACAACGGGAATCTTTTTAGAAGTTTTGGCTTTTTCACCCAAAACTGCACCATCTTGCCAAAAATAATCACTTTTGACTTCCAAATGCTTTATCCATGGTCGCCCGAGAAGAGAATAACCATCATTCTTGCTAACATAAAGTGGAAGTTCAGAAACTTTCCCATCATATTCAGCTTCAACCAAGCATTTCCCAATAATATCAATGGCTTTCCCATTGTATCCAACAAGTTCACGCTTTTGCATTTGCAACTTTGGACGCCCCAACAAATCCCAAATATGCTTACCGACGACTAAGCAAGAAGCACCCGAATCATGTTGAAATTCAACTTGCACTGCATTAACTTTTACAGGAACAATCAAAGGTGGAACCATGTCATCTTCTTCATTCAACGCTTTCACGGTTAACAAAAGCTCTGGATTACTGTCATTGTCATCATCGTCGACCTCCTCGACTAGATTTTGTTTTTCGTTTTTAGCTTTTCGCTTATAACAACACTTTTCAAAATGACCAACCTTTTTGCAGAATCTGCATTCTTCATCTTTTGCAGGACATTTAAATTTTGAATGTTCTTTGCCACATCGACCACAACTTTTTGCATGACTTCTCAATGCCATCAGAGACGATGAAGGTTTTTCAACTTGAATAATTGCATTTGCTGCTTTTTCATGACTAAGATATGTATCGACCAAAGATTGGAGTTCTTTTACAGTATCCAGTTTTACTCCTGGTTTTAGCAAATATCTTTGAAGGTCATGATTTCTCAATCCCCGAAGAATATCGAATACAATATTTTTATCATCTTAATAATCGCAATCAGCAGATAATGCAGCCATATGACGAATATACTCTTGCTCTGATTGCTTTTTTTGCTTTTCAGAAGACATTTGAAGCAGTGTTTTCGTTTTTTACCAATCACCGCCGTCGACGGCGACGGCGACAGCGCTGAAATACTGCCGTCAGCGCCGTCAACTAAGATTTTTTCAGAATTTACTAATTTTTGGCACACATATGTAATTAACCATGGGAATTTCATATAAATGCTATGAATTTGTCTTGAAAATTTTTTTGGTTAAAAATAGAAGAAAAAAACTTAGAAAAAACATTACTTAGGCAAAAATGATTTAACCCATGTTCTTTACAGTAATTTATATATTGGTATAAAGAATCCTTTAAAGACTAGAACATTTTCACGAAACAAATTTTTTCGGAAAAAAATATTTTTGTCTTGGTCCCCCACGTGGAAAAACTATCTTATTAAGGTTGACGGCGACGGCGCTCTTTTCAAATCACCGCCGTCAGCGGCGACGGCGCGAATACACTGATTTGAAGACGAGCAGTAAATGCATTTTTGGTTTTAGCGAATTTCTCGCGCAAAGTTCCAATTAATTCAACGTAACTTTTCTTCCGTGGCTTCGTTGGATGGCACCATTTAACAAGATTTGCAAAGGTTTCGTGACCCAAAGCTTGAAGTAAAACAAACTTCCTTTCAGCTGCTGCTTCAACAAGACCTTTTGCATCAAAATATGTTTCAAGGGATTCCTCCCACATATCCCAATCCATGGATGAATTGTACGCTTCAGGTGGCCAAATTAAACCGTGTGGGACATGAACATTCTGAGTTACTGTTGTATTTGTTGTTGGTGGCTTTGTTTCACCTGAATTCATCGTTGAATTCGATGTACTGCTCGAGCTACTCGAAGTACTTGTTGCAGATCTCGATTTACACGAAGATCCCGTATCAGTTGAAGTTGAGCACGATATGTTGCCGTCTTCCACGACTCACAAGGTTCAATCAGCAACACGCTCGTCACCACTGTTGTAGGAAAAGTTGGCAGAATGATCAATTTATTTTACACACACAAGATATTTATTTATTGACAATTAGAGCATTGTGATAATTTACATATTTTACAGTGTATTCTCCAACAATTTGCTTTTAGCAAATATGCTGAGATGAAATATTGCTAATATGCCAAAACAAACATTAAATCTGTTGAAATCGTTTGTAATTTTTAAAAATGTGCATTTGATTTTTGACTTTACTTTAAAAAATCAATTTTTAGTATAAAAAAAGTTGCAGAAAACTCCCGCGCTTTTTTCTTTTGTCTTTGTGCTTTTTTGTACACTTTTTTTATTCATTCGTAAGCATTTTGCATTTTGACCTATAATTATGTGATCTAAGAGGAAAAATGCCATATAATAGCAAGAAAAATTCATTCCAAATTCATTTTCAATTTTTGAACGGATTTGGTTTTTGTGATTTTTATACTGCTTAAATTCACTGATTTATTTGTTTTATCAAAACTGCTTTAAATTCTTGATTACGGTAAGTGTTTTTTTTTAATTTAAAAAATTTGCATATTTTAACATTTTTTCATTTTTGTAGAAAAATGGGTTTTGGAAATGCTTCAACTTTTCATTCATCCGATATTCCAATACTTCCAACCACTCAACAGCAATCTCAAAAATTATGCAAAAAATGTCAGCAGGAACGTCGACCAAAGGAACGTCAGATTCAATTTTCAACTGAAAGTACTCCATTATGGTCTCAATTCAAACGAAGAAAACCTTGCAACTGCAATCAAAAGAAATGGAAAGCTTATAAAATGTATTATTTTACTGTATCACCTCGATTTAATTCACCAAAATCTGATCATATTCATGTTATTGATATTCGATTTGAATGTAATTCTTGTTCTCATCGTTTTCCACTTTCAATCTCTTTTACAACAACATCATTTCAATGTCAATATGGTGAATATATGAAATATGAAAGATGGATTTATACTGAATTTGTTGATATGAAATATGGCCAATTTATGAAAGGATTCTTTGGTTTTTATGATTGGTTTGGATCATTCATTGAAAGAAATAAAAAAGAAAAGAAAATTCTCTGTCGACCAAATTCAGGCACTTATTCCAGCGATCTTTGGTTTGATTTAGTTATTATAAATTTACTACCTTGGGATGAACCTGAACCTGTTGAAATTGAAGAATATATTCCTGAAGAAGAATGTAAATGTTTTAAATCCCAAAAAAAAGTTTGATTTGTTTTTTGTAAATTGATTTTTTTATTTTTTTGTACAGCTTTTATATTATTATTATCACGATTGTAAATAAAGACTTTTTTATTGTTTTATTTTGTTGATTTTTGGGGATGCATTTGCAAGAATCTCATTTACATTTGGAATTCTATTTTTAGGAGTTATGAACGTAACGAAATAGGTCAACCCTTTTTAAATTTTGCGCCTGATTTTTAACATTTAAAAATCACCTTTTGAAAATTATAAAAAAAATACATATTCCAAAAATTTCCACAGTCTTGCACCAAAAATGGATTCTTTAAATTATATTGTGAACGTATTATTTTTATGTCTCCAAAAACTGAAATCCATCTTCGCAACATTTTTTGATTAAAAACAGGTCTAATCATAAAAACATGTATCAGCAATGCACTTTTAATAAACTGATGATCTTTAAAATTTAATTGATCATTTTGTTTTTTTTAATAAAAATAAACTTCCTCTTTCTTTTCTTATTTGTTTTTACAAAAACTATTATTATTTTTTGATGCATAATTGCAATTTTTACTTCCTTTTTCAGATACTTAAAATAACAGTGTTTTTGCATTTATTTTTTATAACGATTGTTCAAGAATGCCATTTATTTTTTCAAAGCTCCTCAATTATGTTGGATTCGGACGTTATGAAAGCTTTCGGTAAGTCTTTTACAGTAATTTATTAAAGGTAATAAGAGATTGACAAGAATACTGTAAGCATACTGTAGCAAAACATGAACCTGCTTGTTGTAATTTTTAAATAAACCCTGTTTCAATATTTGTCTCTAAAAATTATCTCATTTTAAATACAACACAGTCGACAGGGTTGTGCAGTATTACAGTATACTGAAGCCTAGAATGGCTATAACTTGAGCAAACGAATTTTTTGAACAGAAAACGCTAAGTTGTGCTTGCTGATTTTATATTTTAGTAATATTAACACAAACAAAAGCGTTAAGCCTAAGCTCTTTGAAAGGAAAAAATCAATAACGTTTTTATTTACAGTATTTTTTAACAGTAGGTGCTATTTTAACTATGGTATAAAAGTTTTTTGTGAAAATTCCCTTCCTTGTGTTACGACATGTCTCTAATTTTCTTAAATGTATATATTATCAAGCCCAATATTTACATGCAAATACTGTAAAAAATACCAGTCATCTTCTATGGTAAGCAAAGAACCAAGATTTTAAAAAAATACCAGTGTGAATTAAGGTAACGAAAAGAACTTAAAGTGACACAAATAAAACATTTAAGTAATATCACCGAAATAAAAATCAAATCTTTTATTGTATTCATAATTTATTTATCTAACATTAAAAAAGCACTTGAACTCATACATGAAAGATGAATTATCACAAGAGCTCTGTTGTTGCCCAGTGTACAATATTGTGCACTGTTGGATTTAGTGCTAAAATGACGTTTATGTTTACTAAAAATGCAAAAAATTAAATTGCCGTGGATAAAAAAGAGCAAAAATTTTTGATCCACAAAAAATTCAAATCAAACTTTTTACACACACCAAAAACTTTTGACACGAAAATTTTGAACAAGAAATGGAATTTCAAAAATCTTTTTCGATCCTATTTTTTGCTTATTTTTTTCTTCTTCTTCAAAAAAACTCTTTCCCATTTTCAATTATTAATGTTCGTTTTTTTATTATTAAAAAAAGCTTTCTTTTTTCTTTTTCTTCATACTCTTTTCAGTGTTCACATTTCTCATAGTTTTTGGTATTTTCTTAAAAATGCCACAAGTTCTTTTTTTTCTTTCTTTAGTTTTTCGTAAAAGTGTGTGTCCAAAAGGCATGAAAAATAGCTCGAAAGCGGGGAACAAACTTCTCCCTCTAATATTTTTCTAGCTTTTGCTCGTCCTTCCTCTTTCTTTCTTTCTCTCTCTTTTGGTTAATGTCTAACAAGCTTTGCCTTTATTTTTACAAAATATTCTTTTTATAAATATAAACCACAAAGCTAAAATTTTCTTTTTTTGCGCGTTCGTCAACTCTTTCTTCAACCTTTAAAACAACAGCAAAAGACAGACAGTTGCTGCAGCAGCAGCAAAAGCATAAGAACAAAAATGAGCTCTCTTTCGTGTTCGCAAAATTTTAATCGTAACATTTCAATATTTTTAATTGTATTAATTTGTCTTTTTAGAGCTTAAAACTACGGGTATCATCGTCACCATTATCCCGAAGAAATTATGGGAGTTATATCAACATCGAAAGAAAAGAAGAAAAATAACCCTTCAACAAGTTTAACTATAAATGATGATTCAAAAACTCGATTAACCTTTGATAACAGTTTGAGAAAGAAGGAAGAAAGCAATGGATTTCAAGCAGCATCTTTTTGGCAAATGGTAAGTCTTAAAAGGGGGAATTTTTAAAGACAATGAACTTTGTTAAGTGAAAATGAGGCTTTAAGAGTTGTCTTTTTTGGGAACATGTCATTTGGTTTTGCATTTTTGTACCTTAAAAAGGGGCATATGTTGAATCATTTAATTAGATGCCTAGCATAAACTTGATAACTAGCCTACATTAGGGTGGCCCATCTTATGAAACAAATGTCGGGCTCTTAAATTTTTAACATGAGCCAGGACGCTGTTTATAGGGTTTTTTCAGTTTTGTTCTTATTTCATGTCGTACCTAATGATGAACAATGCCAAAATTTGAGGCATAGGTGTGGCCCCAGGGCCATTGCCTTTTCCTAAACTATAACTTGTATGTTTTTCAACTTCAAACATTTTTGGCCCTGCCCTTGCTTTACCCCGGAGCAATCTTTACCATATTTAGTCGTACCTCCTTAAATCACAAAAAAACCTAAGCCCGTTCCGTTTAGTTGAAAGTAAAACTCGATCAGACCTCCGGATTTTTTGTCTTATTTGATTTTTTTTACGGTGCATTTTTGAGATACATGAAAATTCCCACATTCATAAATTATCTCATGTTAATCCGTCATTCTTTTTCAGCTTCGATATGCCACTAAATTTGATTACTTCTTATTAATCTGTGGAATTATCTTTTCTATTTTGGATGGTCTTGGTGCTCCTGTCGGCTGTATTATTTTTAAAATGATTACTGACGAACTGATGATTGCTCAACCGTATTACATGAATGGCACTCTAAATTATGATGATTTTAGTGACAGAATTCTTTATTGCTGTTTTCTGTATCTTTTACAAGGCTTGAATCTGTTCATTATGACAATTATTGCTGTAAGTTATTTTTTGCAACATGATTTTTTTCTATTTGGAGTTTGTGGCCCTAAAAACTGTGGTTTATGTTCTTCGCAGACACCCAATGGTGTCATTTTTTGTGTTCTTCGTGATTGAGAAAGCGGGAAAGCTAAAAGAAAAGGGATTTATTTGCTTTGGATAAAGAGAAAACTTGAGAAAAAACAAAAGTGCACTTTGACGTTTGTATAAAATTGAGTAGTTCGGAAATTTCAAAAAATGAGTTGATCTTTGATGAAGTTCAAATTTTGGTTAAAAAAATATGAAAACCCAAATAAACCCGCAAAAGCTGTTAAGTGTTACGAAATATACACCGTAATCCATGATATCATTAGTAATTAAACAACAAATGCTTTCCCAAAACTGTTGTTTAGTAATTACTGGGTACGGTCCTTTCCAAAAATAGACTTAACATTCGTCATTTTTGCTTTTAAATGTTCTTTTGGCATTAAGTAATGGCTAGCAAAAATTTTAAAAGTTTTCTTTAAAAATTTTAATGAATTGTTATTTACTTTTAAATTTTAAAAATAAACAGAACTTTGACCGTTTAATGACTGAAGAATACTTATTTTAGATGGGTTGCTTTTATACATTATCAGAACGACAAGCATACAAAATCAAACAACACTTTTTTGCTACCGTATTAAAACAAGACATGGAATGGTTTGACAAAAAAGAAGTTGGAACATTAACACAAATTATGACAAGGTAAAATTGTTACTGTACAATATTTTGAAAACTTAATAATTGCAATATTTTTAGTGGAATTGATAAAATTCGAAATGGAACTTCTGATAAGCTTGTTTTGATTCTAAAATCTTCAGCAAATTTGTTATCGGGAATTGCAGTTGGATTTTATTTAAGCTGGAAGTTAACATTGGTACTATTAATTATGGCTCCGGTAATGATTGCATCAATTTATTTAACAAATCGAATGTTGATGACTCAAACAAAGAAAGAAATGGGTGCTTATTCTGCAGCTTCCGCGATCGCCGAAGAAGTATTATCAGCAATTCGAACCGTAATGGCATTTAATGCACAATTCTTTGAACTCAAACGTTATGAAAATTGTCTAACAAAAGCTCGAGAAATTGGTTTCCGTAAAGCTTTTATTGTGTCTGCCTGCAGTGGAATTTATCTCTTTGTTGAATTTGTTGCAATTGCTTTGGGATATTGGTAAGAATTTATCGAGCATTGTGCTTTAAAGTTAATACTGTTCATTTTAGGTATGGCGCAAAACTTGTTTTTCAATCTGAATTGTCACCGGGTTCTGTATTTGGTGTATTTTGGGCTGTTTTTATAGCCGCAATGAGATTTGGACAAGCTGTTCCACAATTTTCAACAATTATTAATGCTAAAATGGCTGCTGGTGAAATTTTCAATATTATTGATACTGTAAGTTTATTTGTAATTAAATTTAGGCATTTTGGATCTGTGTTCCTCTAAAACTCATAAAATCCTTTGATCTTTTGCCGCTGTCGTGTTAAGGCGGCAAAAGATCAAAGGTGTACCCTCTCAGAAATAAAAATGCCCACCCTGAAAAATTTTATGCCTACTGTTTGTCCCAATAAGAGATTTTGGTTTTACATGAGATGGAATTCATTCTTTTCTTTAAATTTCTAAGAGTATCCTTATCACATGTTTGATTATACCGTATATTTTTTTAGCAACCAAAACTTGATCGCGAAATTGGATTGAAACCTGAATCAATGGATGGCGAAATTGAATTTTCAAATGTTTATTTTTCTTATCCCTCTAGAAAATCCATTAAAGTTCTTAATGGTATTTCATTTACTGTACCTGCAGGAAAAAATGTCGCACTTGTTGGGCATTCAGGTTGTGGAAAATCAACAACAATTGGCTTGTTAATGAGATATTATGAACATTCAATGGGTACTGTAAAGGTTGATGGAACACCAGTTAAAGAATTGAATGTTGAATGGTTACGATCAATGATTGGAATAGTTTCACAAGAACCTGTGCTTTTTCATGCTACAATTGCTGAAAATTTAAAAATGGGTCGTTTAAATGTTACACAAGAAGAGATGGAAGAAGCTTGCAAAGATGCAAATGCCCATGAATTTATTGTTAAACTTCCAAATGGTTATGAATCATTAATTGGGGAAGGTGGTGTAAAGCTTTCTGGTGGACAAAAGGTAAGTGATTTTGATAACTGTAGTATTAAGGAGGTATTGTATACTGTAGATTGACTGATTTTGCCTGAATGAGTAAAGTTGGAGGTTACAGTAACCTGACTGTATTCTATTTTAACAGTTGTTTATTTTTAGCAACGAATTGCAATTGCTCGAGCATTAATTCGGCAACCTAAAATTCTTCTCCTTGATGAAGCAACTTCCGCATTGGATACAGAATCTGAAAGATTAGTACAAGCAGCATTGGATAAAGCAACCACCGGTCGAACAACAATTACAATTGCTCATCGTTTATCAACAGTCAAAAATGCTGATAATATTGTGGTATTTGATAAAGGAAATATTGTCGAAACTGGAACACATACAGAATTAATGGAAAAAGAAAATGGTTTTTATCGTAAACTTGTTTCTTCGCAAGAAATTGAAACGTTGTTTGATGAAGAAAAACTTCTAGATGGCAGCGTTAAGTATAAGTCACCAAAACGACGAACATCAAGACAAGAAAGTTCTGGATCGGCTGCAAGTTCTTCAATGAAATCTTTGGCATATGGAGATGATGAAAATGAAAATGAAGAAGCGACAGAAATTCAAGAATTGTTGAAGAAAGAAGGAGCAAAACCAGCAAGTGCATTTGCAATATTAAAATATGCAAAACCTGAAATGAAATTTGGAATTATTGGATTTTTGTTATCGCTTGTTAGAGGTGCTTCATGGCCATTATTTTCTGTTCTCTATGGTGCATTGTTCAAAGTTTTCTCTAATAATACTTATGATTATGATGCTGAAAATACGGTTTTATGGATCACCATTGCATTTGTTTTGGTTGGAATTGGTGGAGGAATTGCAACATGGCTATCTGGATATTTGTTGGGAGTAGTTGGAGAAAAAGTTAATGTTCGACTTCGAATGGATGTTTATAAAGTAGGATTCGTTTATGATCTGATTACATTAATTGAAAATTAAATTTTTCAGAATCTTATGAGACAAGATGGGGCATATTATGATCATGTGAATCATTCAGTTGGAAAACTAACTGCAAGACTTTCAACAGATTCAAATAATGTTCAAGCAGCAATTGATCAAAGATTTGCTGATGTTCTTCAAGGTATTACTTCTTTGGTGGCGGGATTAGTAATTGCAATGTGTTTTGGTTGGAATCTTGCACCATTTTGTCTGATTACATCCATTATCTTTATTGGAATTCAATTTGGAATTAGTTTTGCTGTGAAAAAGCGTGCACAACGTGATACGCAATCTTCTGAAACTGAAGCTACAGTATGCATTTTTGTTGTAATAAATGAAATAATATTTAATTTTATAGGTTTGCTCAGAATCAATAAGCAATGTAAAAACTATTCAAGCTTTGGTAAAAGAAGATGTTGTATTTTATAAATTTTTGGAAGCATCAAAAGCTCCAAATCGTCGAGCAATTTGTCGTGGATGGTTAATGTCAATTACTTATTCAGTTGCAGCAGCTTTTGTATCCTTAAATTTTTGTGTTTCATATTTCATTGGAATGATTATGATAAAATACGAATATTGCTCACCATTTGTTGTTTTTCAGTAAGTTTTGCGTTATAGATTTAACTAGTTGTAGAACTTTGAGTTATCTATAATATACAGGTTTGATTTTCTTGCTTTTTTGTTTATGGTTTAAAACCGTCCACAATTTTAGCATCTTATACATTATATATACACTTCAATTTTAGAGTTATTGAAGCTTTGAACGTTGCAACTTTGATGATTATGGCAACTGCATCATATTTCCCTGAATATACTCGTGCAAAACTTTCTGCTGGATTAATCTTTCATATGCTAAAACAAGAACCTAAAATTGATAGTCTATCAGAAGATGGAGAAAAACCAGAACTTACCGGAAATGTTGAACTAAGAAATGTAGAATTCTCATATCCAAATGGTCGACATACTTTAACTCTTTCATCAATGACAATGAAAGCTAAATATGGACAAACTGTTGCACTTGTTGGACCATCAGGTTGTGGAAAATCAACAATTATTCAGCTGCTAGAACGAAACTATGATGTTTTGGGTGGTTCAGTTAAATTTGATGGAATTGATATTCGTGCAATAAATCTTCGACATTTGCGAAACTCTATTGCTGTTGTTGGACAAGAGCCAACTCTTTTTTGTTTATCGATTGGAGAAAATATTGCATATGGAATGGACGAGCCAACTTTTGAAGTAATTCAAAAAGCTGCACAACTTGCAAATATCGATACTTTTATTGAATCTCTTCCAGATGGATATAATACAAATGTTGGAGGAAAAGGTACACAACTTTCAGGTGGTCAAAAAGTAAGTTTTTATTTTTGTGTTGTATAAATATATAACTATCCAAATTACAGCAAAGAATAGCTATCGCCAGAGCTATAATTCGTGAACCAAAAATCCTTTTACTCGATGAAGCAACTGCAGCTTTGGATAGTGAATCAGAGAAGATTGTACAAGAAGCATTAGATCATGCAAAGAATGGCCGAACATGTATAACTGTTGCTCATCGACTATCAACAATTCAAAACGCAGATAATATCTGTGTTATTGAAAATAAAAAATGTGTAGAAAATGGTACCCATCAACAACTTCTCTCAAGAAATGGTCTCTATGCTAAACTTGTCGAAAAGCAACAAGTATAAACTTCTTAATTTATTTTAATAACCGTGCATTTTTATACGAGTATTAGTTATATTTATAAACGTGTTTTTTCATTGTTAATAATTTGCTAATAAACAATTACCTATCTTAAATGACTTTCGCGTAAAACATAAAAAAATCAAAAATGCATAAAAAGTGATGTTCAACGCGCGTTAAACATCACTCAGCTTTTTTCTTTTATTTCCGTTTCTCCTTCACAACATAAAAAATGGTGTGTTGAACACATGCTTTTCTCGGACCCAGTTATACTATTTTTTAAGAATTTTTAAGAATTTGTGAAGATATTTTCAGATTTTGTGGGGAATATTTTGGTGGAAGAAAGAAGTAAAAAGCAAGCATTATGCATTAGCAATAAATAATAGTAATAATAATTATTGTTAAAAAACATGCAAAAAAGGTAAAACACGAAAAAAAGATGTGGATTTTTTTAACATTTTGGCATTTTTGGGTTGCTTTTTTCTTCTTCTTTTTTCATTTTCAATCAAATAAAAGAATGATGCAAATAATTGTTATTATTATTATTAAAAAATACAGTATATCAGACAAACATGAAAAAATCAAAAATGACACAAAAATGATCATCATTTTTTTGTGATGACCATTTTTGTGTCTTCAATTTTTAGCAGTTTTAATTAATAAAAAAACAAGTATTTAAGCAGAAAAAAGAGAAAATGAAGCAAAAATATCTTTTATTATTATTGTAAAAATGGCAAAAAGATTGGAGCACTCGAGATTCCCAGGAGGTCTCCCATCCAAGTACTAATCGAGCCCAGCAGTGCTTAACTTGCCAGATCGGACGGGATGGCGTGCTTTCACTGCGGTATGACCCCAAGCGAACAGGCCTCTTCTTTTGTGACTGATATAAAAAAAAAGAAAAAAAGGCGCAAAAAAAGACTCAAAAAGCAAATACTTTTTTGATGGAAAAACAGCAAAAATGTGAAAAATGTTATGTTTTTTATGTTTAAATTATTTTAGCAGTAATAATTAATTTATTACTGCTAAATTAATTAATAATCTTCCTTTTTTATGCATTTGTCAAAAAAACTATTTTTGTACTTTTTTGATCATTTTTTCTAAAAAACCTTTTTTTGCAAGGATACTGTAGATGCAAATTCTGTTGCTGTTTTGTTTTCTAGTGTTATTTTTTAGTGTTTTGAACTCGAATGCATTTTTCTTTTCTTTTTTTATGCCTCTTTTCTTTGCAAAAAAGACAGAAGGAAGAGAGTCTCTCTTTGCATCTTTTCCTGCTCCACTGTTTTACACGTGTGTGGTATGGTTGGGGGTGATATTAGGATGTCGAAAACGACGGATCCGGTATCGCTTCTCGGCCTATTGGCTAAGATCAAAGTGTAGTATCTGTTCTTATAGTTTTAACCAACTATACGGTACTTATTAGTACCACAGTGGTTAATTAATTTTTGGGATCTGGTTGAATGCGGAAGCTTGCTTCCCTTTGACCGCGGGTCGACCTGGTATTGCACATACCTCCAGGACCGGCCCATTCCCTTCCGGGGGAAGAATATATTTACTTTTAACAATTACCACTGAAAGTACCGTATACTTGGTTAACAACATGAGATAAACATGATATTTTCTATTAAACTTTTTGAATGCATTTTTTCATTTTTTGTATAAAAAACTAACATTTTTCTCTTTTTTTCGTTAAAAAAATTTCAAAACAACAAAAAATATCATCATTGCGACGACGACAACTCACAGCCACCTTTTTTTTATCTCCCTTCTTTTAAATTTTTTAGCAGAGAAAGAGTCCCTCTTTCTTTCTCTGTTATATGCAAGAAAAAATATGAACTTTGTTTTCTGTTCTTTTTTTCCTTTCAATAAATCTTTGCCGCACCACTTTTTCTTCGGTTTAATTACCCAAAGTTTGAGGTAAACATTGGATTCTTTCCCTCTCAATGAGTGGCATAGAAAAATTCTAATAAATTTTGGAACGTCTTGCTTCTGAAGCAGGACAAATAAATAAACTTTTAAATAATACAAAAATATGAGAATAAATTTGTGTTGCTTTCTCCTTCACAACATAAAAAATGGTGTGTTGAACACATGCTTTTCTCGGACCCAGTTATACTATTTTTTAAGAATTTTTAAGAATTTGTGAAGATATTTTCAGATTTTGTGGGGAATATTTTGGTGGAAGAAAGAAGTAAAAAGCAAGCATTATGCATTAGCAATAAATAATAGTAATAATAATTATTGTTAAAAAACATGCAAAAAAGGTAAAACACGAAAAAAAGATGTGGATTTTTTTAACATTTTGGCATTTTTGGGTTGCTTTTTTCTTCTTCTTTTTTCATTTTCAATCAAATAAAAGAATGATGCAAATAATTGTTATTATTATTATTAAAAAATACAGTATATCAGACAAACATGAAAAAATCAAAAATGACACAAAAATGATCATCATTTTTTTGTGATGACCATTTTTGTGTCTTCAATTTTTAGCAGTTTTAATTAATAAAAAAACAAGTATTTAAGCAGAAAAAAGAGAAAATGAAGCAAAAATATCTTTTATTATTATTGTAAAAATGGCAAAAAGATTGGAGCACTCGAGATTCCCAGGAGGTCTCCCATCCAAGTACTAATCGAGCCCAGCAGTGCTTAACTTGCCAGATCGGACGGGATGGCGTGCTTTCACTGCGGTATGACCCCAAGCGAACAGGCCTCTTCTTTTGTGACTGATATAAAAAAAAAGAAAAAAAGGCGCAAAAAAAGACTCAAAAAGCAAATACTTTTTTGATGGAAAAACAGCAAAAATGTGAAAAATGTTATGTTTTTTATGTTTAAATTATTTTAGCAGTAATAATTAATTTATTACTGCTAAATTAATTAATAATCTTCCTTTTTTATGCATTTGTCAAAAAAACTATTTTTGTACTTTTTTGATCATTTTTTCTAAAAAACCTTTTTTTGCAAGGATACTGTAGATGCAAATTCTGTTGCTGTTTTGTTTTCTAGTGTTATTTTTTAGTGTTTTGAACTCGAATGCATTTTTCTTTTCTTTTTTTATGCCTCTTTTCTTTGCAAAAAAGACAGAAGGAAGAGAGTCTCTCTTTGCATCTTTTCCTGCTCCACTGTTTTACACGTGTGTGGTATGGTTGGGGGTGATATTAGGATGTCGAAAACGACGGATCCGGTATCGCTTCTCGGCCTATTGGCTAAGATCAAAGTGTAGTATCTGTTCTTATAGTTTTAACCAACTATACGGTACTTATTAGTACCACAGTGGTTAATTAATTTTTGGGATCTGGTTGAATGCGGAAGCTTGCTTCCCTTTGACCGCGGGTCGACCTGGTATTGCACATACCTCCAGGACCGGCCCATTCCCTTCCGGGGGAAGAATATATTTACTTTTAACAATTACCACTGAAAGTACCGTATACTTGGTTAACAACATGAGATAAACATGATATTTTCTATTAAACTTTTTGAATGCATTTTTTCATTTTTTGTATAAAAAACTAACATTTTTCTCTTTTTTTCGTTAAAAAAATTTCAAAACAACAAAAAATATCATCATTGCGACGACGACAACTCACAGCCACCTTTTTTTTATCTCCCTTCTTTTAAATTTTTTAGCAGAGAAAGAGTCCCTCTTTCTTTCTCTGTTATATGCAAGAAAAAATATGAACTTTGTTTTCTGTTCTTTTTTTCCTTTCAATAAATCTTTGCCGCACCACTTTTTCTTCGGTTTAATTACCCAAAGTTTGAGGTAAACATTGGATTCTTTCCCTCTCAATGAGTGGCATAGAAAAATTCTAATAAATTTTGGAACGTCTTGCTTCTGAAGCAGGACAAATAAATAAACTTTTAAATAATACAAAAATATGAGAATAAATTTGTGTTGCTTTCTCCTTCACAACATAAAAAATGGTGTGTTGAACACATGCTTTTCTCGGACCCAGTTATACTATTTTTTAAGAATTTTTAAGAATTTGTGAAGATATTTTCAGATTTTGTGGGGAATATTTTGGTGGAAGAAAGAAGTAAAAAGCAAGCATTATGCATTAGCAATAAATAATAGTAATAATAATTATTGTTAAAAAACATGCAAAAAAGGTAAAACACGAAAAAAAGATGTGGATTTTTTTTTAACAACAATTAATTAACCACTGTGGTACTAATAAGTACCGTATAGTTGGTTAAAACTATAAGAACAGATACTACACTTTGATCTTAGCCAATAGGCCGAGAAGCGATACCGGATCCGTCGTTTTCGACATCCTAATATCACCCCCAACCATACCACACACGTGTAAAACAGTGGAGCAGGAAAAGATGCAAAGAGAGACTCTCTTCCTTCTGTCTTTTTTGCAAAGAAAAGAGGCATAAAAAAAGAAAAGAAAAATGCATTCGAGTTCAAAACACTAAAAAATAACACTAGAAAACAAAACAGCAACAGAATTTGCATCTACAGTATCCTTGCAAAAAAAGGTTTTTTAGAAAAAATGATCAAAAAAGTACAAAAATAGTTTTTTTGACAAATGCATAAAAAAGGAAGATTATTAATTAATTTAGCAGTAATAAATTAATTATTACTGCTAAAATAATTTAAACATAAAAAACATAACATTTTTCACATTTTTGCTGTTTTTCCATCAAAAAAGTATTTGCTTTTTGAGTCTTTTTTTGCGCCTTTTTTTCTTTTTTTTTATATCAGTCACAAAAGAAGAGGCCTGTTCGCTTGGGGTCATACCGCAGTGAAAGCACGCCATCCCGTCCGATCTGGCAAGTTAAGCACTGCTGGGCTCGATTAGTACTTGGATGGGAGACCTCCTGGGAATCTCGAGTGCTCCAATCTTTTTGCCATTTTTACAATAATAATAAAAGATATTTTTGCTTCATTTTCTCTTTTTTCTGCTTAAATACTTGTTTTTTTATTAATTAAAACTGCTAAAAATTGAAGACACAAAAATGGTCATCACAAAAAAATGATGATCATTTTTGTGTCATTTTTGATTTTTTCATGTTTGTCTGATATACTGTATTTTTTAATAATAATAATAACAATTATTTGCATCATTCTTTTATTTGATTGAAAATGAAAAAAGAAGAAGAAAAAAGCAACCCAAAAATGCCAAAATGTTAAAAAAATCCACATCTTTTTTTCGTGTTTTACCTTTTTTGCATGTTTTTTAACAATAATTATTATTACTATTATTTATTGCTAATGCATAATGCTTGCTTTTTACTTCTTTCTTCCACCAAAATATTCCCCACAAAATCTGAAAATATCTTCACAAATTCTTAAAAATTCTTAAAAAATAGTATAACTGGGTCCGAGAAAAGCATGTGTTCAACACACCATTTTTTATGTTGTGAAGGAGAAAGCAACACAAATTTATTCTCATATTTTTGTATTATTTAAAAGTTTATTTATTTGTCCTGCTTCAGAAGCAAGACGTTCCAAAATTTATTAGAATTTTTCTATGCCACTCATTGAGAGGGAAAGAATCCAATGTTTACCTCAAACTTTGGGTAATTAAACCGAAGAAAAAGTGGTGCGGCAAAGATTTATTGAAAGGAAAAAAAGAACAGAAAACAAAGTTCATATTTTTTCTTGCATATAACAGAGAAAGAAAGAGGGACTCTTTCTCTGCTAAAAAATTTAAAAGAAGGGAGATAAAAAAAAGGTGGCTGTGAGTTGTCGTCGTCGCAATGATGATATTTTTTGTTGTTTTGAAATTTTTTTAACGAAAAAAAGAGAAAAATGTTAGTTTTTTATACAAAAAATGAAAAAATGCATTCAAAAAGTTTAATAGAAAATATCATGTTTATCTCATGTTGTTAACCAAGTATACGGTACTTTCAGTGGTAATTGTTAAAAGTAAATATATTCTTCCCCCGGAAGGGAATGGGCCGGTCCTGGAGGTATGTGCAATACCAGGTCGACCCGCGGTCAAAGGGAAGCAAGCTTCCGCATTCAACCAGATCCCAAAAATTAATTAACCACTGTGGTACTAATAAGTACCGTATAGTTGGTTAAAACTATAAGAACAGATACTACACTTTGATCTTAGCCAATAGGCCGAGAAGCGATACCGGATCCGTCGTTTTCGACATCCTAATATCACCCCCAACCATACCACACACGTGTAAAACAGTGGAGCAGGAAAAGATGCAAAGAGAGACTCTCTTCCTTCTGTCTTTTTTGCAAAGAAAAGAGGCATAAAAAAAGAAAAGAAAAATGCATTCGAGTTCAAAACACTAAAAAATAACACTAGAAAACAAAACAGCAACAGAATTTGCATCTACAGTATCCTTGCAAAAAAAGGTTTTTTAGAAAAAATGATCAAAAAAGTACAAAAATAGTTTTTTTGACAAATGCATAAAAAAGGAAGATTATTAATTAATTTAGCAGTAATAAATTAATTATTACTGCTAAAATAATTTAAACATAAAAAACATAACATTTTTCACATTTTTGCTGTTTTTCCATCAAAAAAGTATTTGCTTTTTGAGTCTTTTTTTGCGCCTTTTTTTCTTTTTTTTTATATCAGTCACAAAAGAAGAGGCCTGTTCGCTTGGGGTCATACCGCAGTGAAAGCACGCCATCCCGTCCGATCTGGCAAGTTAAGCACTGCTGGGCTCGATTAGTACTTGGATGGGAGACCTCCTGGGAATCTCGAGTGCTCCAATCTTTTTGCCATTTTTACAATAATAATAAAAGATATTTTTGCTTCATTTTCTCTTTTTTCTGCTTAAATACTTGTTTTTTTATTAATTAAAACTGCTAAAAATTGAAGACACAAAAATGGTCATCACAAAAAAATGATGATCATTTTTGTGTCATTTTTGATTTTTTCATGTTTGTCTGATATACTGTATTTTTTAATAATAATAATAACAATTATTTGCATCATTCTTTTATTTGATTGAAAATGAAAAAAGAAGAAGAAAAAAGCAACCCAAAAATGCCAAAATGTTAAAAAAATCCACATCTTTTTTTCGTGTTTTACCTTTTTTGCATGTTTTTTAACAATAATTATTATTACTATTATTTATTGCTAATGCATAATGCTTGCTTTTTACTTCTTTCTTCCACCAAAATATTCCCCACAAAATCTGAAAATATCTTCACAAATTCTTAAAAATTCTTAAAAAATAGTATAACTGGGTCCGAGAAAAGCATGTGTTCAACACACCATTTTTTATGTTGTGAAGGAGAAAGCAACACAAATTTATTCTCATATTTTTGTATTATTTAAAAGTTTATTTATTTGTCCTGCTTCAGAAGCAAGACGTTCCAAAATTTATTAGAATTTTTCTATGCCACTCATTGAGAGGGAAAGAATCCAATGTTTACCTCAAACTTTGGGTAATTAAACCGAAGAAAAAGTGGTGCGGCAAAGATTTATTGAAAGGAAAAAAAGAACAGAAAACAAAGTTCATATTTTTTCTTGCATATAACAGAGAAAGAAAGAGGGACTCTTTCTCTGCTAAAAAATTTAAAAGAAGGGAGATAAAAAAAAGGTGGCTGTGAGTTGTCGTCGTCGCAATGATGATATTTTTTGTTGTTTTGAAATTTTTTTAACGAAAAAAAGAGAAAAATGTTAGTTTTTTATACAAAAAATGAAAAAATGCATTCAAAAAGTTTAATACAAAATATCATGTTTATCTCATGTTGTTAACCAAGTATACGGTACTTTCAGTGGTAATTGTTAAAAGTAAATATATTCTTCCCCCGGAAGGGAATGGGCCGGTCCTGGAGGTATGAAAAAAAAAAAAACATGCAAAAAAGGTAAAACACGAAAAAAAGATGTGGATTTTTTTAACATTTTGGCATTTTTGGGTTGCTTTTTTCTTCTTCTTTTTTCATTTTCAATCAAATAAAAGAATGATGCAAATAATTGTTATTATTATTATTAAAAAATACAGTATATCAGACAAACATGAAAAAATCAAAAATGACACAAAAATGATCATCATTTTTTTGTGATGACCATTTTTGTGTCTTCAATTTTTAGCAGTTTTAATTAATAAAAAAACAAGTATTTAAGCAGAAAAAAGAGAAAATGAAGCAAAAATATCTTTTATTATTATTGTAAAAATGGCAAAAAGCTTGGAGCACTCGAGATTCCCAGGAGGTCTCCCATCCAAGTACTAATCGAGCCCAGCAGTGCTTAACTTGCCAGATCGGACGGGATGGCGTGCTTTCACTGCGGTATGACCCCAAGCGAACAGGCCTCTTCTTTTGTGACTGATATAAAAAAAAAGAAAAAAAGGCGCAAAAAAAGACTCAAAAAGCAAATACTTTTTTGATTTGAATGCTTCAAGGGAAATTTATTCAACACATTTGCTTCTTCCAAATAAAACCGGATTAAAAGTGGTGGAAAAGTAAAGCAACAAAGAAAAAGCAGGCGATATGGGAAAGGGTTAAAATAAAATTGCTCAATTTTCTTGACACGAAAATAAAAGTGGAGAGCCATTTTTTTCTTGCAAGAAATAAATGTTGTGCAATTTTTTTACCTTTTCCCCAAAATCATCCCTTCTTCCTTACTTTTCACTCATCTTTCTTCTTAATTTTTTCCAAATCCTTTCCCCTCCCACTTTTATCTCATTATTTTATCTATTACTACCTTACTCACCTTTTTTCCTCGTTTTCCATTAATACTCTTCCCATATAACTGCAATTGTCGATTTTTACCTGTGTTTTTCATGAGAACGTGTTAAAGCCTTCTTTGAACGCTGCGTGTCTTCTAAAATAATGATTTACACTTGATCGACGTTTTAGCTTTCCATATTAGTTCAATCAACATGGGTAAACGTGCAAAAGATGTGGAAGCAAAAGCGATGGAAGAGCTGCAATACCTCTTTTGGAAACTTAATGTTCAAAATGTTAAAGGAAAGGATAAAGCTCCAGAATGGGGTCCGGTCGAGCTCTTCCTAAAGCAAGCAATAAAGCAAAAGTTATTGTTTGTGGAAGGCTCTGCCAAAAAGGATCACAATCTTGAAGTTGAACCTGTTAAACCTACATCCTCTGAACAAAAAAAGAAAAAAGTTGATCCATGCAAAAGAATATGTTTGGTTGCTCGTGATCCTGTATGGACAAAGGATCTGCAACTCCTCAACATGAAAAAATTCAAATTAGCTGCAATATCCAAAACTCCAGGCGCATGGTTTCATTCATACAAAAGATACCTCTTTAGTGATACTATTGTAGGAATTGTGCCGCCAAATAAATGGAGTACGGAAAAAATTGTTGAAGTGATGAAATCGGTAAGCGAAATCGTCCAAGATCTTCTTGTCATTGTTCCAATTGAACGTGAAGATAAAGAAGGTTTACTTCTAAAATTACGGGAACAGTTAATTGAAGCAGATCTTGGAGGAGGTGCTGCCGATGCTTCGGAAACGATAAATCACTTCTTCAAAGCGGCGGAGAATAATCATGACCCATCAATTACCCTCCATACTGATCATCAATTACTTGATAGCGATAAAGAAGAAGAAGAAGTTCCAATAGAAACTGATGGTGATGAAACAGCAACAATATCAATTCCAAAACCCAAATATCTATCTGAAAAGGTCCTCGCCCCAATTGATAATAATACCGAAAAGCAACGTAAACAAGCAAATGATAAAAGTGGTGATAAAGATAAAACTCCAAAAGTCCAAACTCGAAGTTCCACCAAAACCAATGTTGAAGCTCCATCCACCAACAAGGAAAATCATTCTCCCGGATGTGTTATTCTTTAGTGTTTTTAACTCGAATGCTTTTGTCTTTTCTTTTTTATGCCTCTTTGTAATTCTGGTTGACGATAATTTAAAATTTTGCTAATAAAAAACAAAATGTTTTGAATTTTTTATGATTTTGAAGGATGATTAATTCTCCCTTATTTTTAAAAAACAGCTGTAATGATAAAATTTTATTTTTCACTTCGTAAAAATGTGTATTCGAATAATTTATACACAAAAAGCACTATTTACATCCATAAATGTTCCGGGTGTGAATTCATATGAAAAATTATCAGTTACTTCATTGCATGTTAAACTGATAGGTGAGCCAACGAAGATAATTGTTCCACCAGACTAAAAATATTTAAGCTGATAAATATTATTACTAGAAGTTTCTCCTCTGTGTCATACAAAATATTACCCGAACTCGAACCATTGTAAAACCTGCATTACACATAACGTTAATCGTCGTCACGCAAGCAGAATCGATGTTTGGACCTGTAATTGTAGTTGTAAAATCCACTAAATCACTTATCATGCATCCTGATGGGGCACATGTTGGCGTTGTTGGAATAACTGAAAATATTACGGTTATAATTTCTTCCAAATATCGACAATGTGATTTTCTTTCGAAATTTTAATTTTTCAAATCCTTACATGCATTTCCCGAAGTAGTAATCGTGGGACCCGTAGCAGCAATAAAAGTTGGCACGCATGACCTACAGTAATTTACAGCGGTGATAAGAAACAAAAAACGTATTAAATACATTTTCAAAAAAACAGAATAAATAATTGTGCATTTTTTTCCTGGGTGGGATAAAAAAAAAGAAGCAAAAAATATCTTATTTTTTTATGTTTCAGGTTTTTGAATATCTTAAAAGAAGAGTTGATTAATTAAAGATGTATCAATTGTCGCCTCAAATAATATCAAATCTTCTTCCATGATACGCAAGATTAGAAAAAAGAACCGGGAATAAAAATTTGTCATTTTTCTTTAATTCAGTTCTAACTGATCCACTTGTTGTTAAAGGTCGCATGACAGCGATAAAAAACTAATAATCAAACAATGTTTAATTTTGTTAAGGCATTCGTTCGGGAGTATATGTTTTTGATGACAAATATTTGGGGTTGAAAATTTTTGAAAAGCTTTTTTTAACAATTAGGAAATTTGAAGGAGATCGCCAGCTAATCTCCCGCTTTTTAATTTCCCAGGAGAATCGATAGCCCTACGACCAAGTCCAAAAACTTCAAAAATAAACAACGTTACATTGCATGTAGCCTGATCAAAACAGATTTAAGAAAATAAAATGATATCTCCTTTTTTAGACTTTGAAATAAAAAAGAAACGGGTTCGATCACTTTCATTTTTTTTCTTTGAGAAAACGTGTTAATCTTCACAGAAAAAAAGAAAGGTCAAAAAAAGGAAGTAAAAAAAACTTGAATTAGAATTTCTTTTAATTAGAAACAAGAAAAAATTGAAGAAATCTGAATTTTTTTATTTTTCCATTTAAACGGAAAACAAAAATGAAATTTATTTGTATTTTTATTTGTATTCTTTTATTAGTTATCGAAATTGGAGATGCATCTTTTTGTGGCAATAATGCATTACCGTATTCTTTTGAAGTAATCTTTTGTGTATTTTAACCGAAAGTGAAAATTTTTGTAAAATGATTTTCCATGTCCAATTGGCAATATTTTTAATCATATTGGCAATATTTTTAATCATCAAAAATATATATTTAGTACTTTTTATAATTTGAGTAAAAACAGTTCCATTTTACAGAAATTTTAAACGAAAAAACATTACAAAGTTTTTCTTTAATCAAAAATTTTTCTTATTTTCTTAGTTTTTTGAGTAATAAAATTGCAATTAAATGTTTGTTTAGTTTTTTTAGAAAAAATGAAACCCATAGTTATATGACCATTAAAAAGTCTTCAATGTTTTTGCCTCTTCAAAATAACATGCACTAATATTTTTTTAGATAACTGAAAACAACAATTTTATTTTGAAATGTGTAAAGCCAAAATGTCTTAATTGGCCGAAAGCACATGTTTTCCAAAGATATCGTGTTAGTAGACTTCAATTTTATGGGTCCCACAACAGAACCCACCCCGATAATGGTGTACTGAATTTTGCTGTAAATTAATTTGCATATTTGTTTCTAAAAATTATAATTTTTTTGGATTTAGACCTGCCAAAAGACATTCGTTTCAAGAACATGTAGCAATAATGGTGAATGGATTGGCGGAATAAAAGAAGTTAAAAATATATTTGAGCCCTTGCATTTTCGTTGCTGTAAACATAATGCCCTCAAGGCATCAATGTTCTTGAAAACTTTTGTCATACAAAACGGTGGCAGTGTTGAAGGTGGGGACATAAAAATCAATGGAAAAATGATTGGATTTGATTATATCAGTAATATTGAGAAAATTACAGCAGATCCTATGTAAACTTTTTTTTGTTACGATTTATAAAACCCAATTTTTTTATTTGTTCCGTATGCTAATTAATTATTTTAGTATATTGTTCAAAATCTACGTAAATCGATATCCATGTAAAACTGAAGATTCTGAAGCACCTAAATATAGAAATACATTTTTTATCAATTCCAATTTGCATAATAAAAAAAATTCGACAAAGTTATACCAGGCCTCAATATTTAAATTTGATAATGGAAATGCCATTGAGGACGAAATCGAAAATCTGAAAATCAAGGGATGTGGAAGTACATCAGATAATGGATGGAATGGTGTAAGAGTATTTTTGAAATGCTAGAGAATTATGCAAATTTTTTTGGATAAAGGGTTCAGATCACTTTTTTTCATTTTCGTTATGATTTTAGTGTGATGATAATGCAACTCCAGTACCGCTTGACGCCTGCCAAATTCTTTCACCTTTTGATGCAAATGCTGATAACTTAGATGCCCCAGATGTCACGGGTGGCACAGCTATAACTTCTGCAATGGCAGTAGAACAGCAGCAGCAGCGTTCCCGACTTTTTCAAGCTCCAATTTTCTTTCCTCATCCCAGATTATATCAGGCTCCGATTGCTGACGTTGATGGAAGTGGAGAAGATCCCCTCGAGGAAGACTTTGAAGAAAATGACGTCGGAAGTGATGGAAATGGTAACACCAAAGTCAAACTTGATGCATGTCCCCCGCCACCACTTCCTTCTCCTCAACAACAAAATCCAATTCAGATGCCACCACCACCTCCAACTCCTCCTCCTATTACTCCACCTCCAATTACACCAACACCACCGCCTCCAATGATGATGATGCAATGCTTCTCTGGGGACACAATTGTAACATTAAAAAATAATCAAAAAAAGAGATTGGTTGACCTGACTGAAAATGACGACTGGATTTTATCAGCTGGTGATAATAGAATTGGGTATAATAAAATAATTTCATGGCTGCATAGGATGCCAGAAGAAGAGGCTGAATTTCTGAAGTTTACATTGGAAAATGGAAATATTTTGAAAGTTACAAGAAATCATTTTATTTACAAAGTTGATTGTTCAGGTAATCTACACATTTACAATTGGCATTTTTTCATCAGTTTTAAGTCGCTATAAAAATTTCAGCTAAATATTACGAAAATGAACAATACAAATATTTCTCAACCGTTGCAGAAAACATTTTGCCGTCAGATTGTTTATTATCGTTAAACAATGAATCAACTCAAATGGTTTTAACAAGAATCTCAAAAATTGAGACCGTTTTTGAGAAAGGAATCTATGCCCCTTTAACTGATAGCGGCAGTATAATTGTGAATAACATTTTTGCAAGTTGCTACTCTGAAATCGATAATCAATCTCTTCATTTTCATTTACATTTTATTAATCAATTTTACAAAAGATTATCTCAAATTTCAAAAATATTTTATTCCCTTTTCAATGAAAATTTTATTCAAAACGATATTGATTTGATACCGGGGATGGTAAATTTGATAGAAATTGTTAAAAATAATTTGTTGTAGCTACGTATAATTTGTATAGATGCGAAATAAATAAATGAAAGAGTTTTAGCACAAGTCAGATCATAATTTTATATTTTAGGTCAAAATACATAAAAGATTACTACAAAGAAATACGGTAATGCATTATTGCCACAAAAAGATGCATCTCCAATTTATTTTGAAAGTTACAATAATAATACTAAAACAAATTTTTATTTATTCATTTTATTTATTTAAAACATTTTATGTGTCACATAGGATGAAAGAGACCGAAAATTAGTTATACAAAGTAATAACAATTGAATAGATTTTTTGTTTGTGAATTTTGTGAAATCGTCCATCCATCTTGTATGTGGTCTTCCAAAATATTTGTACTTAAACAAATGCAAATAAATTTCTTTTTTATTTTCCGTTAAAATGAAAAAATAAAATATTTCAGATTTCTTTAATTTTTTTCCCAATTTCTGATTACGAGAAATTCTACATAATTCAAGTTTATTTTACTTCTCATTTGTCGATTCCTTTTTTTGACCTTTCTTTTTTCTGTGAAGATTAACACGTTTTCTCAAAGAAAAAAAACGAATGTGATCGAACCCGTTTCTTTTTTATTTCAAAGTTTAAAAAAGGGGATATCTTTCTTTTTTATTTAAATCTGTTTTGATCATCGTAAATTATTCTGCTATAAAAAATGTGAAATATAAAAAGTTGAGTTTATTCTTGTTAAATGTACGACCAAAAACAGAATTCGCGAAAAAGTCTGCCCTTTTAGAACGTGTTTTTTCATTTCCGCAATTTTGTTGGACGTTTTTTTATTTCCTGTTTAAATTCTTGATATCACTGGATTCGAGCTACATGATAATAACACATATTTTATAAAAAAGTAAAAGTTTTTTACGATGAGAATTATTTTTATTGTTGTATTTATTATGTTTATTTTTGTACAAAATGTAAGTTTTGTTTATTTTTTTAAGTTTTCGGAGTGGGCATTTTTATTTTGGAGGGGACACACTTTTGGTCTTGTGCCGCAAATGGTAAAAAATCCAATGGTTTTTTTAGTATTGGGAAAGGGCACGTGCTCCAAATGCCCCCCTTCTTTTTAGAAAATTTGTGACATTTAAGAAATCTGCAAAAATTTTCCGTTTGTTCGGAAATTTAAATATTTTGTTACTTTCATAAAATTTAAAACTGCATACATTTAATAAAAATTGCATTTTTTCAGTCAACTTCCCAAAATCGACGAACTCCACGAAGATGTGTTCGTCGGGGTACTGATGGTAGTGAAGGAGGTGGTGGTGGAGCAGATGGTGATGGAGGCGAAGGTGATGGTCTGCCTTCCGAATGTCATATGAATGATAGTGGTTTTATTTGTTGCAGCGACGCCCTTGAAGATACCATCAATGAAGCCATTGACGAACTAAAAACTGAAAAAGCTGGTCAAGGTGAATTTTTTTCAAGCTGTAACATTCATGGCATGGCAAAAAAAATTGGAGTATGTTGAAACTTTTTGTTGCTAAATCTTCATTAAAAAATTGTGTCAATTTTGTTTTCTTTTTTTAGTCAAAATCCAAAATTAAAAATCTCTTCAAATTCCAATTCAGAATATTTGCTTTAGAATTTGCAAAAATAATCTAAAACTTAAAATTTTATTCAAAATTTTTTAGGAAATGGCAGAAAAACGTTTTAATACAACCTTTGAAACCATTGTTGGAATCACTAATTTTGCTTCAAGAACCCGATTTTCTGGTAATTTAATTTGTAAAGTAAAAGCAGAAGGAAAGTAAGTTATCATCCTTATCAAGGCCCATGATTGTTTAAATTTCGCTTTTGGCACTTTTAGATTCATTCTTTCATATGGAACTCCAAAAAAGTTTAATCCACTGGATAATATTCCTCTACCATCGCCTTTCAAAAGACGTCATCACACTTTTACTTATAGATTATAAAAATTTTCAAATATATTTATTTTTACTTAATTTATTTTTAATTCCATCAATACCTGAAACATAAAATTTATAAAAAATTTAACAGCAATGAAATCTTATACATTATACAAAAACAAGATAATGCATTAATAGGATTATGGAGTAAGTGATTCCACTTTTGTTTCAGACTTCCCAGACACAATTGAATGAAATGCTTTTTTGGATGTCTGATGGCCAACCATAAAAATTTAGTAAAACCAAATACTGCTTCACGATACCCTGTCATAATTACCAAAAGAACAATAGAATCAATAAAAATTCGAAGCTGTCTAGATGCTTGCGTATTTTTGGATGTTTGTAAACCCCATGGATCTGAAAGCCATAAAGGAAGTCGAAAATCACAATTCTTACATTCTACAAGGTCATTGGTAAGCTCATGGGAAGTTATAATTTTAAGTTGAAGAATAACAGTTAAAAATATTCAACAAAATACAATATTTGTGACAACAATAAAATGCATGTAACAATAGTTTGTAAAATGATAACAGATGAAATTCGAAAAGAATTGATAAAATCTTGTCGATTATCTTTTACAAGGGAACCGCCAGAAGTGATTAGCGAGTTATTATGCCAAATATGGTTAAAAAGTATCCTTAGGGGTCGAAAACAAACATAAAATTTTTTTACGTGCCAGTCGCAAGGTTACGGTACTTTTTTGGCACTTCGAAATTCCAATTATCACCCTATTTTACATTTGTCATTCATTTTCTCAGAGTGACAAAACGTGCTTCCGTGGCGCAGTTGGTTGCGCTTTGGGCTTTCGCGCAAATGTTGAGAGTTCGAATCCTCCCAATGATTTTTTAATTTTTTGCTATTTCTTTAAATAGTCTTTTTATTTTTTAAAGCAGAAATACAAAGATATTCAACGACTTTCTTCTCCCACGTTTTTCATTTATACAGTATCCTTCTTCTTTACGAAGCTTTTCATTATGACCTTTAAACAAAGCTTTGTCGTGATGAATTTTCGTAAAAATTTTGCTGGCATCATTTTCTTTAAATACAGCCCCACAACAATTTTTATTATTGTGATTCAAATTATAATACTGTATTGACGATCGAAATTACCAGAGTTGCCATGCACGTTTACATCACCTGACTCCAAGGTAGCCATTGTAAACAATCATCCAACAGCTTTTCAATAATCAAGAAACAAATAAATTTTTTTTAAATAAATTTTTTGTTCAAATTTTGATTTTCAAACAAAATATTTTGTCTAGCTTCAATGTTATTTTTTTCCATGTCGCAAAAAACAAAATTATAACGAAAATGTGATTTTTGTTCTTTGCGGGTTGTTTCGTTTTAAAAATGTTATTGCTAATAAAAATTTTAAAGAAAAAAGACTTTTTGAAAAACATCTTTGTATTTCTGCTTTAAAAAATAAAAAGACTATTTAAAGAAATAGCAAAAAATTAAAAAATCATTGGGAGGATTCGAACTCTCAACATTTGCGCGAAAGCCCAAAGCGCAACCAACTGCGCCACGGAAGCACGTTTTGTCACTCTGAGAAAATGAATGACAAATGTAAAATAGGGTGATAATTGGAATTTCGAAGTGCCAAAAAAGTACCGTAACCTTGCGACTGGCACGTAAAAAAATTTTATGTTTGTTTTCGACCCCTAAGGATACTTTTTAACCATATTTGGCATAATAACTCGCTAATCACTTCTGGCGGTTCCCTTGTTAGCTGAAACTTGGCATTAATTGCAATTCGAATTACAATTAAAATTGAGGATATTATTGACAGGCCCAAACAAACAGGTACTTTAAAACTATTAATTGTAAGAAATATTGTTTGCAAAGTAAGATAAATATTGATTACAGAATCTTGTAGCCGAGCATTTGATAAATCACAGAAAGTGGAATTTGGTTGTAGAAGGCATTGTTAAAAAAATATATTCTTCTGACTGTAAAAAGAAGTAAAAATAGCCATTGAAAAGGTAAAATACAAACAAAAATATTTAAAAGTATTATTGTAAAAGCGATATTTCGTTTTCTTGTAAACTTATCATATAATCTTCCAAAATAAAGTGCCAAAAATCTTGAAATCGATAATACTGCCAATGCCGCATACGGATTTGCATTGAAACAATCGTGAAGAAATAAACCAAAAAATAAGAAATTTTTTCCTAAATTTTGATAAAAACATGTATAAGGGATTATCCAGATCTGACGTCGGGTATTTTAACGAAATTTTCAAACCCCCCTCCCCCTCCGTCAGATTTTTTCCTTTGATGTTTGCCGCTTTTAATGTGAGCGTCAGATTTTGCCTTACCCCCTCCCCCCCTTAAAACACCCGACGTCAGATCTGGACAATCCCTAATTCAAAGAAAAATTTCCCGAAATATATGGTATCATTTCATTTTAGCAAGAATATCCATAACTTGAAGATAAATCCCATATTGCTTGATTTAGAATGAACCAACGATAACTTCCTTCAAATTTACCAAAAATTGATATAAAAATTATGATAGAATTTAGAGCAAGAGTGATTCCTACAAAGTTGCAACAAAATTTGCAATTGAACATTGAGATTCATAAATATCTTTTATAATTGATGAATATAATTGACAAATGTATTTGGTTTGATTTGACATAATTTTTTAAAACCGTTGAAAGTGAAATGCTTCAAAACTTTCAATGTATATATACATCCTCTTTCAATGCGCCTCTGTTATGTACTTTTCTGTCTGTACTTAAATATCAGCGCTGCACGGCAGCCCTGAAATGAGAGTGAAAAAAAAATCAAAACTAGGTCAAGTGGTTATTCTTTTTCACTTTTTTTATTGTTTCAGCAAATTTTTTTTGCAAAGGTCAAAGCTTTTTTCTATTGTTTTTTGCTGTAAAGGTGCATAAAAATTTAAATATCTCAGCTTCTAGGTTATTACATGCTAAAAATCTAGGTAAATCTTTTTTATTTGGCCCAACAAATAAGTACGAAAAACAAGAATCAAAAAAGATAGTCTAAAAGCTGAGATCTGAAACGCTCGTTTTTGCAAAAAACAATAGAAAAAAAAGATTTTAAAAGCACTTGTCCTTTTGGCACGCGTTTGTTCACTTTCATTTTTCTATTGTTCAGGGCTGCCGTGCAGCAAATGTGCTCAGTGCAAATGATCAAATAAAAATTTCCAAGAACTTCGACTATGAAAACCTTCAATTAAAAATATCCAATATCTAATAGTTCGCACCAGTTTTTCCATCATTTTCTTCATTTTTAAGTGGCATTCTACCATGTCTAAAAGTTAATAAGTACCCAAAAAATATTTCAAGAAAAAAATGTATTAATTTTTCATTTAAACAGGAACAAAATTATGAACTTGAAAATATTTCTGCAAAAAATTGTAAGAATGTTAAAAAGTTTTCACTCTTTTGTCAGAGTTGCAAAATAATCATTGAAAAGTCAACAAAAATGTGAAACTAACAACAAAATATTGGTGCATGAATTAGTTGAAATTCTTTTAAATAAACCAGAACACATTTTGAAAGTTCGCAAAAAGTATTTTTGTCGGTGTTGATTTAAAAATAAATATATTTTAGGACTACACACAGCATGTTCGAGACGGAGTAACGTTTTTCACATTTCTGCTAGCCATTCGGTCTTTCTAATATTTTATGACATTCTGTTAATTGCTACAGTTAGTAAACATGTTGAACTAAAATATGAAAGAGGGATTTTTCGATATTTTAAGTTTTAGCCATTTGCCAGCCCGATGAAGCACAAAAGCTAAACCTTTTCTAAAAAACAGTTTCATAGGGCTGGCAAATGGCTAAAACTTAAAATATCGAAAAATCCCTCTTTCATATTTTAGTTAAGCATGTTGATATACAAAAACTGATATAATTTTAATTTTAAAAATTTTAAAAAAGCATCAAGAGCTTCTTGAAATATCCCTTCGCTAAAAAAATTTAATAAATAAAAATTTAAAAAAATTTGGAAATTAAAATTTTTTAAGAATTGTGAGATTCATTTTCAGCAATCAGGAAAATATTCAAAATCATGCAATATACAAATGCTGTTTTGTGAGAAAAAACGTTACCTACAGAACTGCAAATGTATTATTTATTTCGCACTTATAAAAACAATAAAACTTAAGCAATAGTTATTAACAAAAATATTAACGTTGTTCAATTTTGCGCTGGAAGCTGACAAACATAATATTGTTCGCTACTACAAAAATCATTGACCAAGCTGCCATTAGGATCGTAGTAAGGGTTCGCACGTACACAACTACGATTAACATCAGGATAGAGAGGATGATCATACCCATGAAACCATGGGAGATAATCCAACGGTGTTGCATCCGACCATTTCCAGGTGTAATTTTCATCAATCGAATACAAACCAACCCAAACAGACCAACCATAAGGGGCACCAAGTGCTACAATTAGATAGTTTGTATAACAAAATACTTATTAAAGATTGATGACTTACAAACAATAAGTTTATTTTCTTCTTCGCTATGGATGGAAGCCAAATGACCGCCTTGTTTTTCACAATACTGTTCAGCTTTTGGAAAAGTATTCCATGCAAGTCCAATTTCAGGGTCACGACCATAGCATGAATGCGTGGGTTCAAAGTACACATATCCCTCCGAGCAATTAGCTTTCTGCGGTTGATCAGAAGTTGTGACATCATTATAAGTAGTTGTGCAACCAGTACTTTCCTCAATTGACGGAGTGGTGATGGAAGCAGTTGTAGTAGTTGGCAGAGTAGGGGTCGTTGTCACAGGATCAATGGTTGTAGGAACAGTACTAAGCTCATTATAAACTTTTACCCTGCTACCATTTACTATCGGCTGCCAGTTCACATCAAAAGTACAGACCATCATTGTTGAAGGATAAATTTTTGTACCTGAAGTAAAATCACACTGTCGAATAGCACATCCAAATTTGGTTGCTTTGTCATGAAGTGCTCGTTGATCAATCAAATTTAAATAAAGAAGAGTTCCAAAAGTATTATTTGACAAAGATTTGAGCGATATTCCGTCTATGTTTGTTTTTGAGAACTCATGAACATAGTAGTCAATGGTGTTGTATCTTTCGTTGTCACTCCAGGTTGATTCGTTTTGTTGAATTCTTGTTGATGATTTGACGCACCGAGTTCCAACAACTGCATTCATTTTGGCTTCCATTTCGCAATCCCATGTCTTGAAAATGTTTTTTTATTACACGATACAATGCATTATACTTACCAACATTGGCATTTGTTTTGCTTGCAAAGCAAATGTTCCATCAAAGAGTTTCAAAGTTCCATTCAAAGCTTGGGCACGTTTTTCATTAATACCATTAACCAATTTTGTTCGATGTGCAGATGTCAGAAGCGTTCCGGGAACAGAGCAAACTGGTTCTGGCACGGGCGTTGTGACAACAGTTGGATTACCAGGAACATAAATTGTTTCATTCATATCTATAGATGGTGACGTTTTGCACATAAGCCGTGTCCAATTTCTATTGGGGCATTCATATACTGCGCAACCAATAGTTTTACCAACATCAGAAAGATAAGACGCTGTAAATTGTCGAATATTATTGATATATCTAGTATCAGTTTCAAGTTGAAGAAAAGTAGAAGCATTGAAAGAAGCACTTGATGTCCAACTGTTGACAATGTCATTGACGGGACTTCCGATTTTGTAGTAATCGGTCAGATAAGTATTATATGGAACTTCAAATACAGATAATGCACCGCCGTAAGAACCATTGCACATAGATTGGGTCATTTCTGCAACTTTTGCTTCAACGTTGCAGTCCCATGTCTGGAAAAGTTTATGATTAATCTAAGTCAATGAACTGATTCTTTTGATAAGATTTTCCAAAATTTTATCTCACACGAATCTCTCTTACCAAGTTTTGCATGAATGCTCCCTGAAGTGCATATGCACCATTTGTCAATGAAAGTTCGCCCCGTCGAATTAATTCTCGATCTCGGTTTACTGTTTCCAGAATTTTATCTCGACTTGCTTCATCAAGAGATGAAACAGAAGCCGGACAAGAAATCGCTGCCACATAACCATTCCAGGAAAATCCAAAAACACTCAAAATGAGAACTCGGAACACAAGCTTCATTGTTCAAACAATGCTTTACGAATGGTATTTTCAAGGTTTTGGTAAGTGTTTATATACCCCAAGATTACAGTTATATTGCAATGTGATTATGCTAATTTATAATTTTACATTTTTGTAGCCCACACGATTTATCATTTTTTTGTGTTTTGCATCAACTGAAATGTTGTTTGTGAAAAAAGAAAAACTGTGTCATGCTACATTTTTTCATTACAATCAACAGGGAAGAGATTATGTAAATTAAAATGTAGTTTTGTATTTTGCAAATATTCCGGTATTTTACCCCGCATTTGCTTCTGTAGCCAAGTTTTTGTGAAATGAATTTTTGATAAGGGGTAAGCGGGGGCAATAACAATTGTTAAAAGCTGTAAATACTGATTATGCTAATTCACTTGGTGTAACAGTGTTTGCTTCAGTATTCATGAATGCAGTTGACATTTACTGAAGAGATTATTTTAGGCTATAAATTTTTTCTGTATCGAAGTGAGAAAAACTGTTGTTGGACAGATTAACATTATATTTTCCAATAAAAAAATAGTTATGAATTACAGTACGCATAATCAAGGACGTCAGCATAAAATTTCTGGAGTACAAATGTCAAAAATATGGTTATCGATATCGAATAATTCCTAATGGAAAAGATTAAAAATTCTGAAGAAGATCTGAAAAATATCCATTTTTATCCAGTGCAGATGCTGTTGGTTTTACTAAAAAGTGATAAATTTCTTTCCTTTTAATATTTTTTGTTTCTTATACGATCTTATAGATGTTATTTAGAGGAATTAAAATTTTATTTTTTTTAATTTTTCGTGTATTCTTCGAGTCAAAGTCAGAAAACTAGTCAAAGTACATTTATTTTTAATAAAATTTTTTGACGTCAAAATTTAAAAATTTTATTTATTAGTTATGTGTGTTATGAGAGTATATGTAATGTAAATAATTTTTACATTTTTCTACAAAAATGATTTTGGTGCATGTTTACTTTTTTCAATTAAACAAATTTTTTAAAAATACCCATGTTAGGTAAACAAAGTCATATATGATATAAACAAATTCTTTTTTTCCTCAACAACTTATCAGTAGCTTACATAAACTAATAAAATTCACTCATGTATCAGTTGTTTATTTTATTTTGCAATTTTATGAGTTTATTTTTTCAAAAAATGTTTTCGGTTAGTTCATGACTTATTTGTGCAAAAAAAGTTTTAAAAAAATGTGCAAAATTTTTATTTTTCTTTTTATATTTTTAAAATTTGTTTTTTGCGAAGTTTCATCAGATTTCTTAAATGAACCTATTTCAAATTCGATTATATTTGGTGAACGAAGAAATCACATCCTTTTTGCTTTGGGCAAATCAGCGAATGAAAGTACTTTTGAAAATTTGATGACCGGATTCTTAAAATTGGAAAATCAAGCTCAAAATAATTTAACTGATACATATTATGATATTGCCTTAAGCTTTGGAGGGACTTTTAATAAGAATTTTAAAAAGAGAGATAAGTTATATGATTCTTATGGGACTTCATGGTGTTCAGAAGATGAAAAAGTAGGAAATAAATTTGTTATAAAAGTTAGCATAAATTTTTTTAGTGTTTTGAAGCATCCCGCGTAGAAAATATGGAACAAGTTGTCACTGATTTTGTTATGTTCAATGTAAGCATAATCTTTCATTTTTCGAAGAACTTGCTAAATATACTTTTTTTAGGAAACCTGCCCATCAAGATCATATAAAAAGTTTATTCTTATCATTTCTGATCAATGTTTACCATTTTTAAATCGCCAACTTGATGATTTTCAAAAATGTTCTTCTGAATACCGAAAAATTATTTTAATGCTTCACACTGAAAATGATGTAATCGAATGTAAAAAACAAATCGGCTCCCCAAAATATATCGAACTCTACAGTAGCGAATTAACTTCAAATGAATATAAAACGTTCTTAGATATGAATGTTTTATATCAAGCAACATGGGCAAAATCAATTTTTAATATTTTGGTTGTAGTTGATAAAATCTATGAGAAAGCTCTTACGGATATGCTTGAACCACAAATTAATTATGCTGAATATGATTTATGCAATGATGGACCAATGGTGGCATATTTACAGTTCTATGATGGCCCTATTCAATTTATTGCAAATATGACGGCACCTGTGAATTTCGCCAACTCCACTTTCATCACATTCAATTATCGAACCTTATGGGAAAGGAAAAAACTTGAAAATAGCAATTGTAATTTCGTAAACACTTTTCTAACAACCATAAAAGATATGCCGTTATCAGATGATCAATATCAATATAATCTTTTGGTATTAAGTGATCCATTTCCAAAATGTTTGAAAAAAGATTTATTATGGAATAATACTAAAGTAAGTATTTGAGTGAAAATTATTTGGGCACCAGGGCTGTCCGGGATCCCAGATCGGCCAAAAAAGCGAGTCCCAGACAGTCATGTTCAAGACAGAATGCTAAATTAATTATATGTATTTTAGAGACATTTTGAAATTGTGGTACTTGGAGTTAAGCAGCCAGAAGATGATTACTCAAAATTTATATCTTTTTCAAATAAAAGCTTAAATCATCTTAGTTATTACACTGCATCAAATGAAGGAATCTCAAGATTTTGGGGAGATACTTCAATCTGTAGAACATATATGCCTGCAAAATTGATCACTGAAAAACCACAATTAATTCCAACAACGACAGTTCCAAATGATACCAAACCTGATGACAATAAATTTTGGATAATTATTGGAGGAATAACTGTAGCTGTTTTAATAATTATTGGGGTTTTCATCTTTATGTTTTTTAAATTACGTCATGATAAAAATATTGATCTAGCAATGCAATGGGTAACTAAAGACGAAAAGTAATATATTATTGTTTAAGAAATGCAAATGCCATTTTTGCCGGCATGCTTTTAATCATTTGCGAATTGCGGCAAAGATCAAAGGTGTGCCGAAAGTAAAAATGACCACTACAAGAAATTTTTTGGTTACGGTCTTGAAGGGACTCCACCGATGTTAATAAAATATTTGTTTTTCAGACCTCAAACGTTGTCTTCTTTCATTGCCAAAGCATATCCTGAGATATCCATCGATGAATCAAATGTTTTTATAAATTTTGATGAAATTCTTGGGCAAGGTTCTACATGTACAGTATATCAAGCAAAAACAAATCCTTCAACAGCAAATGAAAAAATTTATGCAATTAAAATTCCATTACAGTATGATAACAGTCACTTTGAAGAAGTAATGCATGAATTAAATATTGTCAAAAGACTTGGACCACATTCTTCCATTTGTTCACCAATTTTTTGTACATCACATCGAGAAATTCCGTGTATAATTTTTGAAAAAATGGATACAAGTTTATTGTTTATTGTTCGAAGCCTTTTTGAAACAAAAGTGATGGCATTTCCTCCAAAGAAGTTATTTATGCAAATTTTATGGCAAATTTCAAATGCATTAGAATTCATTGCCTCAAAAGGCATAATTCACAGAGATGTTGCAGCCAGAAATATTCTATTTTCTTCTCCAAATATTGCAAAAATATCAGATTTTGGGCTTTGGTGTGAATGTGCCTCCGATTCACAAATGTATTTTTCAACATTTCGAAAAAAGCTTCCTTTTAAATGGCTCTCAATTGAAGCAATGAAAGATAAGATTTTTAGTGAAAAAAGTGATGTTTGGAGTTTTGGAATTGTTATGTATGAAATGTGGAGTGGTGGCAAAATTCCATATTCTGATAAAGAGGCAAATGAACTTATTGAATATTTGCTTAAAGGAAACCGGCTAGAAACTCCCGACAAAATGCCAAATGAAATTTCAGAAATTATGAAATCTTGCTGGGAAATAAAAAAAGAAGACCGACCAAATTTTTATGATTTAAAGACAAAAATTGGAAATCTTTTAGACAATGAACGCATCGAAAAGTATAACAAAATGGAATAATAATTTTTTATCTATTTTTACTGATTTATAAGTCTGTGTTCTATGTTTTTAATGCCATTTATATACTACGTAAAATAATGTTACTAACTTCTAAATCTAGCTATAAAACATTTAAAATGTTGTATTATTAATGGTTTTGTTTTGTACAAATAATCACTAATTCATTTGTAAAAAACATCGAAACATCAACTAAACAGAAAGTTGAAGCAAATTTTCGAAACACAGCTTTTCAGAATATCTAAATACCATTGTTGTTTTTGAAAGGTTAGAACTTATTGAAAGGCACACCAAACAAAATATTCTAAAAAAGGAGTTTTTTAAAATATAATTTAAAAGGAATTGTCCAGATCTGACGTCGGGTTTTTTCCCCAAATTTTCTAACCCCCCTCCCAATCCGTCAGATTTTTTCCTTTGATGTTTGCCTCTTTGAAGGTGACCGTCAGATTTTGGTTAACCCCAAATGTTATTTGGTGGAAAAAAAACGTCAGTAATTTTTTTACAGGTAATTTTGTAATTATTCCCATATAAAATTATTAACAGGGGTACTGTAACTCCAGAATCCGGCATCTGAAAAATAATATCGTTCCATAGAAATGTTCCCTGGGTCCATCTGAGTAACTTCGTTCACTTTTTACCGCATTTCAAATACTCATCTCTGTTTAATAGCGCGTGTAAAATTGGTTACGGTAGCTATTTCAACATACCTCAAAAATTACTCTGAATCCCTAAAATTGATCTCAAATGCTAAATCTAGCCATAGAACATGTTTAAAAACACAAAAATTGCTTAAATTAGTAAAAAGTAATATTTTTAAATAACATTACTTTTTCATCAAAACGCTTGAAAATCGACTTTTTTCAAATAATTAATATTACTGTTTTTATCAATTTAAAAGATGACAAAACTAAGACATTAAATATAAGTATTTTTAACCATAAGATTTCGTTCTATCCAACTTAAAAAAATGGTTGGATAGAAGCTGAGATTCAACTTTTTTGTACAAATCCATGAATTTTAGAGAATTGATACAAAAAAGTTGAATTTCAGCTTCTATCCAACCATTTTTTTAAGTTCATACCATTTTGGAATCAGAAAAAATAATTATGAAAGATAATATCATCAGAATTCTGTTCTTCATTTCTATAATCAAAAACATTGTTAAAAAGTTGTCGAAAAAATTTCCTGATTGATTTTACAAATTTTTGTGTTTCATATGATATAAGCAACGTCAATGGCACATCAATCATAAATCATTTGCTAAATTTAAACGTTTGATACGTTTTCCTATCATAATGACGAAATACATGATAATGTCAGGGTGTTTTAAAATTTATTTGTGCATCACAATAGAAAAAACATAACAAATCTCCAAAAAACAGACAAAAACTATTTAAAATTGGTGACCTGATTAGGATTAAAATATGCTTTGAAATTTTTGTAAGCTTCTTCCGGATGTATAATAGCAAAGAAACACATTTTCACAACAGTAAAAATAAATTCTCGATATCCGGTCATAAGAATTAAAACAATTATAGAATCAAAAAATACACGAAGCTGTTGGGCCATTTGAATATTGTATGAATCTATTAATCCAAAACTTCCAGCGAACCAATGTGGAAGTCTAAGATCAAGCTGATATTCAAATTCAATATGATATTTTTTATTATATTCTTCTTTGAAGGTCGTTAAAACGGCAAAACCTAAACGTCCCAAAAGTTCTTCCATTTTGTTTGCGGAATCCATGATTAAAATAATACTGTTAAAAACTGTTTGAAATAACAAAACTGCAGCAACCCGGAGGGAAGATGCAAAATCTTTTGGATTATGTTCTCTTTGAAATTTTGCTTGTTTTAAAATTCGAAAGATTATTAAAGGTGTTGCGATTATTGTAAACAAAGATAGTAAAATTGGAAAAATAAAAGTTAAAATACTCAAAATTTGATGAAGCAAAAATGAGCCATTATAATTTAGAGGTTCATCCATACAAATTTCGAATCCTTTACTATTTTTACAATCATTCCAAATAACAATTTCAACAATAAATGGAATTGTATATAAAAGATGAATGAAAAGAATGAACAAATTAAATCCAAAAATTGTATGAAAAATCCTTCTTTTATGGGTGAATCTTTCATACAAAAGTGGAAAAAATAAAGCTACAAATCTTGAAGCAACAAGGAGGAAAATTGCACTTGATGGAATATATCTAACATAATATCCGATTGTATAATTAAGTGCCATTAAATCGCCATCAGGGAAATAGAAGAAACAATTTCTTGGAAAATATTCATCAGACATTATATAAGCGCAATTATTGCCACAAATATATTCATATGTCAAAAGCAAATCCAAACAAGCTTGATTCAAAATAAACCAACGATAATTCTCTCTTATTCCGCCAAAAAGTGATATAAAAATGATGACGCCAAGGATAGCCATACAAATGTAACCAAAATTAAATTTATATACTTCAATAGAAAAATTTGTTAATGAACATCTGAATCCATCAATAGAAACATTTAAAACACCAACCAAACAATCAATCATTTTTTATTTTACTTTTTTCAAATAAAAGTAAAGTTTAAAGTTATTTTTGACTTTGATTAATAATTTTAATAATTTTTTGTTCAATAAAACGCCTCCAGTACCATTACCATAAACATTAATGTGTGTGTTTTTAGTGTTTTAACGTAGCATTTAAACTTTTTTAAAGTTTGAAAAATTTTATTTAAAAAAAAGTTTAATTGCAGCAATAAAAATAGGTACTTTTTATTTAAAAAACAGTATTGAAAGATGTAATTTGGATGAAAAACTGCAGAAAAAGTACTTTCCCATCAGTAGTTTTTATAATGTGCTAATCATTTTTTAGACTGCTTATTACTAAAAGAATTAAATAAACATGAATTCATTCCCCAAAATATATGCTTCTACCCTTGTTAAAAAAACAAACATTTAAAAACTTTCTTCTTTGTAAAAATACTGTAAACATAGAATTGTCGAAGCAAATGCAATTGTTTTTTAAAAGCGTTACAAATCATTTGAAAAAAATTTAACAATTTTTTGATTAAAAACATTGTAAAATGAATAAAATCAGTTCTTGTGCAACGTAATTTGAATAAAGTTTTTTATTATTATTGTACGATAAATTTTATTACATTTACCACAATTTTATGAATCATTTGTTTTATTTCCTGTTTTAGACAACAACTTTTTATCACCATTTTTTATTCTATCGTTCAACAGGTCCATGAATAAAATGAGTAAAAGGTTCACCAAATAATTTCAAATCAGTTTTAACAATGGGGGAAGCATGTTCAAACAATTCTCTAAATTTTTCATGTTCATCTTGATAAGAAAGGGATGGATTTTCATGAATTTTATGAAGTTTGAGAAGGAATGCCTTTGTTTCATCTGTGAATTTTTCTTGTTCTTCTTTCATTTTTGCTGAAAGTTTTGCCATTCTTTCATGAAACATTTCTGCAATTTCTTGATATTTGACCTAAAATTTGTTTTTAAATGTCTCTGTAAGCTCGATATCCCTTTAGGAAGGGAATATGCAAATTTGCCAAAGTGATATTTTTACGTATTTTTGGATTTTTTAATGTCGAAGCTTTTTCAGTCCGATATATCGCATTCTTCCAATGGTAATTGGGTATAAAGATTCCGTCTTTTTATAAAGCCAAGTGATATGCAAATTTCCCCTATGAACTGTTCAGAGCTTAATATAATATCGGCAAAAATCTAGTAAGTGCCCAGGAGTTTTTTGGTTAAGGATAGAAAATTTAAGGGATTTCCTTTGATCTTTTGCCGCCCACAGTAGCAAGTGGCAAAAATAATCAAAATATTTTCTCCATTTTGGTGGAGGCTTCAGCCACACTAACGGATCCCTAAATATTGGCCTGAAAAAAAGTAAAAACGAGACTAATAAGCTAACAATGTCAAAAGTGGCACAAAAATTAGTTTTTATCCAAAAAAACCCCGCTTACCATTGTATCCTTTCCACAAATTACACATAATGCTTTAATGCTTTCATTCACTTCTTCTTTTGAAAGTCGTGGATTGTTTAAAATATCATCCAATTTTTTTCGTTGTTTTTCATTCATTGTTGATCCCAGTGCTTCTTCAAACATTTTACGCATAATATTATGTTTTTCTGACGACGACATCTTTGAAATATTCGAATAATTAAAAATATAACCAATTCAAATCTGAAAATTAAAATTTTTAAAGAAGCTAACAATGAGTAAAATTTTAAATGGGCCAGAAGCAAACGTTTAGAGAAAAAACAGAAAAACATATTTTCAAAGTACACAAAAAATGGCAGTTGAGGAAAAAAGATTTCTTTTGAAAGAAAGGATGTTTGCTTTCCTTAACAACAAAAACAATTTTTGGTGTTCTTGGCAACGGCACAACACATTCTGTTCAAATTTTTTTATTTAAATGTGTCACCCAAAAAAGTGTGCACCAACAAAAAAGTTTTAAAAGAAGTAAGAAAACATCATAGCATAAAAATTCTTTTAGAATATATTTCAAAATAAGACGTTAAAAGTACAATGTTTTTCATTCATATTGGTTTGTTTTAATTAAAATTAAGCATTGATTTTTAAATGCAAAATCTGACAGCAAAAACTTAAATGTTTTTCGCTCCTTTTTTTCCAACGTTTCGAACAAAAAAAATGTTTCATTCATTTTTTGTAGCTTGAAACACCACAAAGCATTTTTTTCACATTGCACTTTCGTTGTTGTTGTTAAAATTTTAATGCTTTTCATATTGAATTTAATTTATATATCTTGATTCAAAAAAATTAAACTAAATTATATCCATTTCGAAAAAATAATTTGAAAACCCTTTAAAGAAATTTTTTCAATCCATGAAAAGCTGTCACTTCCCCATTTTTTTCTCCGATGCTCAGTGTTTGTTTTTTTGTTGAAAAAAGTCATAAAAGTACAAATATGATAGATAACAGACTAAAGTTTATACTACGAACAAGAAAATCCCCAATGATTACTGCCTTTTTCCCAACGTTGAATTTTTTGTGTTTTTCATTATTTGTTTGTCTCAAAAAAATGTCAATCGATTATTTTGGAAAAGTTGTAATAATTACGGGAAGTTCATCTGGAATTGGACAAGCTGCGGCAATATTATTTGCAAAATCTGGAGCATCCGTTACGATCCATGGCCAATCTGAAAATGGCCTTAAAAAGACTTTGAATCTAATCCTTCAAAGTGGAGTTCCAAAAGAACGAATTCTTTCTGTTCAAGGAGCTGTAACAGATTCTAAAGTTCAAAAAGCTTTGATCGAGAAAACGGTAAAAACTTTTGGAAGAATTGATATTTTAATCAATAATGCTGGTGGTACAAAAGAAGATGAAAGAAATCAACGATCCATGGAATCTTTAGATTATTGCTTGGATGTGAATTTAAAAGCGTAAATTAAACTTCACTGAGAAAAAAATCATGTCGCAATTCTATGACACCTTAACCTCAGAATTTTGATTTCGGAAGTTTGAAAAGTGCCACCTTCATTATTATTAGAAATACACAAAAGTGAAACAAAATTGTGACAAAATGTCATACTTTTCTATTTCTGTATTAAAATGTGTATCTCGAAGACAATAAGATTAGCACTTCTAAAAATTCTAAAATCAAAATTCCGGTGTTCAGGTATCAAAGAATTTCACCGTCACTTTTTTCTCACTGTTTTGTTCGATTTTGAAGCAAATTACAATCTTTTTAGTCCGATTGCACTTATCGAGTTGGCGATTCCTTATCTTAAAAAGACTAAAGGTAATATTATAAATGTTTCAAGTATCGGATCCGTTCAAACCACTCCATCGATGGCATTTTATTGTTGTGCCAAAGCTGGATTGGATCATCTCGTCCGAAATTATGCTATCATTTTAGCTCCACATGGAATTCGAATTAATAACTTAAATCCTGGAGCAACTGATACTGCTATTTTTTATCGAGGTGAAATCCCAGTAGAAATGGTTGACAAAGTTTGCGATTTTAGCTGATCATTTTATTATAACTGTGGTAAAAATTTTTAGATGAAACAAATTTATACAAATTTAATTCCATTACATCGATTTGGAACATCTGAAGAAATGGCAGAATTTTTAGTTTTCATGGCATCTGAAAAAGCTGCATATATGACTGGGCAATGCATTTTTGTTGATGGTGGTCTTCTTGTTCAACCATCTTCAAAATTATAATTTTTGTTTATGATAAAAGTTTTTGTAATAAAGTTATGAATTTTGCATTTAAATGTACGAATATCGAAATCAGAAACCATTAAAACGCAGTTGATAAAAATAGAAAAGTGCATGTCCTTCATTATATTTTTTCCTAATACGTGTGGAAATCGCAAGAAAAATTACAATCATTTGCATTATTTATTTAGCAATAACGTTTTATGAATCAAAAAGTTTCACAAACACATACGTTCAAAAAATTTTAGTGACGGATTTTATTTATAATATTAAACAATAATTATACATATAGCTATTTGATTCACATTGTCTAATTTTTCTCTTGTTTTCTTTTATACTAATTTGTGAAAACAGCATTGTGCTTTGATCAATAATTTCCTTCGGTCTGAAATTGCAAAGATTAATAACAATGTAATACAATGAATAATCGGAAATAATAATTAATTACAAAAGTTAAACAAAACTTGTATTTCTTTAAAACTAAAAATTTCTAACGTGCATTGTTTTATTTTGGCCTGTTTAAAGCTAATTGGCTAATTAGTAACAGTGAAATAAACGTCAACTTGGGGATGCTATATAAGCGCCAACAAGTTTATTTCACGATATCTTCCGGGGTAATTTTTAATTCAATAGTTTGTTTTTATCAATGTCTCAAACACTTCTTCCATTCCTTTTCTTTGTTGGCGTTCTTGTTCTGGCCGTTCAAACTACGCAAGCCTATCCACCAAGAAAAAGTAACTGATTTTTTTAATGAATCTTTTAAAGCCTATCATACATTATAGATGGCGCTAAACAACAGTTGAAAAATATCCTCGAAATGGGTGGGGATGGTGGTAATGGAGGCAATGGAGGCAATGGTGGTAATGGTGGTGAAGGCGGTAATGGTGGTGATGGGGGCAATGGCGGTGCAGGCGGTAATGGAGGTAATGGTGGTGATGGCGGTGAAGGAGGCAATGGCGGTAATGGTGGTGATGGGGGCAATGGTGGTGAAGGAGGTAATGGCGGTGATGGAGGGGATGGAGGGGATGGAGGTGGTGATGGTATTGATGGTACAAATGGTACAAATGGTACAAATGGTCACGATGGGGGAAACGGTATGTCATAAAAATCGGTTAAAATACAAATTAATTGTAAATGATCGATCACAATTTAAGGTCACAACAATGGGCCCCTTCAACCAAAGAAAATGCATATTTGACAATAAAAATTTATATTTCACATGATTTATCATATGCTTTTTACATTTAAATAATTTTTCATTAAATAAATAATTCATTTATAAACATGTTATTTTGTGTAAATAACAACATATTTAATTTTAACCACTTTTTATTTAAGCATTCAGAGCTTTGATGATCGTGCATTGATATCACTGACCAAAATGATTGTAAATTCCTCAGATTCTTGTGGTAATCCGTAAACTTGGACATTTTTTAAAACCATACTAGCAATTTCGGTTGATTTTTTAATTCAAAAATTAAATGATAGTCTAAAGTAAAAGATCAACATGCTCTGTTTTTAATTTTACGCATTGAAAAGTGCACATGTGTTTCGTCAACTATTTTGGTTTTTCAAGTATTATTCAAAGGTTTGGAAAACTCGCTTCAAAACACACATGTTTGTTACCAAATTTTCAAAGGTGTTTAAGGTGTTTAAATATTTTAACTTCTTTATTCACTTCACTCAGTTAGATTTTAAAAAACAAAAATGAGAGAAATTGCATCTTCGTACTCTAGTATCATATGACCTCACGAAAATAGGCACAAAAAAATTTTGTGGAGATCATAGTCCCATCGTGAGTGATATCTCTTCAAACAAACCACAACATACAGTAATCAGCATTTATTGTTACTCGCTGGCATTACCGTAACAAATGAAACCTTTTTTAAACTTTTGTTGATAAGAAATGTAAAAATCATACTTCAAGAGAGGGGTCGGAAAAAAAATCTCGTGACACACGGTATCCAGCATGGCTGCCTTTCTGAAAGTCAGATTACGGTAAAAAAATTTTCGGCGGCGCTTCGCGCCGCCGAAATTACATACCCCTAATTACATGCCCTTTCATACCCCTATTTCCATGACTTTACATACCCCCATTTACATGGAACCCTTAAATTTAAATACCTTAATTTAGGGGAAGTATTTAGCTTACTGTAGTTTTTTGTTATTTAGCCTAATACATCAGTTCTAACTTTCGGATTAGTTCTTCATAGTGTGTATTTAAGAGAGAGTCTGTGAGATTCGTTAAAACGGGGTGCACAAGATTTTTTAGATTTTGGTTTTTTTGTTAATAAATCGACTAAATAGGTTGTAAATAGACGATTTTGAAAATATAAGACTCATCTGGTGTGTAGTTTTGATATAGGAGTAATTCAAAGTTACATATGTGCAGAAAATGAGAAAATTCGGCATATTTTTTGGCGTAAAGTTATAAAATTGATACTCTGCAGTTATACTAAGTTGAACATGGGCTATTTAATAGAATATATTTTTCCGATGACGAAATCGGGCCCAAAATTCACTTTTGAATTTTTGAGCTTAGATATCGTCATGAAATCTTTGCTCGGTTTCTTAAGCACATATCCCACAATATTGCCCAACATGTCTAGTTTATGTGTGGAAAGTTTCAGCCAAATCCAGCATCCCGTTTTTCGTAGACTGTAAATCAAAGTTGCTGACTCAACATCTCCAACATCATATGACCCACATAAGTTACGAAATAGATGAACAATCAACTTCTAGTGACCTATATCATCAAATACTGTGCTAATAGACTATTCTGGGCGAGTTTCATAACATTTGGACATCATTTCGAAATATGCCACCGATTTGAAATGAAATAGGCGCTTTTAGGCACATATCTGGCACAAATATGCAAAAATACCTTATTTAACATCACATGTTCGATTGTTACAGTACACATATTAAGAATTTGTAAATTTGGTCCTGCAATATGTTTTTCCAAAAGCTTCTTGGGGATTATCCAGATCTCACGCAAACAAAATATCTAAATTTTTGAAACCATAAGATTTTGCCTTGTGATCTTTGTCGCATTTTTGGTGAACCGTAAGATTTGGCTCGCCTCCATCCCCCCATAAAAATACCAACGTCAGATATGGACAATCGCTTGTAAAGAAGCTGATAAAATAAAAGTTTCAGTTTACACTGACTAAAATTGACAAAATTGGGACTTTTACTAAACCTAAAAAGAGCAAGGATAAAGGATTTTCTTTGATACTCGCAAGTTATAACAATAAAATAAGACTTAATTAATCATATCCTTACATTGAAAAATCAACGTGAAAATCTTTAGTTTTCTTCCCTTTGAAAATGTCAACAACTTCTTTAAAAATTTGCCCAGAATCCATGGACTCCTCCCTTTACATCAAAAGTCGTCGGTATATTTACACCTTCTTCAAGTCTGAACAAGCTTCTGAACATATATTACAGTCGACAAACTTGAGTGTGGCAAAAAAAAAAAAAAAAAAAAAAAAAAAAAAAAAAAAAAAAAAAAAAAAAAAAAAGGTTCTTAGAATTTCAAAATTTCTCAGAATAATCGAAAAATTTTTTCCTCAAAATCAAAGTGTTATTTTTCGGGAAAATTTTTTTTACAGACGGGGGGGAGGGGGGTCGGAGAATCCGACCCTCTCTTGAAGTATGGTAAAAATAATAAAGAAGAATCTAAAGAATAATCGTTGTTTTTGAAAAAATTAAAGAAAAAAATCAACTCATTTGTTTCATGAAAAAGTAAATTTGCTGCTGTAACCATTAAAAATGATAAAAATGGCGTATTTGAATATGGCGCTAATATACGTGGTGATGCCAACATAATCGTATAAAAAACTGATGATAAAATTGTCTACAAGTGTGAAATATTTTAATGTTACGGTATTTTTAATGGAAGAAAATTTACAAAGAATAAAACTTTTAATGGCACGAATTTTCGTTAGTTTTTTTTACCTTAAAGAAGAATCGTATTTCTGCTTTCATCTTTTTTTTGTTGTGTTCTAAAACTATATTTTTAAATTTATTTTAAAGGAGGAGACGCATCGCCCATAAACTTTTTTTTACAAAAATCAGGGACTCATTGGAGCTGCTTTTTTTATTCTTTTTTTGCAGCTGCAGTGAAGAAAAAAACAAGCTCCAATGAAAGCTGTTTTCGCGTCGAGAAATGCAATCGACTTCGCATCAAAAAAACTACAGGCGATGCGCCTCCCCCTTTAATTATTTAAACATACGTATTATTCGTTTGCGAAACATTCTTAAATAAAACAGTGTAATTGTATCAAATATAAGCATGGCAACTAAAGCAATGCCGGAACTCCATAAAAGAACCGAAAATCCAATTTTTTTCATACAACTTTGATTGATGTAATTCCATGTATAAGTCGGCATTAGAATTATATCACATAAAGTAAATATGTAAAGAATAACTGGTAGCAGACTTAAAAGTGAAATAAAAATTAAATATAAAATAGTTTTTTTAATCGTAAAAATATTGTGGTATTTTGTTGGAAACATAATTGCACATGAACGATTAATTGCTTTTAAAAGTTGTAAATATGACACTGCAGAATTGTAAAATGTTGCAAGAAAGCCCGTAAACATTACAGTAGTACTTCTTGTGGCGTCAGAATTTCTAAATTTATTTATTAATTAACTCAGAAATTTTGGATATCGACAAGAATTCTGCTTCTGACCTAATTCGTTTTGTTCATTATGTCAATAAATGCACTAAAAACTTACATAATTACCATAGTAAAAGCAATAAAAACATTAAAAAAAAGAATGCTGCCATCGACGATACTTTGAGCGAATGAACAAAAACTTTTTCTAAAAAAATTACTGTACTTTTTGCACATAAAACATATAAAAACATATTTCAGAGAAAAACAGACAATTCTCAAAGAGGAAAAATTGTTTCTTTTCTTTATGAGTTTCAGGAATGGTTAGAATACAAGATTTATGAATTGTTTTTTAAAAAATTGTTTCCCACTCGTTTCTTTCTTCGGAATTGTATGATAATTTATCGTAATTTATGTTTTTGCTCGTTTTTATTTGTTTTGACTAACAATTACTCTGTTAAAAAAGAGAAAAGTTTAAGAGATGCCATTTATGTTGATTGGAAGTGTATATTATTTATTTGTTATCTTTAGTAAGGGAATATGGTAGATATTAAACTAAACATAATTATCGAAAAATATTTTTTATACAAATTATGCAATTGAAAAGTTAATTTTTTAAGACATCTTTGTCGATAGTAGTACCATAATTTTAATTTCCAATTTTCTCTTTAACCTTCTTTTCATTTTTTGTCAACCATCGATTCACTGTTATTGTTATCACTTTTTGGCTCATCATTTTTAACAAGATTTTCAATCCATTGTTTCATTGAATCTCTAGCTTCTTCTTTTTCAGAAACTTTATTGTCTATGCTTTGGCTGGAAGATTCTTTGTTTTGTTTTTCCTTGTCATCAGATTTTCTGGCTTTTGAGTTGGAATCTTTGTCATGATTTTCATCGTCTTTCAAGAAGCCAAAATCTTTTGGTCCAAACGTATTAGCTTTGGAGGCATCAACGTCAACACCAGTATTTCGAACACGATCTGCTACAGTTTCATGTTCTTCATTTGCAACATTTTTGCCGTCATCATCTTCAGAACGATTATCCCGTTTTTGTTGACTTTTTTGTTTCTTGTCAGAATCATCTCGTGTATCATCTTGTTGTTGTTGTTGTCCTGCATTAACTTTTGAGCTTGTTTTATCGGTGTCTCTACGATTGTTCTTGGGATTACTGGAATTAATTTCATGGTCACTGTCATCAGACGAGGAGCTTGAACTATTTTTTCTTTGGGCCGAAGGTTTGGGATCACTTTGCTTTGCAGTTTTTATTTTCTCTGTATTTTCATCATTTTTGTCATCTTTTAAGAAGCCAAAATCTTTTGGTCCAAACGTATTAGCTTTGGAAGCATCAACGTCAACACCAGTATTTCGAACACGATCTGCTACAGTCTCATGTTCTTCATTTGCAACATTTTTGCCGTCATTATTTCTTTGAGTATCAGATTGAATAACTTTATCTTTCTTATTTTCAGAAGTATTATCACTTTTTTGTTGACTTTTTCGTTCTTTGTCAGGATCATCTCTAACATCATCTTGGTGATGTTGTTGTTGTTGTCCTGCAATAGCTTTTGGCTTTGTTTTACCAGTGCCTTTCCGATCATTCTTAGAATCACTGGGATTGTCTTCTTGATCGCTGTCGTCAGAAGAAGAAGAAGAATTATCTTTTCGTTGGGTCGAAGATTCATGATCCCCGTTATCATTACTCTCTTTTTTATGATCATTTTCGCCAGATTTGTCATATTTTGGATTAATAAATGAAACTTCTTTTGGCTTTTGCATCTTTTGATTATCTTCTTTTTCTTCAATTGGTGAATTCGATTTTGGTTTTTCATTTGATGAATTTGGATGGCCTTTTTCTTTACTGTCTTCAGTTTCGGTATCATGTTTATTATCATTTACTGGCTTTCTTTGGAAAGAAGTCGTATTTTTATTATTGTCTTTTGATTCACGATTTTTTCCTGAAATTTAAACTCGTTAAATATTTTTATTTGTTTTTAATGGTAATTGTCAAAAAGTTATTTTTTTCTTTTTTTTTAAATTTAGCAGCTGTAATGATATCATTAAAAAATCACTAATATTTTCTTGATTAAATGATAAAGCTTAAAAAATTCTTATTCCAGTTTTTTATATTGCAATACATACCTTTGTTTGTGTTAGAGCCATGCATTAACTCCATTGTGGCTTCATCATCTTTTTCTTCAAGTTCACTTTTTTTACCAGTAAAATGGGAAGGTGATGAATGTTTATGATAATCATGGCTTTCATGTTCAAAATTATCATCACCTTTTTTATCATCTAAAAATTAGAAAATCAAACTGAATCACAAAAGTATTTTACAAAAGCTAACCAAATTTAGTTTTTTGATGATGTTCTCTTTGACTATCGCTAGGTGATGATTGATTTCCAACCGTTTTTACTTTCTGTTGGCTATCATCTGTCATATCTTCTTCAAGATCGTACCCCAAAACATCAGAAGTTTTTACAGGAAAATTGCTTGGAGGGCCACTTTGCCATTGTTGCTCTCTTTCATTGATTGTTGGCTGGGATTTTGACATTATTCTAATTTAATTTAAGAAAATGATGGTGCTAAAATAAAATAGTTATTAAATTAACTCGATTTCACAAATATAAAAAACCACACTAAAGGATTTTAAGATTTGTTTAAAAAATCACAAAAAAAAACTAAGTTTTATAAAAAAACGTTTTGAACATTAATAAAAAAAGTTTTATTAAAAAATATCAACATCCTATTTACGCAAAAACAAACAAAAAGACCCTGATTTTTTTGAGTAAGAAGGGTTTCATGCACTCTTTTTTTATTTCCAAATCAGATTAAAATCAGCTGAAGAAAGAAAACAAACAAACAAGAAAAAAGGGGGAAAAACAAAACAAGAAACATGTTTATTTTACTGATCAATGGTGTCTTCCGCCGCAAAAATTAAAGATTCACATGATAGATAAGTTTAGAATTTCATTTATCAACTTCAAAAAGATTAAAAATTAAAGTTAAATTTTCTTTTAAATACATGTAGTTTTACAGTATTTTGTATCAATGCAAATATGAGATAACATGCACATTAATAACTTTGTTGTTAAACCAAAACAGTTCTGTCTAATTGCAACCACATTTATTATCAACAACATTGCAATACGGTAACAAAAAACAGTGTACATAAAATGGTTAAAAATTGAAAAACGTAATAATATTAATATTCAAAAACAATCTTACAGGTGGAAGGGCAAAGTTCACGGAGCTTTTTTTCTTTTTCAGGCATCTTTTCAGTCTTGTGCTTGTATTTAAAGATGAATTTACAATCAGGATGTTTCTAAAAAATAAAAGTTAGCTTAATCATGATTTAAGTATATTAAAATTTTACTTTAATAAATTCAGCAAAGTAATCAACATTAAAAAATGAATTAGGTATTACTAAGGGTGGACAAGGGCCCAAATTTTAGGGCCCGGGCCAGGCCCTGGCCCTCAGTTTGTGCTTAGGCCCGGCCCTGGCCCTAGGGCCGGGCCCGGGCCGACTAGTTTTTTCTTAATTTTGACGTGGTCCCCCCTTTGCGTTTTTTTGAACTGTAAGAAAATCAAGGCCCGGCCCGGGCCCGGCCCTAGGGCCGGCCCGGGCTTTACCAGGGCCTTAAAAAGCCCTGGGCCCTCGTCCACCCTTAGGTATTACAGCTGTAAATTCTCGAAGATTTGAAAACATTGGAAGTTCAACAAGTTTTTGGCATTTCTCAGAGCTTTTAATTCCTCGCCTAAAAATTAAAAATTTATACAATTATAAAAACAAGGATCTTTTTGAAACTCACATTTGACAAATTTCAACGTTTGGAACTTCTTTCATAATTTCATCAATTCCAAGAAAATTAATACGATTTCCAACATTTTTCATAACATGACCGCAAGAGAATACTTTTATTGTTTTTGACTTAACCAATTTCATAAAATCTTCATGCATAACAGGACCATCCTCGATCTCCAAATTTGTTACTGTACAAGAATAAAGATGTGGTGAAAGCTCAGACAACGAAGAAGAATTTACGTTGCATTCACCATTAACTTCAAATTTGAAACAAGTAATCTTAGGATCAAGATGAAATTTAATTGGTTTTTCATTGGGATCAAGCGTTGAATAGAGAGAACAAGTTTCACCAGATAATGAAATTTTTGAAACTTTTACAACCTTAAAAACAGTGATATTTAGAGCACTCATTAAATAATAATATCAACTTACAACATCTTTACAAACATGTTGATCACATGGAAGAGAAATACTGTCACAAATTTCATCCAAAGTAACATATCTTACAGTATCAACTTTTTGATCAATAATCGCTGCTGCTGGGTCATTTTCTTTTTTAACAATAATTGCTGCTGCTGTATCATTTGTTGCTGTTGATCCCAGTTTTTCTTCATTCTTCTTGGCTACATTAATCTTTTTCTGCAAATTTTTAATTTTATTTTTGAACTTTTTTGCGGCATTTTCTTTTTCAGATATCTAAAAATGTTAACATTAAGCAAAAGATTACGGTAGTCAATCACTCACCGTTTTGGTAAGATTTTTAACATCTGACTTTAATCCATCGATTTCAGCTTGAGCTTTTCTTAAATCTTCTTCAAATTTTGCTGTTGAATCATTCATTTCTTGTTCATGTTTAGCATAAATTTCTGCATTCTTTTCACGAACCTTCAAATATCAAATTTTTACGCAATACATAAATTTAAAAAAAACTCACAATGTCCAAAGCATTTTTATTAACAGTTTTCAATTTTAAAATTTTTTCTTCAAACTCTGTTATTGTCTTGTTTCGAGCGTCAATTTCTTTTTTAAATCTTTCAGAAGCAAGCTTTTGTTGATATTTATAATGTTCTTCAATCGCAGCGATCGATGTTCGATGTGAATTTACTTTATCCTGAAGTTGAGCTTCCACTTCCTTGATTTTCTTTGAAAATTCATCATTAGCTGATTGTAATTCATCAATTCTATCTTCCGCAAGCTTTTTATCATTATCACGATAAAATTTACTGTTCTTAATATCTTCATTTCCATTCTGTTGTTTAAATTTTAATTGAGTAATCTGAAATTTTCTTATTTGTAAAACAATAATGTCAAGCAAAAGCACAAACCTCAACTGCTTGATCTGAAACACTGATTCGAAGGAGATCGTTCTCTTCTTTCAATTTTTCATTTTCAAGTACCAAGGCTTCAACTTGAGATTCAGGACCATCGATCATTTTTCTTTTTCTTGACGATGATGGACCTTCAGATGATGAAAATAAACCGCCTCCAGTGAATTCCATTCTCTCACAACAATGCTTCACAATAAGATAGAGATAGAATAAGATATTCAGAAAGAATCAATCTAAAAAAACAACAAGATACAAAATTAAAGATTAAGAGAACTCGTCTATAAACCATTGTTGGTGTCTTTTTAAGCCTCTTATTTTCCATGATAATTCAAACTGGAAAAGGCCCCAGTCTGGTTCACGCTTGAAATAACAAAAATGATAAATAGTTTAAAGAACTCGCGTCTGGAAACAACATAAAAGTATATAAAAGTTCGGGAATACTAATTAGAAGAGAAAATTACAAAAAAGACTTTCATGAAATTATTACGCGTTAAAAAACATGCATCACGAAAAAATGTTTCCGCAGAAAATTGTTGCTTTTCCCGCACACAAATTTACGCGCTAAAAAATGTTTGGTTGTTTGTATTCACTTTGCCAACCAATTTGTGATTGCTTTTTTGTAATATTTTTTTGCGGCTTCTTTCATTCATTCAAATCGTTGCATGTTAGATTGACCGATTAAAAACGGATTGGGGAATTTCACGGATCAATCCGTCGGATCATATCGGATTGCTTTACAATATTCTAAACTAAATTAAGTACTAACAAGACACAATAAGTCTTGTTAGTAATTAATGTTGACGTGTTAAAAGCATAAAAACTTTACTCGTTAAAGTTAAATAAACGTAAAAAATAGCAATATAATATAGCAAAATAGTTCGTATTTTGGTTATCATTTATCCTTGATAGTTTATATTTATTTAACCAGTAATATTCATACAGTAATAAATGTTAAAAAGTACTGCCACAAAAAATAGTGATCTTTTCTCTTTTTTTCCTGGGTTTCACAATTGGTTACATCAAAAAATTAATGAACTGTCCTTTTAATGTATATTTTCTCACAGCTTTCTTTATTTCGAATTGTAATTAAAATATTGTTGTATGAGTTTTCTTTAATTTTTATTTATTTTGACAAAATTACTGTGTTAAACAAAAAAATCGAATTGTAATTAAAATATTGTTGTATGAGTTTTCTTTAATTTTTATTTATTTTGACAAAATTACTGTGTTAAACAAAAAAACAACAAAAAGTTGAATTGATTTCATTTTTGTTGTGCGAAAAGTTCAACAAAAATACGGTCAATTTAATCGTTGAGATAATTTTGGTCCGTTCTCGGCTACCATTTTTTATCACAAATCAATGTCAATTTTTTCAGTAAAATCCCATTTTCAGGTGTCAGAATTTTGAATCAATTTGTTGGAACTCTTAAACTACGTTTTAACAAACCACCAAATAAAAACAGTTATCAGGAATTAAGTTTTGCGGGGCATTACCATAACATTTGACACCTTTTTCAAATTTTTGTTAATAAAAAATGTAAAAGCGATAAAAAATAATCTAAATTTTGTTGCTGGCATTTAAATTATTGCAACGAAATTCAAACAAACTCATTTGTTGCATGAAATAATAATGTACCTCCCGTAGCAGTAATGAACAGCAAAAACGGAGTATTTGCAAATCTGATGAAAATTCGTGGTGAAGCCCACATCAACGCATAGGAAATGGAGGACAGAATCGCCTAAAAGCAAAAAATAATTTTGTTGAATTTTTTCCATATAATATTGGTCTTTAACAAAAATGGATACTGTTAAAATCTATTAATTGAAGATGCTGTAAAAATGTATTAATTGAAGCATCCTTAATGTTGCCATGGCTGAATAGTCTAATTCACTCTTAAAATTTTTAATACATTTTTGTTTTTAGATTTACGTAAAAAGCATCAATATTCTACTGTATACATTTACTTACCTGAAAGAAAAATCGTATGTCCGCATTCTTCGTCTTTTTGTTATGTTCTAAAAACATGATTTTAATAATAACGACATTGAAACAAAATCTTTAGTAAAATACAAAGACCTTCTTGTTGAGAGACAATTTGAAGTTAAAAATTTATGTTCTACGAAAAAATTTATATGTTGAAAGGTCTTTGTAGTATATCATATTTTATCATTGCTCCAAAGAATATGATCTATCGGATCAATATAAATTTTTTTATCAAAAGTGATTTTTTTGATGGCAGTTTGCTTATGGAAAGTTTCAAGGGCTGAATTTCGGTGGCTTTCAGGTTTACAAGTTTTTAGAATACCGAATTCTGTGGTGATATGTTAAAACTACTTGTGTTAAAATGTTTTTAATTCCCCCTTCATTTACCATATGCTAAGTTCTAAGATTCGAATTTTTGGCGCGCTAAATTTAGGTTCAAAAATTGCACCACCTGATATGACTTACTTACACAATATGAGCTCTTGGTAATTTTTTTAGAAAAAGAAACATGACAACCAAATAACGTGTGATAATTTAAAATATATGACATACGTATTATTTGTTTTCTAAACATTCTTAAATAAAAAAGTGTTACAGAATCGCATAAAAGGATGATAGCTAAAATAATGCCGGAATTCAAAGTATTGACAATAGTAAACAAATATCTCATTTTTTCAATACAAATAGGGTCGATGTAATTGAAAATAAACGTGGATGTAAGAATTACATAACATGAAGAAGATATATACATCACAATTGGTACAATACTTAAAATCGAAACAAATATCAAATAAAAAATAGTTTTTCTAATCGTAAAAGAATTTTGGTATTTTGTAGGAAAAATAATTGCAAATGAACGATTAATCGCTTTTAAAAGTTGCAAATATGGAACAACTGAATTACAAAAAGTGGCGAAGATTCCAACAAAAATTATCATATTATTTTGTTTTGTTTCAGGATTTCTGAAATACTGAAATTTATGGAATTGTTTAATCGAACATTTTGCTTACATAAAAACTTACATAATTACCAAAGTAAAAGCAATAAAAACATATGAAAATAGAATGCGGCCATCGACGATACTTTGAGCGGCACAAATAAAACCAAAAGCGTTATGCAAAATTGGGATTCTATAAATCATCCATAATGAAATTAAACCTGCGGAATCTGAATCAGATATTTTTATTTTCTCAATGCACGATTAATTTTATAGTGATAACCTTTTTTTGTGTTTTTACAGAATTCGTTTAAACAGCGTGGTTCTTCCGGAAAATGTCTTTTAAATTTTAGTACGGAAAACAAGCAGGCGATGAAAAACAGTGACTGCATGCATCGACACACCGTGAGGCATAAAAAAAGAAAAGAAAAATGCATTCGAGTTCAAAACATTAAAAAATAACACTAGAAAACAAAACAGCAACAGAATTTGCATCTACAGTATCCTTGCAAAAAAAGGTTTTTTAGAAAAAATGATCAAAAAAGTACAAAAATAGTTTTTTTGACAAATGCATAAAAAAGGAAGATTATTAATTAATTTAGCAGTAATAAATTAATTATTACTGCTAAAATAATTTAAACATAAAAAACATAACATTTTTCACATTTTTGCTGTTTTTCCATCAAAAAAGTATTTACTTTTTGCGTCTTTTTTTGCGCCTTTTTTTCTCCTTTTTTATATCAGTCACAAAAAAAGAGGCCTGTTCGCTTGGGGTCATACCGCAGTGAAAGCACGCCATCCCGTCCGATCTGGCAAGTTAAGCACTGCTGGGCTCGATTAGTACTTGGATGGGAGACCTCCTGGGAATCTCGAGTGCTCCAAGCTTTTTGCCAATTTTTACAATAATAATAGATATTTTTGCTTCATTTTCTCTTTTTTCTGCTTAAATACTTGTTATTTTATTAATCAAAATTGCTAAAAATAGAAGACACAAAAATGGTCATCACAAAAAAATGATGATCATTTTTGTGTCATTTTTGATTTTTTCTTGTTTGTCTGATATACTGTATTTTTTAATAATAATAACAATTATTTGCATCAAATGCCACATTCTTTTATTTGATTGATTGAAAATGAAAAAAAGCAATGAAAAGAAGAAAAAAAAGCAACCCGAAAATGCCAAAATGTGAAAAACATCCACATCTTTTTTTCGTGTTTTACCTTTTTTGCATGTTTTTTAACAATAATTATTATTACTATTATTTATTGTTGATGCATAATAATGCTTGCTTTTTACTACTTCTTTCTTCCAACAAATTATTCCCCAAAAAATCCAAAAAAATATCAAAAATTCTGAAAAATTCTTAAAAAATAGTATAACTGTTCAACATATCTGAACAAAAATGTCTGAACAAAAATATCTGAACAAAAATATCTGAACAAAAATGTCTGACCAAAAACACCCCAATATCTGAACAAAAATGTCTGAACAAAAATATCTGAACAAAAATGTCAGAACAAAAATGTCTGAACAAAAATGTCTGAACAAAAATGTCTGAACAAAAATGTCTGAACAAAAACACCCCAATATCTGAACAAAAATGTCTGAACACAAATGTCTGAACATAAATGTCTGAACAAATATGTCTGAACAAAAATATCTGAACAAAAATATCTGAACAAAAATGTCTGAACAAAAATATCTGAACAAAAATATCTGAACAAAAATGTCTGAACAAAAATGTCAGAACAAAAATGTCTGAACAAAAATATCTGAACAAAAATATCTGAACAAAAATATCTGAACAAAAATATCTGAACAAACATGTCTGAACAAAAATATCTGAACAAAAATATCTGAACAAAAATGTCTGAACAAAAATATCTGAACAAAAATATCTGAACAAAAATGTCTGACCAAAAACACCCCAATATCTGAACAAAAATGTCTGAACAAAAATGTCTGAACATAAATGTCTGAACAAACATGTCTGAACAAAAATATCTGAACAAAAATATCTGAACAAAAATGTCTGAACAAAAATATCTGAACAAAAATATCTGAACAAAAATGTCTGACCAAAAACACCCCAATATCTGAACAAAAATGTCTGAACAAAAATATCTGAACAAAAATGTCAGAACAAAAATGTCTGAACAAAAATGTCTGAACAAAAATGTCTGAACAAAAATGTCTGAACAAAAACACCCCAATATCTGAACAAAAATGTCTGAACACAAATGTCTGAACATAAATGTCTGAACAAATATGTCTGAACAAAAATATCTGAACAAAAATATCTGAACAAAAATGTCTGAACAAAAATATCTGAACAAAAATATCTGAACAAAAATGTCTGAACAAAAATGTCAGAACAAAAATGTCTGAACAAAAATATCTGAACAAAAATATCTGAACAAAAATATCTGAACAAAAATATCTGAACAAACATGTCTGAACAAAAATATCTGAACAAAAATGTCTGAACAAAAATGTCAGAACAAAAATGTCTGAACAAAAATGTCTGAACAAAAATGTCTGAACAAAAATGTCTGAACAAAAACACCCCAATATCTGAACAAAAATGTCTGAACACAAATGTCTGAACATAAATGTCTGAACAAATATGTCTGAACAAAAATATCTGAACAAAAATATCTGAACAAAAATGTCTGAACAAAAATATCTGAACAAAAATATCTGAACAAAAATGTCTGAACAAAAATGTCTGACCAAAAACACCCCAATATCTGAACAAAAATGTCTGAACAAAAATATCTGAACAAAAATGTCTGAACAAAAATGTCTGAACAAAAATGTCTGAACAAAAATGTCTGAACAAAAATGTCTGAACAAAAATGTCTGAACAAAAATGTCTGAACAAAAATTTCTGAACAAAAATATCTGAACAAAAATGTCTGAACCATAATGTCTGAACAAAAATATCTGAACAAAAATGTCTGAACAAAAATGTCTGAACATAAATGTCTGAACAAATATGTCTGAACAAAAACACCCCAATATCTGAACAAAAATGTCTGAACACAAATGTCTGAACATAAATGTCTGAACAAATATGTCTGAACAAAAATATCTGAACAAAAATATCTGAACAAAAATGTCTGAACAAATATGTCTGAACAAAAATATCTGAACAAAAATATCTGAACAAAAATGTCTGAACAAAAATGTCTGAACAAAAATGTCTGAACAAAAATGTCTGAACAAAAATGTCTGAACAAAAATGTCTGAACAAAAATGTCTGAACAAAAATGTCTGAACAAAAATGTATGTCTGAACAAAAATGTCTGAACAAAAATTTCTGAACAAAAATATCTGAACAAAAATGTCTGAACCATAATGTCTGAACAAAAATATCTGAACAAAAATGTCTGAACAAAAATGTCTGAACATAAATGTCTGAACAAATATGTCTGAACAAAAACACCCCAATATCTGAACAAAAATGTCTGAACACAAATGTCTGAACATAAATGTCTGAACAAATATGTCTGAACAAAAATATCTGAACAAAAATATCTGAACAAAAATGTCTGAACAAAAATATCTGAACAAAAATATCTGAACAAAAATATCTGAACAAAAATGTCTGAACAAAAATATCTGAACAAAAATATCTGAACAAAAATGTCTGAACAAAAATTTCTGAACAAAAATATCTGAACAAAAATGTCTGACCAAAAACACCCCAATATCTGAACAAAAATGTCTGAACAAAAATATCTGAACAAAAATGTCTGAACAAAAATGTCTGAACAAAAATGTCTGAACAAAAATGTCTGAACAAAAATGTCTGAACAAAAATGTCTGAACAAAAATGTCTGAACAAAAATGTCTGAACAAAAATGTCTGAACAAAAACACCCCAATATCTGATCAAAAATGTCTGAACAAAAATGTCTGAACAAAAATGTCTGAACAAAAATGTCTGAACAAAAACACCCCAATATCTGATCAAAAATGTCTGAACAAAAATGTCTGAACAAAACCATCTGAACAAAAATGTCTGAACAAAAATGTCTGAACAAAAATGTCTGAACAAAAATGTCTGAACAAAAATGTCTGAACAAAAATATCTGAACAAAAATGTCTGAACCATAATGTCTGAACAAAAATATCTGAACAAAAATGTCTGAACAAAAATGTCTGAACATAAATGTCTGTACAAATATGTCTGAACAAAAACACCCCAATATCTGAACAAAAATGTCTGAACACAAATGTCTGAACATAAATGTCTGAACAAATATGTCTGAACAAAAATATCTGAACAAAAATATCTGAACAAAAATGTCTGAACAAAAATATCTGAACAAAAATATCTGAACAAAAATGTCTGAACAAAAATGTCTGAACCAAAATGTCTGAACAAAAATATCTGAACAAAAATGTCTGAACAAAAATATCTGAACAAAAATGTCTGAACAAAAATGTCTGAACAAAAATGTCTGAACAAAAATGTCTGAACAAAAATGTCTGAACAAAAATGTCTGAACAAAAATGTCTGAACAAAAATGTCTGAACAAAAATGTCTGAACAAAAACACCCCAATATCTGATCAAAAATGTCTGAACAAAAATGTCTGAACAAAAACATCTGAACAAAAATATCTGAACAAAAATGTCTGAACAAAAATGTCTGAACATAAATGTCTGTACAAATATGTCTGAACAAAAACACCCCAATATCTGAACAAAAATGTCTGAACACAAATGTCTGAACATAAATGTCTGAAAAAATATGTCTGAACAAAAATATCTGAACAAAAATATCTGAACAAAAATGTCTGAACAAAAATGTCTGAACAAAAATGTCTGAACAAAAATGTCTGAACAAAAACACCCCAATATCTGATCAAAAATGTCTGAACAAAAATGTCTGAACAAAACCATCTGAACAAAAATGTCTGAACAAAAATATCTGAACAAAAATGTCTGAACAAAAATGTCTGAACAAAAATGTCTGAACAAAAATATCTGAACAAAAATGTCTGAACCATAATGTCTGAACAAAAATATCTGAACAAAAATGTCTGAACAAAAATGTCTGAACATAAATGTCTGTACAAATATGTCTGAACAAAAACACCCCAATATCTGAACAAAAATGTCTGAACACAAATGTCTGAACATAAATGTCTGAACAAATATGTCTGAACAAAAATATCTGAACAAAAATATCTGAACAAAAATGTCTGAACAAAAATATCTGAACAAAAATATCTGAACAAAAATGTCTGAACAAAAATGTCTGAACCAAAATGTCTGAACAAAAATATCTGAACAAAAATGTCTGAACAAAAATATCTGAACAAAAATGTCTGAACAAAAATGTCTGAACAAAAATGTCTGAACAAAAATGTCTGAACAAAAATGTCTGAACAAAAATGTCTGAACAAAAATGTCTGAACAAAAATGTCTGAACAAAAATGTCTGAACAAAAACACCCCAATATCTGATCAAAAATGTCTGAACAAAAATGTCTGAACAAAAACATCTGAACAAAAATATCTGAACAAAAATGTCTGAACAAAAATGTCTGAACATAAATGTCTGAACAAATATGTCTGAACAAAAACACCCCAATATCTGAACAAAAATGTCTGAACACAAATGTCTGAACATAAATGTCTGAACAAATATGTCTGAACAAAAATATCTGAACAAAAATATCTGAACAAAAATGTCTGAACAAAAATATCTGAACAAAAATATCTGAACAAAAATGTCTGACCAAAAACACCCCAATATCTGAACAAAAATGTCTGAACAAAAATATCTGAACAAAAATGTCTGAACAAAAATGTCTGAACAAAAATGTCTGAACAAATATGTCTGAACATAAATGTCTGAACAAATATGTCTGAACACAAACACCCCAATATCTGAACAAAAATGTCTGAACACAAATGTCTGAACATAAATGTCTGAACAAATATGTCTGAACAAAAATATCTGAACAAAAATATCTGAACAAAAATGTCTGAACAAAAATATCTGAACAAAAATATCTGAACAAAAATGTCTGAACAAAAATGTCTGAACCAAAATGTCTGAACAAAAATATCTGAACAAAAATGTCTGAACAAAAACACCCCAATATCTGATCAAAAATGTCTGAACAAAAATGTCTGAACAAAAACATCTGAACAAAAATGTCTGAACAAAAATATCTGAACAAAAATGTCTGAACAAAAATGTCTGAACAAAAATGTCTGAACAAAAATGTCTGAACAAAAATGTCTGAACAAAAATGTCTGAACAAAAATGTCTGAACAAAAATGTCTGAACAAAAATGTCTGAACAAAAACACCCCAATATCTGATCAAAAATGTCTGAACACAAATGTCTGAACATAAATGTCTGAACAAAAACATCTGAACAAAAATGTCTGAACCAAAATGTCTGAACAAAAATATCTGAACAAAAATGTCTGAACAAAAATGTCTGAACAAAAATATCTGAACAAAAATGTCTGAACAAAAATGTCTGAACAAAAATGTCTGAACATAAATGTCTGTACAAATATGTCTGAACAAAAACACCCCAATATCTGAACAAAAATGTCTGAACACAAATGTCTGAACATAAATGTCTGAAAAAATATGTCTGAACAAAAATATCTGAACAAAAATGTCTGACCAAAAACACCCCAATATCTGAACAAAAATGTCTGAACAAAAATATCTGAACAAAAATGTCTGAACAAAAATGTCTGAACAAAAATGTCTGAACAAAAATGTCTGAACAAAAATGTCTGAACAAAAATGTCTGAACAAAAATGTCTGAACAAAAACACCCCAATATCTGATCAAAAATGTCTGAACAAAAATGTCTGAACAAAACCATCTGAACAAAAATGTCTGAACAAAAATATCTGAACAAAAATGTCTGAACAAAAATGTCTGAACAAAAATGTCTGAACAAAAATATCTGAACAAAAATGTCTGAACCATAATGTCTGAACAAAAATATCTGAACAAAAATGTCTGAACAAAAATGTCTGAACATAAATGTCTGTACAAATATGTCTGAACAAAAACACCCCAATATCTGAACAAAAATGTCTGAACACAAATGTCTGAACATAAATGTCTGAACAAATATGTCTGAACAAAAATATCTGAACAAAAATATCTGAACAAAAATGTCTGAACAAAAATATCTGAACAAAAATATCTGAACAAAAATGTCTGAACAAAAATGTCTGAACCAAAATGTCTGAACAAAAATATCTGAACAAAAATGTCTGAACAAAAATATCTGAACAAAAATGTCTGAACAAAAATGTCTGAACAAAAATGTCTGAACAAAAATGTCTGAACAAAAATGTCTGAACAAAAATGTCTGAACAAAAATGTCTGAACAAAAATGTCTGAACAAAAATGTCTGAACAAAAACACCCCAATATCTGATCAAAAATGTCTGAACAAAAATGTCTGAACAAAAACATCTGAACAAAAATATCTGAACAAAAATGTCTGAACAAAAATGTCTGAACATAAATGTCTGAACAAATATGTCTGAACAAAAACACCCCAATATCTGAACAAAAATGTCTGAACACAAATGTCTGAACATAAATGTCTGAACAAATATGTCTGAACAAAAATATCTGAACAAAAATATCTGAACAAAAATGTCTGAACAAAAATATCTGAACAAAAATATCTGAACAAAAATGTCTGACCAAAAACACCCCAATATCTGAACAAAAATGTCTGAACAAAAATATCTGAACAAAAATGTCTGAACAAAAATGTCTGAACAAAAATGTCTGAACAAATATGTCTGAACATAAATGTCTGAACAAAAATATCTGAACAAAAATGTCTGAACAAAAATGTCTGAACAAAAATGTCTGAACAAAAATGTCTGAACAAAAATGTCTGAACAAAAATGTCTGAACAAAAATGTCTGAACAAAAACACCCCAATATCTGATCAAAAATGTCTGAACAAAAATGTCTGAACAAAAACATCTGAACAAAAATGTCTGAACAAAAATATCTGAACAAAAATGTCTGAACAAAAATGTCTGAACAAAAATGTCTGAACAAAAATGTCTGAACAAAAATGTCTGAACAAAAATGTCTGAACAAAAATGTCTGAACAAAAATGTCTGAACAAAAATGTCTGAACAAAAACACCCCAATATCTGATCAAAAATGTCTGAACACAAATGTCTGAACATAAATGTCTGAACAAAAACACCCCAATATCTGATCAAAAATGTCTGAACAAAAATGTCTGAACAAAAACATCTGAACAAAAATGTCTGAACCAAAATGTCTGAACAAAAATATCTGAACAAAAATGTCTGAACAAAAATGTCTGAACATAAATGTCTGAACAAATATGTCTGAACAAAAACACCCCAATATCTGAACAAAAATGTCTGAACACAAATGTCTGAACATAAATGTCTGAACAAATATGTCTGAACAAAAATATCTGAACAAAAATATCTGAACAAAAATGTCTGAACCAAAATGTCTGAACAAAAATATCTGAACAAAAATGTCTGAACAAAAATGTCTGAACAAAAATATCTGAACAAAAATGTCTGAACAAAAATGTCTGAACAAAAATGTCTGAACAAAAACACCCCAATATCTGATCAAAAATGTCTGAACACAAATGTCTGAACATAAATGTCTGAACAAAAACATCTGAACAAAAATGTCTGAACCAAAATGTCTGAACAAAAATATCTGAACAAAAATGTCTGAACAAAAATGTCTGAACAAAAATATCTGAACAAAAATGTCTGAACAAAAATGTCTGAACAAAAATGTCTGAACATAAATGTCTGTACAAATATGTCTGAACAAAAACACCCCAATATCTGAACAAAAATGTCTGAACACAAATGTCTGAACATAAATGTCTGAAAAAATATGTCTGAACAAAAATGTCTGAACAAAAATGTCTGAACAAAAATGTCTGAACAAAAATGTCTGAACAAAAATGTCTGAACAAAAATGTCTGAACAAAAATGTCTGAACAAAAATGTCTGAACAAAAATGTCTGAACAAAAACACCCCAATATCTGATCAAAAATGTCTGAACACAAATGTCTGAACATAAATGTCTGAACAAAAACACCCCAATATCTGATCAAAAATGTCTGAACAAAAATGTCTGAACAAAAACATCTGAACAAAAATGTCTGAACCAAAATGTCTGAACAAAAATATCTGAACAAAAATGTCTGAACAAAAATGTCTGAACATAAATGTCTGAACAAATATGTCTGAACAAAAACACCCCAATATCTGAACAAAAATGTCTGAACACAAATGTCTGAACATAAATGTCTGAACAAATATGTCTGAACAAAAATATCTGAACAAAAATATCTGAACAAAAATGTCTGAACCAAAATGTCTGAACAAAAATATCTGAACAAAAATGTCTGAACAAAAATGTCTGAACAAAAATATCTGAACAAAAATGTCTGAACAAAAATGTCTGAACAAAAATGTCTGAACAAAAACACCCCAATATCTGATCAAAAATGTCTGAACACAAATGTCTGAACATAAATGTCTGAACAAAAACATCTGAACAAAAATGTCTGAACCAAAATGTCTGAACAAAAATATCTGAACAAAAATGTCTGAACAAAAATGTCTGAACAAAAATATCTGAACAAAAATGTCTGAACAAAAATGTCTGAACAAAAATGTCTGAACATAAATGTCTGTACAAATATGTCTGAACAAAAACACCCCAATATCTGAACAAAAATGTCTGAACACAAATGTCTGAACATAAATGTCTGAAAAAATATGTCTGAACAAAAATATCTGAACAAAAATGTCTGACCAAAAACACCCCAATATCTGAACAAAAATGTCTGAACAAAAATATCTGAACAAAAATGTCTGAACAAAAATGTCTGAACAAAAATGTCTGAACAAAAATGTCTGAACAAAAATGTCTGAACAAAAATGTCTGAACAAAAATGTCTGAACAAAAACACCCCAATATCTGATCAAAAATGTCTGAACAAAAATGTCTGAACAAAACCATCTGAACAAAAATGTCTGAACAAAAATATCTGAACAAAAATGTCTGAACAAAAATGTCTGAACAAAAATGTCTGAACAAAAATATCTGAACAAAAATGTCTGAACCATAATGTCTGAACAAAAATATCTGAACAAAAATGTCTGAACAAAAATGTCTGAACATAAATGTCTGTACAAATATGTCTGAACAAAAACACCCCAATATCTGAACAAAAATGTCTGAACACAAATGTCTGAACATAAATGTCTGAACAAATATGTCTGAACAAAAATATCTGAACAAAAATATCTGAACAAAAATGTCTGAACAAAAATATCTGAACAAAAATATCTGAACAAAAATGTCTGAACAAAAATGTCTGAACCAAAATGTCTGAACAAAAATATCTGAACAAAAATGTCTGAACAAAAATATCTGAACAAAAATGTCTGAACAAAAATGTCTGAACAAAAATGTCTGAACAAAAATGTCTGAACAAAAATGTCTGAACAAAAATGTCTGAACAAAAATGTCTGAACAAAAATGTCTGAACAAAAATGTCTGAACAAAAACACCCCAATATCTGATCAAAAATGTCTGAACAAAAATGTCTGAACAAAAACATCTGAACAAAAATATCTGAACAAAAATGTCTGAACAAAAATGTCTGAACATAAATGTCTGAACAAATATGTCTGAACAAAAACACCCCAATATCTGAACAAAAATGTCTGAACACAAATGTCTGAACATAAATGTCTGAACAAATATGTCTGAACAAAAATATCTGAACAAAAATATCTGAACAAAAATGTCTGAACAAAAATATCTGAACAAAAATATCTGAACAAAAATGTCTGACCAAAAACACCCCAATATCTGAACAAAAATGTCTGAACAAAAATATCTGAACAAAAATGTCTGAACAAAAATGTCTGAACAAAAATGTCTGAACAAATATGTCTGAACATAAATGTCTGAACAAATATGTCTGAACACAAACACCCCAATATCTGAACAAAAATGTCTGAACACAAATGTCTGAACATAAATGTCTGAACAAATATGTCTGAACAAAAATATCTGAACAAAAATATCTGAACAAAAATGTCTGAACAAAAATATCTGAACAAAAATATCTGAACAAAAATGTCTGAACAAAAATGTCTGAACCAAAATGTCTGAACAAAAATATCTGAACAAAAATGTCTAAACAAAAATATCTGAACAAAAATGTCTGAACAAAAATGTCTGAACAAAAATGTCTGAACAAAAATGTCTGAACAAAAATGTCTGAACAAAAATGTCTGAACAAAAACACCCCAATATCTGATCAAAAATGTCTGAACAAAAATGTCTGAACAAAAACATCTGAACAAAAATGTCTGAACAAAAATATCTGAACAAAAATGTCTGAACAAAAATGTCTGAACAAAAATGTCTGAACAAAAATGTCTGAACAAAAATGTCTGAACAAAAATGTCTGAACAAAAATGTCTGAACAAAAATGTCTGAACAAAAATGTCTGAACAAAAACACCCCAATATCTGATCAAAAATGTCTGAACACAAATGTCTGAACATAAATGTCTGAACAAAAACACCCCAATATCTGATCAAAAATGTCTGAACAAAAATGTCTGAACAAAAACATCTGAACAAAAATGTCTGAACCAAAATGTCTGAACAAAAATATCTGAACAAAAATGTCTGAACAAAAATGTCTGAACATAAATGTCTGAACAAATATGTCTGAACAAAAACACCCCAATATCTGAACAAAAATGTCTGAACACAAATGTCTGAACATAAATGTCTGAACAAATATGTCTGAACAAAAATATCTGAACAAAAATATCTGAACAAAAATGTCTGAACAAAAATATCTGAACAAAAATATCTGAACAAAAATGTCTGACCAAAAACACCCCAATATCTGAACAAAAATGTCTGAACAAAAATATCTGAACAAAAATGTCTGAACAAAAATGTCTGAACAAAAATGTCTGAACAAATATGTCTGAATATAAATGTCTGAACAAATATGTCTGACCAAAAACACCCCAATATCTGAACAAAAATGTCTGAACCAAAATGTCTGAACAAAAATATCTGAACAAAAATGTCTGAACAAAAATGTCTGAACATAAATGTCTGAACAAATATGTCTGAACAAAAACACCCCAATATCTGAACAAAAATGTCTGAACACAAATGTCTGAACAAAAATGTCTGAACAAAAATATCTGAACAAAAATATCTGAACAAAAATATCTGAACAAAAATGTCTGAACAAAAATATCTGAACAAAAATATCTGAACAAAAATGTCTGACCAAAAACACCCCAATATCTGAACAAAAATGTCTGAACAAAAATGTCTGAACAAAAATATCTGAACAAAAATGTCTGAACAAAAATGTCTGAACAAAAATGTCTGAACACAAATGTCTGAACATAAATGTCTGAACAAATATGTCTGAACAAAAATATCTGAACAAAAATATCTGAACAAAAATGTCTGAACAAAAATATCTGAACAAAAATATCTGAACAAAAATGTCTGAACAAAAATGTCTGAACCAAAATGTCTGAACAAAAATATCTGAACAAAAATGTCTGAACAAAAATGTCTGAACAAAAATGTCTGAACAAAAATGTCTGAACAAAAATGTCTGAACAAAAATGTCTGAACAAAAATGTCTGAACAAAAACACCCCAATATCTGATCAAAAATGTCTGAACAAAAATGTCTGAACAAAAACATCTGAACAAAAATGTCTGAACCAAAATGTCTGAACAAAAATATCTGAACAAAAATGTCTGAACAAAAATGTCTGAACATAAATGTCTGAACAAATATGTCTGAACAAAAACACCCCAATATCTGAACAAAAATGTCTGAACACAAATGTCTGAACATAAATGTCTGAAAAGATAGAGATAGAATAAGATATTCAGAAAGAATCAATCTAAAAAAACAACAAGATACAAAATTAAAGATTAAGAGAACTCGTCTATAAACCATTGTTGGTGTCTTTTTAAGCCTCTTATTTTCCATGATAATTCAAACTGGAAAAGGCCCCAGTCTGGTTCACGCTTGAAATAACAAAAATGATAAATAGTTTAAAGAACTCGCGTCTGGAAACAACATAAAAGTATATAAAAGTTCGGGAATACTAATTAGAAGAGAAAATTACAAAAAAGACTTTCATGAAATTATTACGCGTTAAAAAACATGCATCACGAAAAAATGTTTCCGCAGAAAATTGTTGCTTTTCCCGCACACAAATTTACGCGCTAAAAAATGTTTGGTTGTTTGTATTCACTTTGCCAACCAATTTGTGATTGCTTTTTTGTAATATTTTTTTGCGGCTTCTTTCATTCATTCAAATCGTTGCATGTTAGATTGACCGATTAAAAACGGATTGGGGAATTTCACGGATCAATCCGTCGGATCATATCGGATTGCTTTACAATATTCTAAACTAAATTAAGTACTAACAAGACACAATAAGTCTTGTTAGTAATTAATGTTGACGTGTTAAAAGCATAAAAACTTTACTCGTTAAAGTTAAATAAACGTAAAAAATAGCAATATAATATAGCAAAATAGTTCGTATTTTGGTTATCATTTATCCTTGATAGTTTATATTTATTTAACCAGTAATATTCATACAGTAATAAATGTTAAAAAGTACTGCCACAAAAAATAGTGATCTTTTCTCTTTTTTTCCTGGGTTTCACAATTGGTTACATCAAAAAATTAATGAACTGTCCTTTTAATGTATATTTTCTCACAGCTTTCTTTATTTCGAATTGTAATTAAAATATTGTTGTATGAGTTTTCTTTAATTTTTATTTATTTTGACAAAATTACTGTGTTAAACAAAAAAATCGAATTGTAATTAAAATATTGTTGTATGAGTTTTCTTTAATTTTTATTTATTTTGACAAAATTACTGTGTTAAACAAAAAAACAACAAAAAGTTGAATTGATTTCATTTTTGTTGTGCGAAAAGTTCAACAAAAATACGGTCAATTTAATCGTTGAGATAATTTTGGTCCGTTCTCGGCTACCATTTTTTATCACAAATCAATGTCAATTTTTTCAGTAAAATCCCATTTTCAGGTGTCAGAATTTTGAATCAATTTGTTGGAACTCTTAAACTACGTTTTAACAAACCACCAAATAAAAACAGTTATCAGGAATTAAGTTTTGCGGGGCATTACCATAACATTTGACACCTTTTTCAAATTTTTGTTAATAAAAAATGTAAAAGCGATAAAAAATAATCTAAATTTTGTTGCTGGCATTTAAATTATTGCAACGAAATTCAAACAAACTCATTTGTTGCATGAAATAATAATGTACCTCCCGTAGCAGTAATGAACAGCAAAAACGGAGTATTTGCAAATCTGATGAAAATTCGTGGTGAAGCCCACATCAACGCATAGGAAATGGAGGACAGAATCGCCTAAAAGCAAAAAATAATTTTGTTGAATTTTTTCCATATAATATTGGTCTTTAACAAAAATGGATACTGTTAAAATCTATTAATTGAAGATGCTGTAAAAATGTATTAATTGAAGCATCCTTAATGTTGCCATGGCTGAATAGTCTAATTCACTCTTAAAATTTTTAATACATTTTTGTTTTTAGATTTACGTAAAAAGCATCAATATTCTACTGTATACATTTACTTACCTGAAAGAAAAATCGTATGTCCGCATTCTTCGTCTTTTTGTTATGTTCTAAAAACATGATTTTAATAATAACGACATTGAAACAAAATCTTTAGTAAAATACAAAGACCTTCTTGTTGAGAGACAATTTGAAGTTAAAAATTTATGTTCTACGAAAAAATTTATATGTTGAAAGGTCTTTGTAGTATATCATATTTTATCATTGCTCCAAAGAATATGATCTATCGGATCAATATAAATTTTTTTATCAAAAGTGATTTTTTTGATGGCAGTTTGCTTATGGAAAGTTTCAAGGGCTGAATTTCGGTGGCTTTCAGGTTTACAAGTTTTTAGAATACCGAATTCTGTGGTGATATGTTAAAACTACTTGTGTTAAAATGTTTTTAATTCCCCCTTCATTTACCATATGCTAAGTTCTAAGATTCGAATTTTTGGCGCGCTAAATTTAGGTTCAAAAATTGCACCACCTGATATGACTTACTTACACAATATGAGCTCTTGGTAATTTTTTTAGAAAAAGAAACATGACAACCAAATAACGTGTGATAATTTAAAATATATGACATACGTATTATTTGTTTTCTAAACATTCTTAAATAAAAAAGTGTTACAGAATCGCATAAAAGGATGATAGCTAAAATAATGCCGGAATTCAAAGTATTGACAATAGTAAACAAATATCTCATTTTTTCAATACAAATAGGGTCGATGTAATTGAAAATAAACGTGGATGTAAGAATTACATAACATGAAGAAGATATATACATCACAATTGGTACAATACTTAAAATCGAAACAAATATCAAATAAAAAATAGTTTTTCTAATCGTAAAAGAATTTTGGTATTTTGTAGGAAAAATAATTGCAAATGAACGATTAATCGCTTTTAAAAGTTGCAAATATGGAACAACTGAATTACAAAAAGTGGCGAAGATTCCAACAAAAATTATCATATTATTTTGTTTTGTTTCAGGATTTCTGAAATACTGAAATTTATGGAATTGTTTAATCGAACATTTTGCTTACATAAAAACTTACATAATTACCAAAGTAAAAGCAATAAAAACATATGAAAATAGAATGCGGCCATCGACGATACTTTGAGCGGCACAAATAAAACCAAAAGCGTTATGCAAAATTGGGATTCTATAAATCATCCATAATGAAATTAAACCTGCGGAATCTGAATCAGATATTTTTATTTTCTCAATGCACGATTAATTTTATAGTGATAACCTTTTTTTGTGTTTTTACAGAATTCGTTTAAACAGCGTGGTTCTTCCGGAAAATGTCTTTTAAATTTTAGTACGGAAAACAAGCAGGCGATGAAAAACAGTGACTGCATGCATCGACACACCGTGAGGCATAAAAAAAGAAAAGAAAAATGCATTCGAGTTCAAAACATTAAAAAATAACACTAGAAAACAAAACAGCAACAGAATTTGCATCTACAGTATCCTTGCAAAAAAAGGTTTTTTAGAAAAAATGATCAAAAAAGTACAAAAATAGTTTTTTTGACAAATGCATAAAAAAGGAAGATTATTAATTAATTTAGCAGTAATAAATTAATTATTACTGCTAAAATAATTTAAACATAAAAAACATAACATTTTTCACATTTTTGCTGTTTTTCCATCAAAAAAGTATTTACTTTTTGCGTCTTTTTTTGCGCCTTTTTTTCTCCTTTTTTATATCAGTCACAAAAAAAGAGGCCTGTTCGCTTGGGGTCATACCGCAGTGAAAGCACGCCATCCCGTCCGATCTGGCAAGTTAAGCACTGCTGGGCTCGATTAGTACTTGGATGGGAGACCTCCTGGGAATCTCGAGTGCTCCAAGCTTTTTGCCAATTTTTACAATAATAATAGATATTTTTGCTTCATTTTCTCTTTTTTCTGCTTAAATACTTGTTATTTTATTAATCAAAATTGCTAAAAATAGAAGACACAAAAATGGTCATCACAAAAAAATGATGATCATTTTTGTGTCATTTTTGATTTTTTCTTGTTTGTCTGATATACTGTATTTTTTAATAATAATAACAATTATTTGCATCAAATGCCACATTCTTTTATTTGATTGATTGAAAATGAAAAAAAGCAATGAAAAGAAGAAAAAAAAGCAACCCGAAAATGCCAAAATGTGAAAAACATCCACATCTTTTTTTCGTGTTTTACCTTTTTTGCATGTTTTTTAACAATAATTATTATTACTATTATTTATTGTTGATGCATAATAATGCTTGCTTTTTACTACTTCTTTCTTCCAACAAATTATTCCCCAAAAAATCCAAAAAAATATCAAAAAATCTGAAAAATTCTTAAAAAATAGTATAACTGTTCAACACACCATTTTTTATGTTGTGAAGGAGAAAGCAACACAAATTTATTCTCATATTTTTGTATTATTTAAAAGTTTATTTATTTGTCCTGCTTCAGAAGCAAGACGTTCCAAAATTTATTAGAATTTTTCTATGCCACTCATTGAGAGGGAAAGAATCCAATGTTTACCTCGAAACTTTGGGTAATTAAACCGAAGACAAAAAAACAAAAAAAAAAAGAAAAAGTGGTGCTGCAAATATTTATTGAAAGGAAAAAAAGAACAGAAAACAAAGTTCATATTTTTTCTTGCATATAACAGAGAAAGAAAGAGGGACTCTCTCTGCGCTAAAAAATTAAAAAGAAGGGAGATAAAAAAAAGGTGGCTGTGAGTTGTCGTCGCAATGATGATATTTTTTGTTGTTTTGAAATTTTTTTAACGAAAAAAAGAGAAAAATGTTAGTTTTTTATACAAAAAATGAAAAAATGCATTCAAAAAGTTTAATACAAAATATCATGTTTATCTCATGTTGTTAACAAAGTATACGGTACTTTCAGTGGAATTTGTTGTTAAAAATAAATATATTCTTCCCCCGGAAGGGAATGGGCCGGTCCTGGAAAACACCCCAATATCTGAACAAAAATGTCTGAACAAAAATATCTGAACAAAAATGTCTGAACAAAAATGTCTGAACAAAAATGTCTGAACAAAAATGTCTGAACAAAAATGTCTGAACAAAAATGTCTGAACAAAAATGTCTGAACAAAAATGTCTGAACAAAAATTTCTGAACAAAAATATCTGAACAAAAATAACTGAACAAAAATGTCTGAACAAAAATATCTGAACAAAAATATCTGAACAAAAATGTCTGACCAAAAACACCCCAATATCTGAACAAAAATGTCTGAACAAAAATATCTGAACAAAAATGTCAGAACAAAAATGTCTGAACAAAAATGTCTGAACAAAAATGTCTGAACAAAAATGTCTGAACAAAAACACCCCAATATCTGAACAAAAATGTCTGAACACAAATGTCTGAACATAAATGTCTGAACAAATATGTCTGAACAAAAATATCTGAACAAAAATATCTGAACAAAAATGTCTGAACAAAAATATCTGAACAAAAATATCTGAACAAAAATGTCTGAACAAAAATGTCAGAACAAAAATGTCTGAACAAAAATATCTGAACAAAAATATCTGAACAAAAATATCTGAACAAAAATATCTGAACAAACATGTCTGAACAAAAATATCTGAACAAAAATATCTGAACAAAAATGTCTGAACAAAAATATCTGAACAAAAATATCTGAACAAAAATGTCTGACCAAAAACACCCCAATATCTGAACAAAAATGTCTGAACAAAAATGTCTGAACATAAATGTCTGAACAAACATGTCTGAACAAAAATATCTGAACAAAAATATCTGAACAAAAATGTCTGAACAAAAATATCTGAACAAAAATATCTGAACAAAAATGTCTGACCAAAAACACCCCAATATCTGAACAAAAATGTCTGAACAAAAATATCTGAACAAAAATGTCTGAACAAAAATATCTGAACAAAAATATCTGAACAAAAATGTCTGAACAAAAATGTCAGAACAAAAATGTCTGAACAAAAATATCTGAACAAAAATATCTGAACAAAAATATCTGAACAAAAATATCTGAACAAACATGTCTGAACAAAAATATCTGAACAAAAATGTCTGAACAAAAATGTCAGAACAAAAATGTCTGAACAAAAATGTCTGAACAAAAATGTCTGAACAAAAATGTCTGAACAAAAACACCCCAATATCTGAACAAAAATGTCTGAACACAAATGTCTGAACATAAATGTCTGAACAAATATGTCTGAACAAAAATATCTGAACAAAAATATCTGAACAAAAATGTCTGAACAAAAATATCTGAACAAAAATATCTGAACAAAAATGTCTGAACAAAAATGTCTGACCAAAAACACCCCAATATCTGAACAAAAATGTCTGAACAAAAATATCTGAACAAAAATGTCTGAACAAAAATGTCTGAACAAAAATGTCTGAACAAAAATGTCTGAACAAAAATGTCTGAACAAAAATGTCTGAACAAAAATGTCTGAACAAAAATTTCTGAACAAAAATATCTGAACAAAAATGTCTGAACCATAATGTCTGAACAAAAATATCTGAACAAAAATGTCTGAACAAAAATGTCTGAACATAAATGTCTGAACAAATATGTCTGAACAAAAACACCCCAATATCTGAACAAAAATGTCTGAACACAAATGTCTGAACATAAATGTCTGAACAAATATGTCTGAACAAAAATATCTGAACAAAAATATCTGAACAAAAATGTCTGAACAAATATGTCTGAACAAAAATATCTGAACAAAAATATCTGAACAAAAATGTCTGAACAAAAATGTCTGAACAAAAATGTCTGAACAAAAATGTCTGAACAAAAATGTCTGAACAAAAATGTCTGAACAAAAATGTCTGAACAAAAATGTCTGAACAAAAATGTATGTCTGAACAAAAATGTCTGAACAAAAATTTCTGAACAAAAATATCTGAACAAAAATGTCTGAACCATAATGTCTGAACAAAAATATCTGAACAAAAATGTCTGAACAAAAATGTCTGAACATAAATGTCTGAACAAATATGTCTGAACAAAAACACCCCAATATCTGAACAAAAATGTCTGAACACAAATGTCTGAACATAAATGTCTGAACAAATATGTCTGAACAAAAATATCTGAACAAAAATATCTGAACAAAAATGTCTGAACAAAAATATCTGAACAAAAATATCTGAACAAAAATATCTGAACAAAAATGTCTGAACAAAAATATCTGAACAAAAATATCTGAACAAAAATGTCTGAACAAAAATTTCTGAACAAAAATATCTGAACAAAAATGTCTGACCAAAAACACCCCAATATCTGAACAAAAATGTCTGAACAAAAATATCTGAACAAAAATGTCTGAACAAAAATATCTGAACAAAAATATCTGAACAAAAATGTCTGAACAAAAATATCTGAACAAAAATATCTGAACAAAAATGTCTGAACAAAAATGTCAGAACAAAAATGTCTGAACAAAAATATCTGAACAAAAATATCTGAACAAAAATATCTGAACAAAAATATCTGAACAAACATGTCTGAACAAAAATATCTGAACAAAAATATCTGAACAAAAATGTCTGAACAAAAATATCTGAACAAAAATATCTGAACAAAAATGTCTGACCAAAAACACCCCAATATCTGAACAAAAATGTCTGAACAAAAATGTCTGAACATAAATGTCTGAACAAACATGTCTGAACAAAAATATCTGAACAAAAATATCTGAACAAAAATGTCTGAACAAAAATATCTGAACAAAAATATCTGAACAAAAATGTCTGACCAAAAACACCCCAATATCTGAACAAAAATGTCTGAACAAAAATATCTGAACAAAAATGTCTGAACAAAAATATCTGAACAAAAATATCTGAACAAAAATGTCTGAACAAAAATGTCAGAACAAAAATGTCTGAACAAAAATATCTGAACAAAAATATCTGAACAAAAATATCTGAACAAAAATATCTGAACAAACATGTCTGAACAAAAATATCTGAACAAAAATGTCTGAACAAAAATGTCAGAACAAAAATGTCTGAACAAAAATGTCTGAACAAAAATGTCTGAACAAAAATGTCTGAACAAAAACACCCCAATATCTGAACAAAAATGTCTGAACACAAATGTCTGAACATAAATGTCTGAACAAATATGTCTGAACAAAAATATCTGAACAAAAATATCTGAACAAAAATGTCTGAACAAAAATATCTGAACAAAAATATCTGAACAAAAATGTCTGAACAAAAATGTCTGACCAAAAACACCCCAATATCTGAACAAAAATGTCTGAACAAAAATATCTGAACAAAAATGTCTGAACAAAAATGTCTGAACAAAAATGTCTGAACAAAAATGTCTGAACAAAAATGTCTGAACAAAAATGTCTGAACAAAAATGTCTGAACAAAAATTTCTGAACAAAAATATCTGAACAAAAATGTCTGAACCATAATGTCTGAACAAAAATATCTGAACAAAAATGTCTGAACAAAAATGTCTGAACATAAATGTCTGAACAAATATGTCTGAACAAAAACACCCCAATATCTGAACAAAAATGTCTGAACACAAATGTCTGAACATAAATGTCTGAACAAATATGTCTGAACAAAAATATCTGAACAAAAATATCTGAACAAAAATGTCTGAACAAATATGTCTGAACAAAAATATCTGAACAAAAATATCTGAACAAAAATGTCTGAACAAAAATGTCTGAACAAAAATGTCTGAACAAAAATGTCTGAACAAAAATGTCTGAACAAAAATGTCTGAACAAAAATGTCTGAACAAAAATGTCTGAACAAAAATGTATGTCTGAACAAAAATGTCTGAACAAAAATTTCTGAACAAAAATATCTGAACAAAAATGTCTGAACCATAATGTCTGAACAAAAATATCTGAACAAAAATGTCTGAACAAAAATGTCTGAACATAAATGTCTGAACAAATATGTCTGAACAAAAACACCCCAATATCTGAACAAAAATGTCTGAACACAAATGTCTGAACATAAATGTCTGAACAAATATGTCTGAACAAAAATATCTGAACAAAAATATCTGAACAAAAATGTCTGAACAAAAATATCTGAACAAAAATATCTGAACAAAAATATCTGAACAAAAATGTCTGAACAAAAATATCTGAACAAAAATATCTGAACAAAAATGTCTGAACAAAAATTTCTGAACAAAAATATCTGAACAAAAATGTCTGACCAAAAACACCCCAATATCTGAACAAAAATGTCTGAACAAAAATATCTGAACAAAAATGTCTGAACAAAAATGTCTGAACAAAAATGTCTGAACAAAAATGTCTGAACAAAAATGTCTGAACAAAAATGTCTGAACAAAAATGTCTGAACAAAAATGTCTGAACAAAAACACCCCAATATCTGATCAAAAATGTCTGAACAAAAATGTCTGAACAAAAATGTCTGAACAAAAATGTCTGAACAAAAACATCTGAACAAAAATGTCTGAACCAAAATGTCTGAACAAAAATATCTGAACAAAAATGTCTGAACAAAAATGTCTGACCAAAAACACCCCAATATCTGAACAAAAATGTCTGAACAAAAATATCTGAACAAAAATGTCTGAACAAAAATATCTGAACAAAAATGTCTGAACAAAAATGTCTGACCAAAAACACCCCAATATCTGAACAAAAATGTCTGAACAAAAATATCTGAACAAAAATGTCTGAACAAAAATGTCTGAACAAAAATGTCTGAACAAAAATGTCTGAACAAAAATGTCTGAACAAAAATGTCTGAACAAAAATGTCTGAACAAAAATGTCTGAACAAAAATTTCTGAACAAAAATATCTGAACAAAAATATCTGAACAAAAATGTCTGAACAAAAATATCTGAACAAAAATATCTGAACAAAAATGTCTGACCAAAAACACCCCAATATCTGAACAAAAATGTCTGAACAAAAATATCTGAACAAAAATGTCAGAACAAAAATGTCTGAACAAAAATGTCTGAACAAAAATGTCTGAACAAAAATGTCTGAACAAAAACACCCCAATATCTGAACAAAAATGTCTGAACACAAATGTCTGAACATAAATGTCTGAACAAATATGTCTGAACAAAAATATCTGAACAAAAATATCTGAACAAAAATGTCTGAACAAAAATATCTGAACAAAAATATCTGAACAAAAATGTCTGAACAAAAATGTCAGAACAAAAATGTCTGAACAAAAATATCTGAACAAAAATATCTGAACAAAAATATCTGAACAAAAATATCTGAACAAACATGTCTGAACAAAAATATCTGAACAAAAATATCTGAACAAAAATGTCTGAACAAAAATATCTGAACAAAAATATCTGAACAAAAATGTCTGACCAAAAACACCCCAATATCTGAACAAAAATGTCTGAACAAAAATGTCTGAACATAAATGTCTGAACAAACATGTCTGAACAAAAATATCTGAACAAAAATATCTGAACAAAAATGTCTGAACAAAAATATCTGAACAAAAATATCTGAACAAAAATGTCTGACCAAAAACACCCCAATATCTGAACAAAAATGTCTGAACAAAAATATCTGAACAAAAATGTCAGAACAAAAATGTCTGAACAAAAATGTCTGAACAAAAATGTCTGAACAAAAATGTCTGAACAAAAACACCCCAATATCTGAACAAAAATGTCTGAACACAAATGTCTGAACATAAATGTCTGAACAAATATGTCTGAACAAAAATATCTGAACAAAAATATCTGAACAAAAATGTCTGAACAAAAATATCTGAACAAAAATATCTGAACAAAAATGTCTGAACAAAAATGTCAGAACAAAAATGTCTGAACAAAAATATCTGAACAAAAATATCTGAACAAAAATATCTGAACAAAAATATCTGAACAAACATGTCTGAACAAAAATATCTGAACAAAAATGTCTGAACAAAAATGTCAGAACAAAAATGTCTGAACAAAATTGTCTGAACAAAAATGTCTGAACAAAAATGTCTGAACAAAAACACCCCAATATCTGAACAAAAATGTCTGAACACAAATGTCTGAACATAAATGTCTGAACAAATATGTCTGAACAAAAATATCTGAACAAAAATATCTGAACAAAAATGTCTGAACAAAAATATCTGAACAAAAATATCTGAACAAAAATGTCTGAACAAAAATGTCTGACCAAAAACACCCCAATATCTGAACAAAAATGTCTGAACAAAAATATCTGAACAAAAATGTCTGAACAAAAATGTCTGAACAAAAATGTCTGAACAAAAATGTCTGAACAAAAATGTCTGAACAAAAATGTCTGAACAAAAATGTCTGAACAAAAATTTCTGAACAAAAATATCTGAACAAAAATGTCTGAACCATAATGTCTGAACAAAAATATCTGAACAAAAATGTCTGAACAAAAATGTCTGAACATAAATGTCTGAACAAATATGTCTGAACAAAAACACCCCAATATCTGAACAAAAATGTCTGAACACAAATGTCTGAACATAAATGTCTGAACAAATATGTCTGAACAAAAATATCTGAACAAAAATATCTGAACAAAAATGTCTGAACAAATATGTCTGAACAAAAATATCTGAACAAAAATATCTGAACAAAAATGTCTGAACAAAAATGTCTGAACAAAAATGTCTGAACAAAAATGTCTGAACAAAAATGTCTGAACAAAAATGTCTGAACAAAAATGTCTGAACAAAAATGTCTGAACAAAAATGTATGTCTGAACAAAAATGTCTGAACAAAAATTTCTGAACAAAAATATCTGAACAAAAATGTCTGAACCATAATGTCTGAACAAAAATATCTGAACAAAAATGTCTGAACAAAAATGTCTGAACATAAATGTCTGAACAAATATGTCTGAACAAAAACACCCCAATATCTGAACAAAAATGTCTGAACACAAATGTCTGAACATAAATGTCTGAACAAATATGTCTGAACAAAAATATCTGAACAAAAATATCTGAACAAAAATGTCTGAACAAAAATATCTGAACAAAAATATCTGAACAAAAATATCTGAACAAAAATGTCTGAACAAAAATATCTGAACAAAAATATCTGAACAAAAATGTCTGAACAAAAATTTCTGAACAAAAATATCTGAACAAAAATGTCTGACCAAAAACACCCCAATATCTGAACAAAAATGTCTGAACAAAAATATCTGAACAAAAATGTCTGAACAAAAATGTCTGAACAAAAATGTCTGAACAAAAATGTCTGAACAAAAATGTCTGAACAAAAATGTCTGAACAAAAATGTCTGAACAAAAATGTCTGAACAAAAACACCCCAATATCTGATCAAAAATGTCTGAACAAAAATGTCTGAACAAAAATGTCTGAACAAAAATGTCTGAACAAAAACATCTGAACAAAAATGTCTGAACCAAAATGTCTGAACAAAAATATCTGAACAAAAATGTCTGAACAAAAATGTCTGAACAAAAATGTCTGAACAAAAACACCCCAATATCTGATCAAAAATGTCTGAACAAAAATGTCTGAACAAAAATGTCTGAACAAAAATGTCTGAACAAAAACATCTGAACAAAAATGTCTGAACCAAAATGTCTGAACAAAAATATCTGAACAAAAATGTCTGAACAAAAATGTCTGAACAAAAATATCTGAACAAAAATGTCTGACCAAAAACACCCCAATATCTGAACAAAAATGTCTGAACAAAAATATCTGAACAAAAATGTCTGAACAAAAATGTCTGAACAAAAATGTCTGAACAAAAATGTCTGAACAAAAATGTCTGAACAAAAATGTCTGAACAAAAATGTCTGAACAAAAACACCCCAATATCTGATCAAAAATGTCTGAACAAAAATGTCTGAACAAAACCATCTGAACAAAAATGTCTGAACAAAAATATCTGAACAAAAATGTCTGAACAAAAATGTCTGAACAAAAATGTCTGAACAAAAATATCTGAACAAAAATGTCTGAACCATAATGTCTGAACAAAAATATCTGAACAAAAATGTCTGAACAAAAATGTCTGAACATAAATGTCTGTACAAATATGTCTGAACAAAAACACCCCAATATCTGAACAAAAATGTCTGAACACAAATGTCTGAACATAAATGTCTGAACAAAAATGTCTGAACAAAAATGTCTGAACAAAAATGTCTGAACAAAAATGTCTGAACAAAAATGTATGTCTGAACAAAAATGTCTGAACTAAAATTTCTGAACAAAAATATCTGAACAAAAATGTCTGAACCATAATGTCTGAACAAAAATATCTGAACAAAAATGTCTGAACAAAAATGTCTGAACATAAATGTCTGAACAAATATGTCTGAACAAAAACACCCCAATATCTGAACAAAAATGTCTGAACACAAATGTCTGAACATAAATGTCTGAACAAATATGTCTGAACAAAAATATCTGAACAAAAATATCTGAACAAAAATGTCTGAACAAAAATATCTGAACAAAAATATCTGAACAAAAATATCTGAATAAAAATGTCTGAACAAAAATGTCTGAACAAAAATATCTGAACAAAAATGTCTGAACAAAAATTTCTGAACAAAAATATCTGAACAAAAATGTCTGACCAAAAACACCCCAATATCTGAACAAAAATGTCTGAACAAAAATATCTGAACAAAAATGTCTGAACAAAAATGTCTGAACAAAAATGTATGTCTGAACAAAAATGTCTGAACAAAAATTTCTGAACAAAAATATCTGAACAAAAATGTCTGAACCATAATGTCTGAACAAAAATATCTGAACAAAAATGTCTGAACAAAAATGTCTGAACATAAATGTCTGAACAAATATGTCTGAACAAAAACACCCCAATATCTGAACAAAAATGTCTGAACACAAATGTCTGAACATAAATGTCTGAACAAATATGTCTGAACAAAAATATCTGAACAAAAATATCTGAACAAAAATGTCTGAACAAAAATATCTGAACAAAAATATCTGAACAAAAATATCTGAATAAAAATGTCTGAACAAAAATATCTGAACAAAAATATCTGAACAAAAATGTCTGAACAAAAATTTCTGAACAAAAATATCTGAACAAAAATGTCTGACCAAAAACACCCCAATATCTGAACAAAAATGTCTGAACAAAAATATCTGAACAAAAATGTCTGAACAAAAATGTCTGAACAAAAATGTCTGAACAAAAATGTCTGAACAAAAATGTCTGAACAAAAATGTCTGAACAAAAATGTCTGAACAAAAATGTCTGAACAAAAACACCCCAATATCTGATCAAAAATGTCTGAACAAAAATGTCTGAACAAAAATGTCTGAACAAAAATGTCTGAACAAAAACATCTGAACAAAAATGTCTGAACCAAAATGTCTGAACAAAAATATCTGAACAAAAATGTCTGAACAAAAATGTCTGAACAAAAATGTCTGAACAAAAACACCCCAATATCTGATCAAAAATGTCTGAACAAAAATGTCTGAACAAAAATGTCTGAACAAAAATGTCTGAACAAAAACATCTGAACAAAAATGTCTGAACCAAAATGTCTGAACAAAAATATCTGAACAAAAATGTCTGAACAAAAATGTCTGAACAAAAATATCTGAACAAAAATGTCTGACCAAAAACACCCCAATATCTGAACAAAAATGTCTGAACAAAAATATCTGAACAAAAATGTCTGAACAAAAATGTCTGAACAAAAATGTCTGAACAAAAATGTCTGAACAAAAATGTCTGAACAAAAATGTCTGAACAAAAATGTCTGAACAAAAACACCCCAATATCTGATCAAAAATGTCTGAACAAAAATGTCTGAACAAAACCATCTGAACAAAAATGTCTGAACAAAAATATCTGAACAAAAATGTCTGAACAAAAATGTCTGAACAAAAATGTCTGAACAAAAATATCTGAACAAAAATGTCTGAACCATAATGTCTGAACAAAAATATCTGAACAAAAATGTCTGAACAAAAATGTCTGAACATAAATGTCTGTACAAATATGTCTGAACAAAAACACCCCAATATCTGAACAAAAATGTCTGAACACAAATGTCTGAACATAAATGTCTGAACAAATATGTCTGAACAAAAATATCTGAACAAAAATATCTGAACAAAAATGTCTGAACAAAAATATCTGAACAAAAATATCTGAACAAAAATGTCTGAACAAAAATGTCTGAACCAAAATGTCTGAACAAAAATATCTGAACAAAAATGTCTGAACAAAAATATCTGAACAAAAATGTCTGAACAAAAATGTCTGAACAAAAATGTCTGAACAAAAATGTCTGAACAAAAATGTCTGAACAAAAATGTCTGAACAAAAATGTCTGAACAAAAATGTCTGAACAAAAATGTCTGAACAAAAACACCCCAATATCTGATCAAAAATGTCTGAACAAAAATGTCTGAACAAAAACATCTGAACAAAAATATCTGAACAAAAATGTCTGAACAAAAATGTCTGAACATAAATGTCTGTACAAATATGTCTGAACAAAAACACCCCAATATCTGAACAAAAATGTCTGAACACAAATGTCTGAACATAAATGTCTGAAAAAATATGTCTGAACAAAAATATCTGAACAAAAATATCTGAACAAAAATGTCTGACCAAAAACACCCCAATATCTGAACAAAAATGTCTGAACAAAAATATCTGAACAAAAATGTCTGAACAAAAATGTCTGAACAAAAATGTCTGAACAAAAATGTCTGAACAAAAATGTCTGAACAAAAATGTCTGAACAAAAATGTCTGAACAAAAACACCCCAATATCTGATCAAAAATGTCTGAACAAAAATGTCTGAACAAAACCATCTGAACAAAAATGTCTGAACAAAAATATCTGAACAAAAATGTCTGAACAAAAATGTCTGAACAAAAATGTCTGAACAAAAATATCTGAACAAAAATGTCTGAACCATAATGTCTGAACAAAAATATCTGAACAAAAATGTCTGAACAAAAATGTCTGAACATAAATGTCTGTACAAATATGTCTGAACAAAAACACCCCAATATCTGAACAAAAATGTCTGAACACAAATGTCTGAACATAAATGTCTGAACAAATATGTCTGAACAAAAATATCTGAACAAAAATATCTGAACAAAAATGTCTGAACAAAAATATCTGAACAAAAATATCTGAACAAAAATGTCTGAACAAAAATGTCTGAACCAAAATGTCTGAACAAAAATATCTGAACAAAAATGTCTGAACAAAAATATCTGAACAAAAATGTCTGAACAAAAATGTCTGAACAAAAATGTCTGAACAAAAATGTCTGAACAAAAATGTCTGAACAAAAATGTCTGAACAAAAATGTCTGAACAAAAATGTCTGAACAAAAATGTCTGAACAAAAACACCCCAATATCTGATCAAAAATGTCTGAACAAAAATGTCTGAACAAAAACATCTGAACAAAAATATCTGAACAAAAATGTCTGAACAAAAATGTCTGAACATAAATGTCTGAACAAATATGTCTGAACAAAAACACCCCAATATCTGAACAAAAATGTCTGAACACAAATGTCTGAACATAAATGTCTGAACAAATATGTCTGAACAAAAATATCTGAACAAAAATATCTGAACAAAAATGTCTGAACAAAAATATCTGAACAAAAATATCTGAACAAAAATGTCTGACCAAAAACACCCCAATATCTGAACAAAAATGTCTGAACAAAAATATCTGAACAAAAATGTCTGAACAAAAATGTCTGAACAAAAATGTCTGAACAAATATGTCTGAACAAAAATGTCTGAACAAATATGTCTGAACACAAACACCCCAATATCTGAACAAAAATGTCTGAACACAAATGTCTGAACAAAAATGTCTGAACAAGAATGTCTGAACAAAAATGTCTGAACAAGAATGTCTGAACAAAAATGTCTGAACAAAAATATCTGAACAAAAATGTCTGAACAAAAATGTCTGAACAAAAATATCTGAACAAAAATGTCTGAACAAAAATGTCTGAACAAAAATGTCTGAACAAAAATATCTGAACAAAAATGTCTGAACAAAAATGTCTGAACAAAAATATCTGAACAAAAATATCTGAACAAAAATGTCTGACCAAAAACACCCCAATATCTGAACAAAAATGTCTGACCAAAAACACCCCAATATCTGAACAAAAATGTCTGACCAAAAACACCCCAATATCTGAACAAAAATGTCTGAACAAAAATGTCTGACCAAAAACACCCCAATATCTGAACAAAAATGTCTGAACAAAAATATCTGAACAAAAATGTCTGAACAAAAATATCTGAACAAAAATGTCTGAACAAAAATGTCTGAACAAGAATGTCTGACCAAAAACACCCCAATATCTGAACAAAAATGTCTGAACAAAAATATCTGAACAAAAATGTCTGAACAAAAATGTCTGAACAAAAATATCTGAACAAAAATGTCTGAACAAAAATGTCTGAACAAAAATATCTGAACAAAAATGTCTGAACAAAAATATCTGAACAAGAATGTCTGAACAAAAATGTCTGACCAAAAACACCCCAATATCTGAACAAAAATGTCTGAACAAAAATGTCTGAACAAGAATGTCTGAACAAAAATGTCTGAACAAGAATGTCTGAACAAAAATGTCTGAACAAAAATATCTGAACAAAAATGTCTGAACAAAAATGTCTGAACATAAATGTCTGAACAAATATGTCTGAACAAAAACACCCCAATATCTGAACAAAAACATCTGAACAAAAATGTCTGAACCAAAATGTCTGAACAAAAATATCTGAACAAAAATGTCTGAACAAAAATGTCTGAACATAAATGTCTGAACAAATATGTCTGAACAAAAACACCCCAATATCTGAACAAAAATGTCTGAACACAAATGTCTGAACATAAATGTCTGAACAAATATGTCTGAACAAAAATATCTGAACAAAAATATCTGAACAAAAATGTCTGAACAAAAATATCTGAACAAAAATAGCTGAACAAAAATGTCTGACCAAAAACACCCCAATATCTGAACAAAAATGTCTGAACAAAAATATCTGAACAAAAATGTCTGAACAAAAATGTCTGAACAAAAATGTCTGAACAAAAATGTCTGAACAAAAATGTCTGAACAAAAATGTCTGAACAAAAATATCTGAACAAAAATGTCTGAACAAAAATGTCTGAACAAAAATGTCTGAACAAAAATGTCTGAACAAAAATGTCTGAACAAAAATGTCTGAACAAAAATGTCTGAACAAAAATGTCTGAACAAAAATGTCTGAACAAAAATGTCTGAACATAATTGTCTGTACAAATATGTCTGAACAAAAACACCCCAATATCTGAACAAAAATGTCTGAACACAAATGTCTGAACATAAATGTCTGAACAAATATGTCTGAACAAAAATATCTGAACAAAAATATCTGAACAAAAATGTCTGAACAAAAATATCTGAACAAAAATATCTGAACAAAAATGTCTGACCAAAAACACCCCAATATCTGAACAAAAATGTCTGAACAAAAATGTCTGAACAAAAATGTCTGAACAAAAATGTCTGAACAAAAATGTCTGAACAAAAATGTCTGAACAAAAATGTCTGAACAAAAATATCTGAACAAAAATGTCTGAACAAAAATGTCTGAACAAAAATGTCTGAACAAAAATGTCTGAACAAAAATGTCTGAACAAAAATGTCTGAACAAAATTGTCTGAACAAAAATGTCTGAACAAAAATGTCTGAACAAAAATGTCTGAACATAATTGTCTGTACAAATATGTCTGAACAAAAACACCCCAATATCTGAACAAAAATGTCTGAACACAAATGTCTGAACATAAATGTCTGAACAAATATGTCTGAACAAAAATATCTGAACAAAAATATCTGAACAAAAATGTCTGAACAAAAATATCTGAACAAAAATATCTGAACAAAAATGTCTGACCAAAAACACCCCAATATCTGAACAAAAATGTCTGAACAAAAATGTCTGAACAAAAATGTCTGAACAAAAATGTCTGAACAAAAATGTCTGAACATAAATGTCTGTACAAATATGTCTGAACAAAAACACCCCAATATCTGAACAAAAATGTCTGAACACAAATGTCTGAACATAAATGTCTGAACAAATATGTCTGAACAAAAATATCTGAACAAAAATGTCTGAACAAAAATGTCTGAACAAAAATGTCTGAACATAAATGTCTGTACAAATATGTCTGAACAAAAACACCCCAATATTTAAATAATGTCTGAACAAAAATGTCTGAACAAAAATGTCTGAACAAGAATGTCTGAACAAAAATGTCTGAACAAGAATGTCTGAACAAAAATGTCTGACCAAAAACACCCCAATATCTGAACAAAAATGTCTGAACAAAAATATCTGAACAAAAATGTCTGAACAAAAATGTCTGAACAAAAATGTCTGAACAAAAATGTCTGAACAAAAATATCTGAACAAAAATATCTGAACAAAAATGTCTGAACAAAAATGTCTGAACAAAAATGTCTGAACAAGAATGTCTGAACAAAAATGTCTGAACAAGAATGTCTGAACAAAAATGTCTGAACAAAAATATCTGAACAAAAATGTCTGAACAAAAATGTCTGAACAAAAATATCTGAACAAAAATGTCTGAACAAAAATGTCTGAACAAAAATGTCTGAACAAAAATATCTGAACAAAAATGTCTGAACAAAAATGTCTGAACAAAAATATCTGAACAAAAATATCTGAACAAAAATGTCTGACCAAAAACACCCCAATATCTGAACAAAAATGTCTGACCAAAAACACCCCAATATCTGAACAAAAATGTCTGAACAAAAATATCTGAACAAAAATGTCTGAACAAAAATGTCTGAACAAAAATATCTGAACAAAAATGTCTGAACAAAAATGTCTGAACAAAAATATCTGAACAAAAATGTCTGAACAAAAATATCTGAACAAGAATGTCTGAACAAAAATGTCTGACCAAAAACACCCCAATATCTGAACAAAAATGTCTGAACAAAAATGTCTGAACAAGAATGTCTGAACAAAAATGTCTGAACAAGAATGTCTGAACAAAAATGTCTGAACAAAAATATCTGAACAAAAATGTCTGAACAAAAATGTCTGAACAAAAATATCTGAACAAAAATGTCTGAACAAAAATATCTGAACAAAAATGTCTGAACAAAAATATCTGAACAAAAATGTCTGAACAAAAATGTCTGAACAAAAATATCTGAACAAAAATATCTGAACAAAAATGTCTGACCAAAAACACCCCAATATCTGAACAAAAATGTCTGACCAAAAACACCCCAATATCTGAACAAAAATGTCTGACCAAAAACACCCCAATATCTGAACAAAAATGTCTGAACAAAAATGTCTGACCAAAAACACCCCAATATCTGAACAAAAATGTCTGAACAAAAATATCTGAACAAAAATGTCTGAACAAAAATGTCTGAACAAAAATATCTGAACAAAAATGTCTGAACAAAAATGTCTGAACAAGAATGTCTGAACAAAAACACCCCAATATCTGAACAAAAATGTCTGAACAAAAATGTCTGAACAAGAATGTCTGAACAAAAATGTCTGAACAAAAATATCTGAACAAAAATGTCTGAACAAAAATATCTGAACAAAAATATCTGAACAAAAATGTCTGACCAAAAACACCCCAATATCTGAACAAAAATGTCTGACCAAAAACACCCCAATATCTGAACAAAAATGTCTGACCAAAAACACCCCAATATCTGAACAAAAATGTCTGAACAAAAATATCTGAACAAAAATATCTGAACAAAAATGTCTGAACAAAAATGTCTGAACAAAAATGTCTGACCAAAAACACCCCAATATCTGAACAAAAATGTCTGAACAAAAATGTCTGAACAAGAATGTCTGAACAAAAATGTCTGAACAAGAATGTCTGAACAAAAATGTCTGAACAAAAATATCTGAACAAAAATATCTGAACAAAAATGTCTGAACAAAAATGTCTGAACAAAAATATCTGAACAAAAATATCTGAACAAAAATGTCTGACCAAAAACACCCCAATATCTGAACAAAAATGTCTGACCAAAAACACCCCAATATCTGAACAAAAATGTCTGACCAAAAACACCCCAATATCTGAACAAAAATGTCTGAACAAAAATGTCTGAACAAAAATATCTGAACAAAAATATCTGAACAAAAATGTCTGAACAAAACTATTTGAACAAAAATGTCTGAACAAAAATGTCTGACCAAAAACACCCCAATATCTGAACAAAAATGTCTGACCAAAAACACCCCAATATCTGAACAAAAATGTCTGACCAAAAACACCCCAATATCTGAACAAAAATGTCTGAACAAAAATGTCTGACCAAAAACACCCCAATATCTGAACAAAAATGTCTGAACAAAAATATCTGAACAAAAATGTCTGAACAAAAATGTCTGAACAAAAATATCTGAACAAAAATGTCTGAACAAAAATGTCTGAACAAGAATGTCTGAACAAAAATGTCTGACCAAAAACACCCCAATATCTGAACAAAAATGTCTGACCAAAAACACCCCAATATCTGAACAAAAATGTCTGACCAAAAACACCCCAATATCTGAACAAAAATGTCTGAACAAAAATGTCTGAACAAAAATATCTGAACAAAAATATCTGAACAAAAATGTCTGAACAAAACTATTTGAACAAAAATGTCTGAACAAAAATGTCTGACCAAAAACACCCCAATATCTGAACAAAAATGTCTGACCAAAAACACCCCAATATCTGAACAAAAATGTCTGACCAAAAACACCCCAATATCTGAACAAAAATGTCTGAACAAAAATGTCTGACCAAAAACACCCCAATATCTGAACAAAAATGTCTGAACAAAAATATCTGAACAAAAATGTCTGAACAAAAATGTCTGAACAAAAATATCTGAACAAAAATGTCTGAACAAAAATGTCTGAACAAGAATGTCTGAACAAAAACACCCCAATATCTGAACAAAAATGTCTGAACAACAATGTCTGAACAAGAATGTCTGAACAAAAATGTCTGAACAAAAATATCTGAACAAAAATGTCTGAACAAAAATATCTGAACAAAAATATCTGAACAAAAATGTCTGAACAAAAATGTCTGAACAAAAATGTCTGAACAAAAATGTCTGACCAAAAACACCCCAATATCTGAACAAAAATGTCTGAACAAAAATATCTGAACAAAAATGTCTGAACAAAAATGTCTGAACAAAAATGTCTGAACAAAAATGTCTGAACAAAAATGTCTGAACAAAAATGTCTGAACAAAAATGTCTGAACAAAAATGTCTGAACAAAAATTTCTGAACAAAAATATCTGAACAAAAATATCTGAACAAAAATGTCTGAACAAAAATATCTGAACAAAAATATCTGAACAAAAATGTCTGACCAAAAACACCCCAATATCTGAACAAAAATGTCTGAACAAAAATATCTGAACAAAAATGTCAGAACAAAAATGTCTGAACAAAAATGTCTGAACAAAAATGTCTGAACAAAAATGTCTGAACAAAAACACCCCAATATCTGAACAAAAATGTCTGAACACAAATGTCTGAACATAAATGTCTGAACAAATATGTCTGAACAAAAATATCTGAACAAAAATATCTGAACAAAAATGTCTGAACAAAAATATCTGAACAAAAATATCTGAACAAAAATGTCTGAACAAAAATGTCAGAACAAAAATGTCTGAACAAAAATATCTGAACAAAAATATCTGAACAAAAATATCTGAACAAAAATATCTGAACAAACATGTCTGAACAAAAATATCTGAACAAAAATATCTGAACAAAAATGTCTGAACAAAAATATCTGAACAAAAATATCTGAACAAAAATGTCTGACCAAAAACACCCCAATATCTGAACAAAAATGTCTGAACAAAAATGTCTGAACATAAATGTCTGAACAAACATGTCTGAACAAAAATATCTGAACAAAAATATCTGAACAAAAATGTCTGAACAAAAATATCTGAACAAAAATATCTGAACAAAAATGTCTGACCAAAAACACCCCAATATCTGAACAAAAATGTCTGAACAAAAATATCTGAACAAAAATGTCAGAACAAAAATGTCTGAACAAAAATGTCTGAACAAAAATGTCTGAACAAAAATGTCTGAACAAAAACACCCCAATATCTGAACAAAAATGTCTGAACACAAATGTCTGAACATAAATGTCTGAACAAATATGTCTGAACAAAAATATCTGAACAAAAATATCTGAACAAAAATGTCTGAACAAAAATATCTGAACAAAAATATCTGAACAAAAATGTCTGAACAAAAATGTCAGAACAAAAATGTCTGAACAAAAATATCTGAACAAAAATATCTGAACAAAAATATCTGAACAAAAATATCTGAACAAACATGTCTGAACAAAAATATCTGAACAAAAATGTCTGAACAAAAATGTCAGAACAAAAATGTCTGAACAAAAATGTCTGAACAAAAATGTCTGAACAAAAATGTCTGAACAAAAACACCCCAATATCTGAACAAAAATGTCTGAACACAAATGTCTGAACATAAATGTCTGAACAAATATGTCTGAACAAAAATATCTGAACAAAAATATCTGAACAAAAATGTCTGAACAAAAATATCTGAACAAAAATATCTGAACAAAAATGTCTGAACAAAAATGTCTGACCAAAAACACCCCAATATCTGAACAAAAATGTCTGAACAAAAATATCTGAACAAAAATGTCTGAACAAAAATGTCTGAACAAAAATGTCTGAACAAAAATGTCTGAACAAAAATGTCTGAACAAAAATGTCTGAACAAAAATGTCTGAACAAAAATTTCTGAACAAAAATATCTGAACAAAAATGTCTGAACCATAATGTCTGAACAAAAATATCTGAACAAAAATGTCTGAACAAAAATGTCTGAACATAAATGTCTGAACAAATATGTCTGAACAAAAACACCCCAATATCTGAACAAAAATGTCTGAACACAAATGTCTGAACATAAATGTCTGAACAAATATGTCTGAACAAAAATATCTGAACAAAAATATCTGAACAAAAATGTCTGAACAAATATGTCTGAACAAAAATATCTGAACAAAAATATCTGAACAAAAATGTCTGAACAAAAATGTCTGAACAAAAATGTCTGAACAAAAATGTCTGAACAAAAATGTCTGAACAAAAATGTCTGAACAAAAATGTCTGAACAAAAATGTCTGAACAAAAATGTATGTCTGAACAAAAATGTCTGAACAAAAATTTCTGAACAAAAATATCTGAACAAAAATGTCTGAACCATAATGTCTGAACAAAAATATCTGAACAAAAATGTCTGAACAAAAATGTCTGAACATAAATGTCTGAACAAATATGTCTGAACAAAAACACCCCAATATCTGAACAAAAATGTCTGAACACAAATGTCTGAACATAAATGTCTGAACAAATATGTCTGAACAAAAATATCTGAACAAAAATATCTGAACAAAAATGTCTGAACAAAAATATCTGAACAAAAATATCTGAACAAAAATATCTGAACAAAAATGTCTGAACAAAAATATCTGAACAAAAATATCTGAACAAAAATGTCTGAACAAAAATTTCTGAACAAAAATATCTGAACAAAAATGTCTGACCAAAAACACCCCAATATCTGAACAAAAATGTCTGAACAAAAATATCTGAACAAAAATGTCTGAACAAAAATGTCTGAACAAAAATGTCTGAACAAAAATGTCTGAACAAAAATGTCTGAACAAAAATGTCTGAACAAAAATGTCTGAACAAAAATGTCTGAACAAAAACACCCCAATATCTGATCAAAAATGTCTGAACAAAAATGTCTGAACAAAAATGTCTGAACAAAAATGTCTGAACAAAAACATCTGAACAAAAATGTCTGAACCAAAATGTCTGAACAAAAATATCTGAACAAAAATGTCTGAACAAAAATGTCTGAACAAAAATGTCTGAACAAAAACACCCCAATATCTGATCAAAAATGTCTGAACAAAAATGTCTGAACAAAAATGTCTGAACAAAAATGTCTGAACAAAAACATCTGAACAAAAATGTCTGAACCAAAATGTCTGAACAAAAATATCTGAACAAAAATGTCTGAACAAAAATGTCTGAACAAAAATATCTGAACAAAAATGTCTGACCAAAAACACCCCAATATCTGAACAAAAATGTCTGAACAAAAATATCTGAACAAAAATGTCTGAACAAAAATGTCTGAACAAAAATGTCTGAACAAAAATGTCTGAACAAAAATGTCTGAACAAAAATGTCTGAACAAAAATGTCTGAACAAAAACACCCCAATATCTGATCAAAAATGTCTGAACAAAAATGTCTGAACAAAACCATCTGAACAAAAATGTCTGAACAAAAATATCTGAACAAAAATGTCTGAACAAAAATGTCTGAACAAAAATGTCTGAACAAAAATATCTGAACAAAAATGTCTGAACCATAATGTCTGAACAAAAATATCTGAACAAAAATGTCTGAACAAAAATGTCTGAACATAAATGTCTGTACAAATATGTCTGAACAAAAACACCCCAATATCTGAACAAAAATGTCTGAACACAAATGTCTGAACATAAATGTCTGAACAAAAATGTCTGAACAAAAATGTCTGAACAAAAATGTCTGAACAAAAATGTCTGAACAAAAATGTATGTCTGAACAAAAATGTCTGAACTAAAATTTCTGAACAAAAATATCTGAACAAAAATGTCTGAACCATAATGTCTGAACAAAAATATCTGAACAAAAATGTCTGAACAAAAATGTCTGAACATAAATGTCTGAACAAATATGTCTGAACAAAAACACCCCAATATCTGAACAAAAATGTCTGAACACAAATGTCTGAACATAAATGTCTGAACAAATATGTCTGAACAAAAATATCTGAACAAAAATATCTGAACAAAAATGTCTGAACAAAAATATCTGAACAAAAATATCTGAACAAAAATATCTGAATAAAAATGTCTGAACAAAAATGTCTGAACAAAAATATCTGAACAAAAATGTCTGAACAAAAATTTCTGAACAAAAATATCTGAACAAAAATGTCTGACCAAAAACACCCCAATATCTGAACAAAAATGTCTGAACAAAAATATCTGAACAAAAATGTCTGAACAAAAATGTCTGAACAAAAATGTATGTCTGAACAAAAATGTCTGAACAAAAATTTCTGAACAAAAATATCTGAACAAAAATGTCTGAACCATAATGTCTGAACAAAAATATCTGAACAAAAATGTCTGAACAAAAATGTCTGAACATAAATGTCTGAACAAATATGTCTGAACAAAAACACCCCAATATCTGAACAAAAATGTCTGAACACAAATGTCTGAACATAAATGTCTGAACAAATATGTCTGAACAAAAATATCTGAACAAAAATATCTGAACAAAAATGTCTGAACAAAAATATCTGAACAAAAATATCTGAACAAAAATATCTGAATAAAAATGTCTGAACAAAAATATCTGAACAAAAATATCTGAACAAAAATGTCTGAACAAAAATTTCTGAACAAAAATATCTGAACAAAAATGTCTGACCAAAAACACCCCAATATCTGAACAAAAATGTCTGAACAAAAATATCTGAACAAAAATGTCTGAACAAAAATGTCTGAACAAAAATGTCTGAACAAAAATGTCTGAACAAAAATGTCTGAACAAAAATGTCTGAACAAAAATGTCTGAACAAAAATGTCTGAACAAAAACACCCCAATATCTGATCAAAAATGTCTGAACAAAAATGTCTGAACAAAAATGTCTGAACAAAAATGTCTGAACAAAAACATCTGAACAAAAATGTCTGAACCAAAATGTCTGAACAAAAATATCTGAACAAAAATGTCTGAACAAAAATGTCTGAACAAAAATGTCTGAACAAAAACACCCCAATATCTGATCAAAAATGTCTGAACAAAAATGTCTGAACAAAAATGTCTGAACAAAAATGTCTGAACAAAAACATCTGAACAAAAATGTCTGAACCAAAATGTCTGAACAAAAATGTCTGAACAAAAATGTCTGAACAAAAATGTCTGAACAAAAACACCCCAATATCTGATCAAAAATGTCTGAACAAAAATGTCTGAACAAAACCATCTGAACAAAAATGTCTGAACAAAAATATCTGAACAAAAATGTCTGAACAAAAATGTCTGAACAAAAATGTCTGAACAAAAATATCTGAACAAAAATGTCTGAACCATAATGTCTGAACAAAAATATCTGAACAAAAATGTCTGAACAAAAATGTCTGAACATAAATGTCTGTACAAATATGTCTGAACAAAAACACCCCAATATCTGAACAAAAATGTCTGAACACAAATGTCTGAACATAAATGTCTGAACAAATATGTCTGAACAAAAATATCTGAACAAAAATATCTGAACAAAAATGTCTGAACAAAAATATCTGAACAAAAATATCTGAACAAAAATGTCTGAACAAAAATGTCTGAACCAAAATGTCTGAACAAAAATATCTGAACAAAAATGTCTGAACAAAAATATCTGAACAAAAATGTCTGAACAAAAATGTCTGAACAAAAATGTCTGAACAAAAATGTCTGAACAAAAATGTCTGAACAAAAATGTCTGAACAAAAATGTCTGAACAAAAATGTCTGAACAAAAATGTCTGAACAAAAACACCCCAATATCTGATCAAAAATGTCTGAACAAAAATGTCTGAACAAAAACATCTGAACAAAAATATCTGAACAAAAATGTCTGAACAAAAATGTCTGAACATAAATGTCTGAACAAATATGTCTGAACAAAAACACCCCAATATCTGAACAAAAATGTCTGAACACAAATGTCTGAACATAAATGTCTGAACAAATATGTCTGAACAAAAATATCTGAACAAAAATATCTGAACAAAAATGTCTGAACAAAAATATCTGAACAAAAATATCTGAACAAAAATGTCTGACCAAAAACACCCCAATATCTGAACAAAAATGTCTGAACAAAAATATCTGAACAAAAATGTCTGAACAAAAATGTCTGAACAAAAATGTCTGAACAAATATGTCTGAACAAAAATGTCTGAACAAATATGTCTGAACACAAACACCCCAATATCTGAACAAAAATGTCTGAACACAAATGTCTGAACAAAAATGTCTGAACAAGAATGTCTGAACAAAAATGTCTGAACAAGAATGTCTGAACAAAAATGTCTGAACAAAAATATCTGAACAAAAATGTCTGAACAAAAATGTCTGAACAAAAATATCTGAACAAAAATGTCTGAACAAAAATGTCTGAACAAAAATGTCTGAACAAAAATATCTGAACAAAAATGTCTGAACAAAAATGTCTGAACAAAAATATCTGAACAAAAATATCTGAACAAAAATGTCTGACCAAAAACACCCCAATATCTGAACAAAAATGTCTGACCAAAAACACCCCAATATCTGAACAAAAATGTCTGACCAAAAACACCCCAATATCTGAACAAAAATGTCTGAACAAAAATGTCTGACCAAAAACACCCCAATATCTGAACAAAAATGTCTGAACAAAAATATCTGAACAAAAATGTCTGAACAAAAATATCTGAACAAAAATGTCTGAACAAAAATGTCTGAACAAGAATGTCTGACCAAAAACACCCCAATATCTGAACAAAAATGTCTGAACAAAAATATCTGAACAAAAATGTCTGAACAAAAATGTCTGAACAAAAATATCTGAACAAAAATGTCTGAACAAAAATGTCTGAACAAAAATATCTGAACAAAAATGTCTGAACAAAAATATCTGAACAAGAATGTCTGAACAAAAATGTCTGACCAAAAACACCCCAATATCTGAACAAAAATGTCTGAACAAAAATGTCTGAACAAGAATGTCTGAACAAAAATGTCTGAACAAGAATGTCTGAACAAAAATGTCTGAACAAAAATATCTGAACAAAAATGTCTGAACAAAAATGTCTGAACATAAATGTCTGAACAAATATGTCTGAACAAAAACACCCCAATATCTGAACAAAAACATCTGAACAAAAATGTCTGAACCAAAATGTCTGAACAAAAATATCTGAACAAAAATGTCTGAACAAAAATGTCTGAACATAAATGTCTGAACAAATATGTCTGAACAAAAACACCCCAATATCTGAACAAAAATGTCTGAACACAAATGTCTGAACATAAATGTCTGAACAAATATGTCTGAACAAAAATATCTGAACAAAAATATCTGAACAAAAATGTCTGAACAAAAATATCTGAACAAAAATAGCTGAACAAAAATGTCTGACCAAAAACACCCCAATATCTGAACAAAAATGTCTGAACAAAAATATCTGAACAAAAATGTCTGAACAAAAATGTCTGAACAAAAATGTCTGAACAAAAATGTCTGAACAAAAATGTCTGAACAAAAATGTCTGAACAAAAATATCTGAACAAAAATGTCTGAACAAAAATGTCTGAACAAAAATGTCTGAACAAAAATGTCTGAACAAAAATGTCTGAACAAAAATGTCTGAACAAAAATGTCTGAACAAAAATGTCTGAACAAAAATGTCTGAACAAAAATGTCTGAACATAATTGTCTGTACAAATATGTCTGAACAAAAACACCCCAATATCTGAACAAAAATGTCTGAACACAAATGTCTGAACATAAATGTCTGAACAAATATGTCTGAACAAAAATATCTGAACAAAAATATCTGAACAAAAATGTCTGAACAAAAATATCTGAACAAAAATATCTGAACAAAAATGTCTGACCAAAAACACCCCAATATCTGAACAAAAATGTCTGAACAAAAATGTCTGAACAAAAATGTCTGAACAAAAATGTCTGAACAAAAATGTCTGAACAAAAATGTCTGAACAAAAATGTCTGAACAAAAATATCTGAACAAAAATGTCTGAACAAAAATGTCTGAACAAAAATGTCTGAACAAAAATGTCTGAACAAAAATGTCTGAACAAAAATGTCTGAACAAAATTGTCTGAACAAAAATGTCTGAACAAAAATGTCTGAACAAAAATGTCTGAACATAATTGTCTGTACAAATATGTCTGAACAAAAACACCCCAATATCTGAACAAAAATGTCTGAACACAAATGTCTGAACATAAATGTCTGAACAAATATGTCTGAACAAAAATATCTGAACAAAAATATCTGAACAAAAATGTCTGAACAAAAATATCTGAACAAAAATATCTGAACAAAAATGTCTGACCAAAAACACCCCAATATCTGAACAAAAATGTCTGAACAAAAATGTCTGAACAAAAATGTCTGAACAAAAATGTCTGAACAAAAATGTCTGAACATAAATGTCTGTACAAATATGTCTGAACAAAAACACCCCAATATCTGAACAAAAATGTCTGAACACAAATGTCTGAACATAAATGTCTGAACAAATATGTCTGAACAAAAATATCTGAACAAAAATGTCTGAACAAAAATGTCTGAACAAAAATGTCTGAACATAAATGTCTGTACAAATATGTCTGAACAAAAACACCCCAATATTTAAATAATGTCTGAACAAAAATGTCTGAACAAAAATGTCTGAACAAGAATGTCTGAACAAAAATGTCTGAACAAGAATGTCTGAACAAAAATGTCTGACCAAAAACACCCCAATATCTGAACAAAAATGTCTGAACAAAAATATCTGAACAAAAATGTCTGAACAAAAATGTCTGAACAAAAATGTCTGAACAAAAATGTCTGAACAAAAATATCTGAACAAAAATATCTGAACAAAAATGTCTGAACAAAAATGTCTGAACAAAAATGTCTGAACAAGAATGTCTGAACAAAAATGTCTGAACAAGAATGTCTGAACAAAAATGTCTGAACAAAAATATCTGAACAAAAATGTCTTAACAAAAATGTCTGAACAAAAATATCTGAACAAAAATGTCTGAACAAAAATGTCTGAACAAAAATGTCTGAACAAAAATATCTGAACAAAAATGTCTGAACAAAAATGTCTGAACAAAAATATCTGAACAAAAATATCTGAACAAAAATGTCTGACCAAAAACACCCCAATATCTGAACAAAAATGTCTGACCAAAAACACCCCAATATCTGAACAAAAATGTCTGAACAAAAATATCTGAACAAAAATGTCTGAACAAAAATGTCTGAACAAAAATATCTGAACAAAAATGTCTGAACAAAAATGTCTGAACAAAAATATCTGAACAAAAATGTCTGAACAAAAATATCTGAACAAGAATGTCTGAACAAAAATGTCTGACCAAAAACACCCCAATATCTGAACAAAAATGTCTGAACAAAAATGTCTGAACAAGAATGTCTGAACAAAAATGTCTGAACAAGAATGTCTGAACAAAAATGTCTGAACAAAAATATCTGAACAAAAATGTCTGAACAAAAATGTCTGAACAAAAATATCTGAACAAAAATGTCTGAACAAAAATATCTGAACAAAAATGTCTGAACAAAAATATCTGAACAAAAATGTCTGAACAAAAATGTCTGAACAAAAATATCTGAACAAAAATATCTGAACAAAAATGTCTGACCAAAAACACCCCAATATCTGAACAAAAATGTCTGACCAAAAACACCCCAATATCTGAACAAAAATGTCTGACCAAAAACACCCCAATATCTGAACAAAAATGTCTGAACAAAAATGTCTGACCAAAAACACCCCAATATCTGAACAAAAATGTCTGAACAAAAATATCTGAACAAAAATGTCTGAACAAAAATGTCTGAACAAAAATATCTGAACAAAAATGTCTGAACAAAAATGTCTGAACAAGAATGTCTGAACAAAAACACCCCAATATCTGAACAAAAATGTCTGAACAAAAATGTCTGAACAAGAATGTCTGAACAAAAATGTCTGAACAAAAATATCTGAACAAAAATGTCTGAACAAAAATATCTGAACAAAAATATCTGAACAAAAATGTCTGACCAAAAACACCCCAATATCTGAACAAAAATGTCTGACCAAAAACACCCCAATATCTGAACAAAAATGTCTGACCAAAAACACCCCAATATCTGAACAAAAATGTCTGAACAAAAATATCTGAACAAAAATATCTGAACAAAAATGTCTGAACAAAAATGTCTGAACAAAAATGTCTGACCAAAAACACCCCAATATCTGAACAAAAATGTCTGAACAAAAATGTCTGAACAAGAATGTCTGAACAAAAATGTCTGAACAAGAATGTCTGAACAAAAATGTCTGAACAAAAATATCTGAACAAAAATATCTGAACAAAAATGTCTGAACAAAAATGTCTGAACAAAAATATCTGAACAAAAATATCTGAACAAAAATGTCTGACCAAAAACACCCCAATATCTGAACAAAAATGTCTGACCAAAAACACCCCAATATCTGAACAAAAATGTCTGACCAAAAACACCCCAATATCTGAACAAAAATGTCTGAACAAAAATGTCTGAACAAAAATATCTGAACAAAAATATCTGAACAAAAATGTCTGAACAAAACTATTTGAACAAAAATGTCTGAACAAAAATGTCTGACCAAAAACACCCCAATATCTGAACAAAAATGTCTGACCAAAAACACCCCAATATCTGAACAAAAATGTCTGACCAAAAACACCCCAATATCTGAACAAAAATGTCTGAACAAAAATGTCTGACCAAAAACACCCCAATATCTGAACAAAAATGTCTGAACAAAAATATCTGAACAAAAATGTCTGAACAAAAATGTCTGAACAAAAATATCTGAACAAAAATGTCTGAACAAAAATGTCTGAACAAGAATGTCTGAACAAAAATGTCTGACCAAAAACACCCCAATATCTGAACAAAAATGTCTGACCAAAAACACCCCAATATCTGAACAAAAATGTCTGACCAAAAACACCCCAATATCTGAACAAAAATGTCTGAACAAAAATGTCTGAACAAAAATATCTGAACAAAAATATCTGAACAAAAATGTCTGAACAAAACTATTTGAACAAAAATGTCTGAACAAAAATGTCTGACCAAAAACACCCCAATATCTGAACAAAAATGTCTGACCAAAAACACCCCAATATCTGAACAAAAATGTCTGACCAAAAACACCCCAATATCTGAACAAAAATGTCTGAACAAAAATGTCTGACCAAAAACACCCCAATATCTGAACAAAAATGTCTGAACAAAAATATCTGAACAAAAATGTCTGAACAAAAATGTCTGAACAAAAATATCTGAACAAAAATGTCTGAACAAAAATGTCTGAACAAGAATGTCTGAACAAAAACACCCCAATATCTGAACAAAAATGTCTGAACAACAATGTCTGAACAAGAATGTCTGAACAAAAATGTCTGAACAAAAATATCTGAACAAAAATGTCTGAACAAAAATATCTGAACAAAAATATCTGAACAAAAATGTCTGACCAAAAACACCCCAATATCTGAACAAAAATGTCTGACCAAAAACACCCCAATATCTGAACAAAAATGTCTGACCAAAAACACCCCAATATCTGAACAAAAATGTCTGAACAAAAATGTCTGAACAAAAATATCTGAACAAAAATATCTGAACAAAAATGTCTGAACAAAAATATTTGAACAAAAATGTCTGAACAAAAATGTCTGAACAAAAATGTCTGAACAAAAACACCCCAATATCTGAACAAAAATGTCTGAACAAAAATGTCTGAACAAGAATGTCTGAACAAAAATGTCTGACCAAAAACACCCCAATATCTGAACAAAAATGTCTGAACAAAAATATCTGAACAAAAATGTCTGAACAAAAATGTCTGAACAAAAATATCTGAACAAAAATGTCTGAACAAAAATGTCTGAACAAGAATGTCTGACCAAAAACACCCCAATATCTGAACAAAAATGTCTGACCAAAAACACCCCAATATCTGAACAAAAATGTCTGAACAAAAATGTCTGACCAAAAACACCCCAATATCTGAACAAAAATGTCTGAACAAAAATATCTGAACAAAAATGTCTGAACAAAAATGTCTGAACAAAAATATCTGAACAAAAATGTCTGAACAAAAATGTCTGAACAAGAATGTCTGAACAAAAACACCCCAATATCTGAACAAAAATGTCTGAACAAAAACACCCCAATATCTGAACAAAAATGTCTGACCAAAAACACCCCAATATCTGAACAAAAATGTCTGAACAAAAATGTCTGAACAAAAATATCTGAACAAAAATATCTGAACAAAAATGTCTGAACAAAAATATTTGAACAAAAATGTCTGAACAAAAATGTCTGAACAAAAATGTCTGAACAAAAACACCCCAATATCTGAACAAAAATGTCTGAACAAAAATGTCTGAACAAGAATGTCTGAACAAAAATGTCTGAACAAAAATATCTGAACAAAAATGTCTGAACAAAAATATCTGAACAAAAATATCTGAACAAAAATGTCTGACCAAAAACACCCCAATATCTGAACAAAAATGTCTGACCAAAAACACCCCAATATCTGAACAAAAATGTCTGACCAAAAACACCCCAATATCTGAACAAAAATGTCTGAACAAAAATATCTGAACAAAAATATCTGAACAAAAATGTCTGAACAAAAATGTCTGAACAAAAATGTCTGACCAAAAACACCCCAATATCTGAACAAAAATGTCTGAACAAAAATGTCTGAACAAGAATGTCTGAACAAAAATGTCTGAACAAGAATGTCTGAACAAAAATGTCTGAACAAAAATATCTGAACAAAAATATCTGAACAAAAATGTCTGAACAAAAATGTCTGAACAAAAATATCTGAACAAAAATATCTGAACAAAAATGTCTGACCAAAAACACCCCAATATCTGAACAAAAATGTCTGACCAAAAACACCCCAATATCTGAACAAAAATGTCTGACCAAAAACACCCCAATATCTGAACAAAAATGTCTGAACAAAAATGTCTGAACAAAAATATCTGAACAAAAATATCTGAACAAAAATGTCTGAACAAAACTATTTGAACAAAAATGTCTGAACAAAAATGTCTGACCAAAAACACCCCAATATCTGAACAAAAATGTCTGACCAAAAACACCCCAATATCTGAACAAAAATGTCTGAACAAAAATGTCTGAACAAAAATGTCTGACCAAAAACACCCCAATATCTGAACAAAAATGTCTGAACAAAAATGTCTGAACAAGAATGTCTGAACAAAAATGTCTGAACAAGAATGTCTGAACAAAAATGTCTGAACAAAAATATCTGAACAAAAATATCTGAACAAAAATGTCTGAACAAAAATGTCTGAACAAAAATATCTGAACAAAAATATCTGAACAAAAATGTCTGACCAAAAACACCCCAATATCTGAACAAAAATGTCTGACCAAAAACACCCCAATATCTGAACAAAAATGTCTGACCAAAAACACCCCAATATCTGAACAAAAATGTCTGAACAAAAATGTCTGAACAAAAATATCTGAACAAAAATATCTGAACAAAAATGTCTGAACAAAACTATTTGAACAAAAATGTCTGAACAAAAATGTCTGACCAAAAACACCCCAATATCTGAACAAAAATGTCTGACCAAAAACACCCCAATATCTGAACAAAAATGTCTGACCAAAAACACCCCAATATCTGAACAAAAATGTCTGAACAAAAATGTCTGACCAAAAACACCCCAATATCTGAACAAAAATGTCTGAACAAAAATATCTGAACAAAAATGTCTGAACAAAAATGTCTGAACAAAAATATCTGAACAAAAATGTCTGAACAAAAATGTCTGAACAAGAATGTCTGAACAAAAATGTCTGACCAAAAACACCCCAATATCTGAACAAAAATGTCTGACCAAAAACACCCCAATATCTGAACAAAAATGTCTGACCAAAAACACCCCAATATCTGAACAAAAATGTCTGAACAAAAATGTCTGAACAAAAATATCTGAACAAAAATATCTGAACAAAAATGTCTGAACAAAACTATTTGAACAAAAATGTCTGAACAAAAATGTCTGAACAAGAATGTCTGAACAAAAATGTCTGAACAAGAATGTCTGAACAAAAATGTCTGAACAAAAATATCTGAACAAAAATATCTGAACAAAAATGTCTGAACAAAAATGTCTGAACAAAAATATCTGAACAAAAATATCTGAACAAAAATGTCTGACCAAAAACACCCCAATATCTGAACAAAAATGTCTGACCAAAAACACCCCAATATCTGAACAAAAATGTCTGACCAAAAACACCCCAATATCTGAACAAAAATGTCTGAACAAAAATGTCTGAACAAAAATATCTGAACAAAAATATCTGAACAAAAATGTCTGAACAAAACTATTTGAACAAAAATGTCTGAACAAAAATGTCTGACCAAAAACACCCCAATATCTGAACAAAAATGTCTGACCAAAAACACCCCAATATCTGAACAAAAATGTCTGACCAAAAACACCCCAATATCTGAACAAAAATGTCTGAACAAAAATGTCTGACCAAAAACACCCCAATATCTGAACAAAAATGTCTGAACAAAAATATCTGAACAAAAATGTCTGAACAAAAATGTCTGAACAAAAATATCTGAACAAAAATGTCTGAACAAAAATGTCTGAACAAGAATGTCTGAACAAAAATGTCTGACCAAAAACACCCCAATATCTGAACAAAAATGTCTGACCAAAAACACCCCAATATCTGAACAAAAATGTCTGACCAAAAACACCCCAATATCTGAACAAAAATGTCTGAACAAAAATGTCTGAACAAAAATATCTGAACAAAAATATCTGAACAAAAATGTCTGAACAAAACTATTTGAACAAAAATGTCTGAACAAAAATGTCTGACCAAAAACACCCCAATATCTGAACAAAAATGTCTGACCAAAAACACCCCAATATCTGAACAAAAATGTCTGACCAAAAACACCCCAATATCTGAACAAAAATGTCTGAACAAAAATGTCTGACCAAAAACACCCCAATATCTGAACAAAAATGTCTGAACAAAAATATCTGAACAAAAATGTCTGAACAAAAATGTCTGAACAAAAATATCTGAACAAAAATGTCTGAACAAAAATGTCTGAACAAGAATGTCTGAACAAAAACACCCCAATATCTGAACAAAAATGTCTGAACAACAATGTCTGAACAAGAATGTCTGAACAAAAATGTCTGAACAAAAATATCTGAACAAAAATGTCTGAACAAAAATATCTGAACAAAAATATCTGAACAAAAATGTCTGACCAAAAACACCCCAATATCTGAACAAAAATGTCTGACCAAAAACACCCCAATATCTGAACAAAAATGTCTGACCAAAAACACCCCAATATCTGAACAAAAATGTCTGAACAAAAATGTCTGAACAAAAATATCTGAACAAAAATATCTGAACAAAAATGTCTGAACAAAAATATTTGAACAAAAATGTCTGAACAAAAATGTCTGAACAAAAATGTCTGAACAAAAACACCCCAATATCTGAACAAAAATGTCTGAACAAAAATGTCTGAACAAGAATGTCTGAACAAAAATGTCTGACCAAAAACACCCCAATATCTGAACAAAAATGTCTGAACAAAAATATCTGAACAAAAATGTCTGAACAAAAATGTCTGAACAAAAATATCTGAACAAAAATGTCTGAACAAAAATGTCTGAACAAGAATGTCTGACCAAAAACACCCCAATATCTGAACAAAAATGTCTGACCAAAAACACCCCAATATCTGAACAAAAATGTCTGAACAAAAATGTCTGACCAAAAACACCCCAATATCTGAACAAAAATGTCTGAACAAAAATATCTGAACAAAAATGTCTGAACAAAAATGTCTGAACAAAAATATCTGAACAAAAATGTCTGAACAAAAATGTCTGAACAAGAATGTCTGAACAAAAACACCCCAATATCTGAACAAAAATGTCTGAACAAAAACACCCCAATATCTGAACAAAAATGTCTGACCAAAAACACCCCAATATCTGAACAAAAATGTCTGAACAAAAATGTCTGAACAAAAATATCTGAACAAAAATATCTGAACAAAAATGTCTGAACAAAAATATTTGAACAAAAATGTCTGAACAAAAATGTCTGAACAAAAATGTCTGAACAAAAACACCCCAATATCTGAACAAAAATGTCTGAACAAAAATGTCTGAACAAGAATGTCTGAACAAAAATGTCTGACCAAAAACACCCCAATATCTGAACAAAAATGTCTGAACAAAAATATCTGAACAAAAATGTCTGAACAAAAATGTCTGAACAAAAATATCTGAACAAAAATGTCTGAACAAAAATGTCTGAACAAGAATGTCTGAACAAAAATGTCTGAACAAAAATATCTGAACAAAAATGTCTGAACAAAAATACCCCAATATCTGAACAAAAATGTCTGAACAAAAATATCTGAACAAAAATGTCTGACCAAAAACACTTCAATATCTGAACAAAAATGTCTGAACAAAAATATCTGAACAAAAATGTCTGAACAAAAATGTCTGAACAAAAATATCTGAACAAAAATGTCTGAACAAAAATGTCTGAACAAGAATGTCTGAACAAAAATGTCTGACCAAAAACACCCCAATATCTGAACAAAAATGTCTGACCAAAAACACCCCAATATCTGAACAAAAATGTCTGACCAAAAACACCCCAATATCTGAACAAAAATGTCTGAACAAAAATGTCTGAACAAAAATATCTGAACAAAAATATCTGAACAAAAATGTCTGAACAAAACTATTTGAACAAAAATGTCTGAACAAAAATGTCTGACCAAAAACACCCCAATATCTGAACAAAAATGTCTGACCAAAAACACCCCAATATCTGAACAAAAATGTCTGACCAAAAACACCCCAATATCTGAACAAAAATGTCTGAACAAAAATGTCTGACCAAAAACACCCCAATATCTGAACAAAAATGTCTGAACAAAAATATCTGAACAAAAATGTCTGAACAAAAATGTCTGAACAAAAATATCTGAACAAAAATGTCTGAACAAAAATGTCTGAACAAGAATGTCTGAACAAAAACACCCCAATATCTGAACAAAAATGTCTGAACAACAATGTCTGAACAAGAATGTCTGAACAAAAATGTCTGAACAAAAATATCTGAACAAAAATGTCTGAACAAAAATATCTGAACAAAAATATCTGAACAAAAATGTCTGACCAAAAACACCCCAATATCTGAACAAAAATGTCTGACCAAAAACACCCCAATATCTGAACAAAAATGTCTGACCAAAAACACCCCAATATCTGAACAAAAATGTCTGAACAAAAATGTCTGAACAAAAATATCTGAACAAAAATATCTGAACAAAAATGTCTGAACAAAAATATTTGAACAAAAATGTCTGAACAAAAATGTCTGAACAAAAATGTCTGAACAAAAACACCCCAATATCTGAACAAAAATGTCTGAACAAAAATGTCTGAACAAGAATGTCTGAACAAAAATGTCTGACCAAAAACACCCCAATATCTGAACAAAAATGTCTGAACAAAAATATCTGAACAAAAATGTCTGAACAAAAATGTCTGAACAAAAATATCTGAACAAAAATGTCTGAACAAAAATGTCTGAACAAGAATGTCTGACCAAAAACACCCCAATATCTGAACAAAAATGTCTGACCAAAAACACCCCAATATCTGAACAAAAATGTCTGAACAAAAATGTCTGACCAAAAACACCCCAATATCTGAACAAAAATGTCTGAACAAAAATATCTGAACAAAAATGTCTGAACAAAAATGTCTGAACAAAAATATCTGAACAAAAATGTCTGAACAAAAATGTCTGAACAAGAATGTCTGAACAAAAACACCCCAATATCTGAACAAAAATGTCTGAACAAAAACACCCCAATATCTGAACAAAAATGTCTGACCAAAAACACCCCAATATCTGAACAAAAATGTCTGAACAAAAATGTCTGAACAAAAATATCTGAACAAAAATATCTGAACAAAAATGTCTGAACAAAAATATTTGAACAAAAATGTCTGAACAAAAATGTCTGAACAAAAATGTCTGAACAAAAACACCCCAATATCTGAACAAAAATGTCTGAACAAAAATGTCTGAACAAGAATGTCTGAACAAAAATGTCTGACCAAAAACACCCCAATATCTGAACAAAAATGTCTGAACAAAAATATCTGAACAAAAATGTCTGAACAAAAATGTCTGAACAAAAATATCTGAACAAAAATGTCTGAACAAAAATGTCTGAACAAGAATGTCTGAACAAAAATGTCTGAACAAAAATATCTGAACAAAAATGTCTGAACAAAAATACCCCAATATCTGAACAAAAATGTCTGAACAAAAATATCTGAACAAAAATGTCTGACCAAAAACACTTCAATATCTGAACAAAAATGTCTGAACAAAAATGTCTGAACAAGAATGTCTGAACAAAAATGTCTGAACAAAAATATCTGAACAAAAATGTCTGAACAAAAATACCCCAATATCTGAACAAAAATGTCTGAACAAAAATGTCTGAACAAGAATGTCTGAACAAAAATGTCTGACCAAAAACACCCCAATATCTGAACAAAAATGTCTGAACAAAAATGTCTGAACAAAAATATCTGAACAACAATGTCTGAACAAAAATATCTGAACAAAAATGTCTGAACAAAAATATCTGAACAAAAATGTCTGAACAAAAATGTCTGACCAAAAACACCCCAATATCTGAACAAAAATGTCTGAACAAAAATGTCTGAACAAAAATATCTGAACAAAAATGTCTGAACAAGAATGTCTGAACAGAAATGTCTGAACAAAAATATCTGAACAAAAATGTCTGAACAAAAATATCTGAACAAAAATATCTGAACAAAAATGTCTGACCAAAAACACCCCAATATCTGAACAAAAATGTCTGACCAAAAACACCCCAATATCTGAACAAAAATGTCTGAACAAAAATGTCTGAACAAGAATGTCTGAACAAAAATGTCTGAACAAAAATGTCTGAACAAAAATGTCTGAACAAAAACACCCCAATATCTGAACAAAAATGTCTGAACAAAAATGTCTGAACAAAAATATCTGAACAAAAATATCTGAACAAAAATGTCTGAACAAAAATATCTGAACAAAAATATCTGAACAAAAATATCTGAACAAAAATGTCTGAACAAAAATGTCTGAACAACAATGTCTGAACAAAAATGTCTGAACAAAAATATCTGAACAAAAATTTCTGAACAAAAATACCCCAATATCTGAACAAAAATGTCTGAACAAAAATATCTGAACAAAAATATCTGAACAAAAATATCTGAACAAAAATGTCTGAACAAAAATGTCTGAACAAAAATGTCTGAACAAAAATGTCTGAACAAAAATGTCTGAACAAAAATGTCTGAACAAAAACACCCCAATATCTGAACAAAAATGTCTGAACAAAAACACCCCAATATCTGAACAAAAATGTCTGACCAAAAACACCCCAATATCTGAACAAAAATGTCTGAACAAAAATGTCTGAACAAAAATATCTGAACAAAAATATCTGAACAAAAATGTCTGAACAAAAATATTTGAACAAAAATGTCTGAACAAAAATGTCTGAACAAAAATGTCTGAACAAAAACACCCCAATATCTGAACAAAAATGTCTGAACAAAAATGTCTGAACAAGAATGTCTGAACAAAAATGTCTGACCAAAAACACCCCAATATCTGAACAAAAATGTCTGAACAAAAATATCTGAACAAAAATGTCTGAACAAAAATGTCTGAACAAAAATATCTGAACAAAAATGTCTGAACAAAAATGTCTGAACAAGAATGTCTGAACAAAAATGTCTGAACAAAAATATCTGAACAAAAATGTCTGAACAAAAATACCCCAATATCTGAACAAAAATGTCTGAACAAAAATATCTGAACAAAAATGTCTGACCAAAAACACTTCAATATCTGAACAAAAATGTCTGAACAAAAATGTCTGAACAAGAATGTCTGAACAAAAATGTCTGAACAAAAATATCTGAACAAAAATGTCTGAACAAAAATACCCCAATATCTGAACAAAAATGTCTGAACAAAAATGTCTGAACAAGAATGTCTGAACAAAAATGTCTGACCAAAAACACCCCAATATCTGAACAAAAATGTCTGAACAAAAATGTCTGAACAAAAATATCTGAACAACAATGTCTGAACAAAAATATCTGAACAAAAATGTCTGAACAAAAATATCTGAACAAAAATGTCTGAACAAAAATGTCTGACCAAAAACACCCCAATATCTGAACAAAAATGTCTGAACAAAAATGTCTGAACAAAAATATCTGAACAAAAATGTCTGAACAAGAATGTCTGAACAGAAATGTCTGAACAAAAATATCTGAACAAAAATGTCTGAACAAAAATATCTGAACAAAAATATCTGAACAAAAATGTCTGACCAAAAACACCCCAATATCTGAACAAAAATGTCTGACCAAAAACACCCCAATATCTGAACAAAAATGTCTGAACAAAAATGTCTGAACAAGAATGTCTGAACAAAAATGTCTGAACAAAAATGTCTGAACAAAAATGTCTGAACAAAAACACCCCAATATCTGAACAAAAATGTCTGAACAAAAATGTCTGAACAAAAATATCTGAACAAAAATATCTGAACAAAAATGTCTGAACAAAAATATCTGAACAAAAATATCTGAACAAAAATATCTGAACAAAAATGTCTGAACAAAAATGTCTGAACAACAATGTCTGAACAAAAATGTCTGAACAAAAATATCTGAACAAAAATTTCTGAACAAAAATACCCCAATATCTGAACAAAAATGTCTGAACAAAAATATCTGAACAAAAATATCTGAACAAAAATATCTGAACAAAAATGTCTGAACAAAAATGTCTGAACAAAAATGTCTGAACAAAAATGTCTGAACAAAAATGTCTGAACAAAATTGTCTGAACAAAAATGTCTGAACAAGAATGTCTGAACAAAAATGTCTGAACAAAAATGTCTGAACAAAAATATCTGAACAAAAATGTCTGAACAAAAATGTCTGAACAAGAATGTCTGAACAAAAATGTCTGAACAAAAATATCTGAACAAAAATGTCTGAACAAAAATACCCCAATATCTGAACAAAAATGTCTGAACAAAAATATCTGAACAAAAATGTCTGACCAAAAACACTTCAATATCTGAACAAAAATGTCTGAACAAAAATGTCTGAACAAGAATGTCTGAACAAAAATGTCTGAACAAAAATATCTGAACAAAAATGTCTGAACAAAAATACCACAATATCTGAACAAAAATGTCTGAACAAAAATGTCTGAACAAGAATGTCTGAACAAAAATGTCTGACCAAAAACACCCCAATATCTGAACAAAAATGTCTGAACAAAAATGTCTGAACAAAAATATCTGAACAACAATGTCTGAACAAAAATATCTGAACAAAAATGTCTGAACAAAAATATCTGAACAAAAATGTCTGAACAAAAATGTCTGACCAAAAACACCCCAATATCTGAACAAAAATGTCTGAACAAAAATGTCTGAACAAAAATATCTGAACAAAAATGTCTGAACAAGAATGTCTGAACAAAAATGTCTGAACAAAAATATCTGAACAAAAATGTCTGAACAAAAATATCTGAACAAAAATATCTGAACAAAAATGTCTGACCAAAAACACCCCAATATCTGAACAAAAATGTCTGACCAAAAACACCCCAATATCTGAACAAAAATGTCTGAACAAAAATGTCTGAACAAGAATGTCTGAACAAAAATGTCTGAACAAAAATGTCTGAACAAAAACACCCCAATATCTGAACAAAAATGTCTGAACAAAAATGTCTGAACAAAAATATCTGAACAAAAATATCTGAACAAAAATGTCTGAACAAAAATATCTGAACAAAAATATCTGAACAAAAATATCTGAACAAAAATGTCTGAACAAAAATGTCTGAACAACAATGTCTGAACAAAAATATCTGAACAAAAATTTCTGAACAAAAATACCCCAATATCTGAACAAAAATGTCTGAACAAAAATATCTGAACAAAAATATCTGAACAAAAATATCTGAACAAAAATGTCTGAACAAAAATACTGAACAAAAATATCTGAACAAAAATATCTGAACAAAAATGTCTGACCAAAAACACCCCAATATCTGAACAAAAATGTCTGAACAAAAATGTCTGAACAAGAATGTCTGAACAAAAATGTCTGAACAAAAACACCCCAATATCTGAACAAAAATGTCTGACCAAAAACACCCCAATATCTGAACAAAAATGTCTGAACAAAAATACCCCAATATCTGAACAAAAATGTCTGAACAAAAATGTCTGAACAAAAATGTCTGAACAAAAATATCTGAACAAAAATATCTGAACAAAAATATCTGAACAAAAATGTCTGAACAAAAATGTCTGAACAAAAATGTCTGAACAAAAACACCCCAATATCTGAACAAAAATGTCTGAACAAAAATGTCTGAACAAGAATGTCTGAACAAAAATGTCTGACCAAAAACACCCCAATATCTGAACAAAAATGTCTGAACAAAAATGTCTGAACAAGAATGTCTGAACAAAAATGTCTGAACAAAAATATTTGAACAAAAATGTCTGAACAAAAATATCTGAACAAAAATATCTGAACAAAAATGTCTGACCAAAAATATCTGAACAAAAATGTCTGAACAAAAATGTCTGAACCAAAATGTCTGAACAAAAATGTCTGAACAAAAATGTCTGAACAAAAATATCTGAACAAAAATATCTGAACAAAAATATCTGAACAAAAATGTCTGAACAAAAATGTCTGAACAAAAATGTCTGAACAAAAACACCCCAATATCTGAACAAAAATGTCTGACCAAAAACACCCCAATATCTGAACAAAAATGTCTGACCAAAAACACCCCAATATCTGAACAAAAATGTCTGAACAAAAATGTCTGAACAAAAATATCTGAACAAAAATATCTGAACAAAAATATCTGAACAAAAATGTCTGAACAAAAATGTCTGAACAACAATGTCTGAACAAAAATGTCTGAACAAAAATATCTGAACAAAAATTTCTGAACAAAAATACCCCAATATCTGAACAAAAATGTCTGAACAAAAATATCTGAACAAAAATATCTGAACAAAAATATCTGAACAAAAATGTCTGAACAAAAATATCTGAACAAAAATATCTGAACAAAAATATCTGAACAAAAATGTCTGACCAAAAACACCCCAATATCTGAACAAAAATGTCTGAACAAAAATGTCTGAACAAGAATGTCTGAACAAAAATGTCTGAACAAAAACACCCCAATATCTGAACAAAAATGTCTGACCAAAAACACCCCAATATCTGAACAAAAATGTCTGAACAAAAATACCCCAATATCTGAACAAAAATGTCTGAACAAAAATGTCTGAACAAAAATGTCTGAACAAAAATGTCTGAACAAAAATGTCTGAACAAAAACACCCCAATATCTGAACAAAAATGTCTGACCAAAAACACCCCAATATCTGAACAAAAATGTCTGAACAAAAATACCCCAATATCTGAACAAAAATGTCTGAACAAAAATGTCTGAACAAAAATGTCTGAACAAAAATATCTGAACAAAAATATCTGAACAAAAATATCTGAACAAAAATGTCTGAACAAAAATGTATGAACAAAAATGTCTGAACAAAAACACCCCAATATCTGAACAAAAATGTCTGACCAAAAACACCCCAATATCTGAACAAAAATGTCTGACCAAAAACACCCCAATATCTGAACAAAAATGTCTGAACAAAAATGTCTGAACAAAAATATCTGAACAAAAATATCTGAACAAAAATATCTGAACAAAAATGTCTGAACAAAAATGTCTGAACAACAATGTCTGAACAAAAATGTCTGAACAAAAATATCTGAACAAAAATTTCTGAACAAAAATACCCCAATATCTGAACAAAAATGTCTGAACAAAAATATCTGAACAAAAATATCTGAACAAAAATATCTGAACAAAAATGTCTGACCAAAAACACCCCAATATCTGAACAAAAATGTCTGAACAAAAATGTCTGAACAAGAATGTCTGAACAAAAATGTCTGAACAAAAACACCCCAATATCTGAACAAAAATGTCTGACCAAAAACACCCCAATATCTGAACAAAAATGTCTGAACAAAAATACCCCAATATCTGAACAAAAATATCTGAACAAAAATGTCTGAACAAAAATATCTGAACAAAAATGTCTGAACAAAAATGTCTGAACAAAAATATCTGAACAAAAATATCTGAACAAAAATGTCTGAACAAAAATGTCTGAACAAAAATGTCTGAACAAAAACACCCCAATATCTGAACAAAAATGTCTGACCAAAAACACCCCAATATCTGAACAAAAATGTCTGACTAAAAACACCCCAATATCTGAGCAAAAATGTCTGAACAAAAATGTCTGAACAAGAATGTCTGAACAAAAATGTCTGAACAAAAATGTCTGAACAAAAATGTCTGAACAAAAATGTCTGAACAAAAATATCTGAACAAAAATGTCTGAACAAAAATGTCTGAACCAAAATGTCTGAACAAAAATGTCTGAACAAAAATATCTGAACAAAAATATCTGAACAAAAATATCTGAACAAAAATGTCTGACCAAAAACACCCCAATATCTGAACAAAAATGTCTGAACAAAAATACCCCAATATCTGAACAAAAATGTCTGAACAAAAATGTCTGAACAAAAATGTCTGAACAAAAATATCTGAACAAAAATATCTGAACAAAAATATCTGAACAAAAATGTCTGAACAAAAATGTCTGAACAAAAATGTCTGAACAAAAACACCCCAATATCTGAACAAAAATGTCTGACCAAAAACACCCCAATATCTGAACAAAAATGTCTGACCAAAAACACCCCAATATCTGAACAAAAATGTCTGAACAAAAATGTCTGAACAAAAATATCTGAACAAAAATATCTGAACAAAAATATCTGAACAAAAATGTCTGAACAAAAATGTCTGAACAACAATGTCTGAACAAAAATGTCTGAACAAAAATATCTGAACAAAAATTTCTGAACAAAAATACCCCAATATCTGAACAAAAAATTCTGAACAAAAATATCTGAACAAAAATATCTGAACAAAAATATCTGAACAAAAATGTCTGAACAAAAATATCTGAACAAAAATATCTGAACAAAAATATCTGAACAAAATTGTCTGACCAAAAACACCCCAATATCTGAACAAAAATGTCTGAACAAAAATGTCTGAACAAGAATGTCTGAACAAAAATGTCTGAACAAAAACACCCCAATATCTGAACAAAAATGTCTGACCAAAAACACCCCAATATCTGAACAAAAATGTCTGAACAAAAATACCCCAATATCTGAACAAAAATGTCTGAACAAAAATGTCTGAACAAAAATGTCTGAACAAAAATGTCTGAACAAAAATGTCTGAACAAAAATGTCTGAACAAAAATATCTGAACAAAAATGTCTGAACAAGAATGTCTGAACAAAAATGTCTGAACAAAAACACCCCAATATCTGAACAAAAATGTCTGACCAAAAACACCCCAATATCTGAACAAAAATGTCTGAACACAAATGTCTGAACAAAAATATCTGAACAAAAATATCTGAACAAAAATATCTGAACAAAAATATCTGAACAAAAATGTCTGAACAAAAATGTCTGAACAAAAATGTCTGAACAAAAACACCCCAATATCTGAACAAAAATGTCTGAACAAAAATGTCTGAACAAGAATGTCTGAACAAAAATGTCTGACCAAAAACACCCCAATATCTGAACAAAAATGTCTGAACAAAAATGTCTGAACAAGAATGTCTGAACAAAAATGTCTGAACAAAAATATCTGAACAAAAATGTCTGAACAAAAATATCTGAACAAAAATATCTGAACAAAAATGTCTGACCAAAAACACCCCAATATCTGAACAAAAATGTCTGACCAAAAACACCCCAATATCTGAACAAAAATGTCTGAACAAAAATGTCTGAACAAGAATGTCTGAACAAAAATGTCTGAACAAAAATGTCTGAACAAAAATGTCTGAACAAAAATGTCTGAACAAAAATATCTGAACAAAAATGTCTGAACAAAAATGTCTGAACCAAAATGTCTGAACAAAAATGTCTGAACAAAAATATCTGAACAAAAATATCTGAACAAAAATATCTGAACAAAAATGTCTGACCAAAAACACCCCAATATCTGAACAAAAATGTCTGAACAAAAATGTCTGAACAAGAATGTCTGAACAAAAATGTCTGAACAAAAACACCCCAATATCTGAACAAAAATGTCTGACCAAAAACACCCCAATATCTGAACAAAAATGTCTGAACAAAAATACCCCAATATCTGAACAAAAATGTCTGAACAAAAATGTCTGAACAAAAATGTCTGAACAAAAATATCTGAACAAAAATATCTGAACAAAAATATCTGAACAAAAATGTCTGAACAAAAATGTCTGAACAAAAATGTCTGAACAAAAACACCCCAATATCTGAACAAAAATGTCTGACCAAAAACACCCCAATATCTGAACAAAAATGTCTGAACAAGAATGTCTGAACAAAAATGTCTGAACAAAAACACCCCAATATCTGAACAAAAATGTCTGACCAAAAACACCCCAATATCTGAACAAAAATGTCTGAACAAAAATGTCTGAACAAAAATGTCTGAACAAAAATATCTGAACAAAAATGTCTGAACAAAAATGTCTGAACAAAAATATCTGAACAAAAATATCTGAACAAAAATGTCTGAACAAAAATGTCTGAACAAAAATGTCTGAACAAAAACACCCCAATATCTGAACAAAAATGTCTGACCAAAAACACCCCAATATCTGAACAAAAATGTCTGACCAAAAACTCCCCAATATCTGAACAAAAATGTCTGAACAAAAATGTCTGAACAAGAATGTCTGAACAAAAATGTCTGAACAAAAATGTCTGAACAAAAATGTCTGAACAAAAATGTCTGAACAAAAATATCTGAACAAAAATGTCTGAACAAAAATGTCTGAACCAAAATGTCTGAACAAAAATGTCTGAACAAAAATGTCTGAACAAAAACACCCCAATATCTGAACAAAAATGTCTGACCAAAAACACCCCAATATCTGAACAAAAATGTCTGAACAAAAATGTCTGAACAAGAATGTCTGAACAAAAATGTCTGAACAAAAATGTCTGAACAAAAATGTCTGAACGAAAACACCCCAATATCTGAACAAAAATGTCTGAACAAAAATGTCTGAACAAAAATATCTGAACAAAAATGTCTGAACAAAAATATCTGAACAAAAATATCTGAACAAAAATATCTGAACAAAAATGTCTGAACAAAAATGTCTGAACAAAAATGTCTGAACAAAAATGTCTGAACAAAAACACCCCAATATCTGAACAAAAATGTCTGACCAAAAACACCCCAATATCTGAACAAAAATGTCTGAACAAAAATACCCCAATATCTGAACAAAAATGTCTGAACAAAAATGTCTGAACAAAAATGTCTGAACAAAAATATCTGAACAAAAATATCTGAACAAAAATATCTGAACAAAAATGTCTGAACAAAAATGTCTGAACAAAAATGTCTGAACAAAAACACCCCAATATCTGAACAAAAATGTCTGACCAAAAACACCCCAATATCTGAACAAAAATGTCTGAACAAGAATGTCTGAACAAAAATGTCTGAACAAAAACACCCCAATATCTGAACAAAAATGTCTGACCAAAAACACCCCAATATCTGAACAAAAATGTCTGAACAAAAATGTCTGAACAAAAATGTCTGAACAAAAATATCTGAACAAAAATGTCTGAACAAAAATGTCTGAACAAAAATATCTGAACAAAAATATCTGAACAAAAATGTCTGAACAAAAATGTCTGAACAAAAATGTCTGAACAAAAACACCCCAATATCTGAACAAAAATGTCTGACCAAAAACACCCCAATATCTGAACAAAAATGTCTGACCAAAAACTCCCCAATATCTGAACAAAAATGTCTGAACAAAAATGTCTGAACAAGAATGTCTGAACAAAAATGTCTGAACAAAAATGTCTGAACAAAAATGTCTGAACAAAAATGTCTGAACAAAAATATCTGAACAAAAATGTCTGAACAAAAATGTCTGAACCAAAATGTCTGAACAAAAATGTCTGAACAAAAATGTCTGAACAAAAACACCCCAATATCTGAACAAAAATGTCTGACCAAAAACACCCCAATATCTGAACAAAAATGTCTGAACAAAAATGTCTGAACAAGAATGTCTGAACAAAAATGTCTGAACAAAAATGTCTGAACAAAAATGTCTGAACGAAAACACCCCAATATCTGAACAAAAATGTCTGAACAAAAATGTCTGAACAAAAATATCTGAACAAAAATATCTGAACAAAAATGTCTGAACAAAAATATCTGAACAAAAATATCTGAACAAAAATATCTGAACAAAAATGTCTGAACAAAAATGTCTGAACAACAATGTCTGAACAAAAATGTCTGAACAAAAATATCTGAACAAAAATTTCTGAACAAAAATACCCCAATATCTGAACAAAAATGTCTGAACAAAAATATCTGAACAAAAATATCTGAACAAAAATATCTGAACAAAAATGTCTGAACAAAAATGTCTGAACAAGAATGTCTGAACAAAAATGTCTGAACAAAAATATCTGAACAAAAATGTCTGAACAAAAATATCTGAACAAAAATATCTGAACAAAAATGTCTGACCAAAAACACCCCAATATCTGAACAAAAATGTCTGACCAAAAACACCCCAATATCTGAACAAAAATGTCTGAACAAAAATGTCTGAACAAGAATGTCTGAACAAAAATGTCTGAACAAAAATGTCTGAACAAAAATGTCTGAACAAAAATGTCTGAACAAAAATATCTGAACAAAAATGTCTGAACAAAAATGTCTGAACCAAAATGTCTGAACAAAAATGTCTGAACAAAAATATCTGAACAAAAATATCTGAACAAAAATATCTGAACAAAAATGTCTGACCAAAAACACCCCAATATCTGAACAAAAATGTCTGAACAAAAATGTCTGAACAAGAATGTCTGAACAAAAATGTCTGAACAAAAACACCCCAATATCTGAACAAAAATGTCTGACCAAAAACACCCCAATATCTGAACAAAAATGTCTGAACAAAAATACCCCAATATCTGAACAAAAATGTCTGAACAAAAATGTCTGAACAAAAATGTCTGAACAAAAATATCTGAACAAAAATATCTGAACAAAAATATCTGAACAAAAATGTCTGAACAAAAATGTATGAACAAAAATGTCTGAACAAAAACACCCCAATATCTGAACAAAAATGTCTGACCAAAAACACCCCAATATCTGAACAAAAATGTCTGACCAAAAACACCCGAATATCTGAACAAAAATGTCTGAACAAAAATGTCTGAACAAAAATATCTGAACAAAAATATCTGAACAAAAATATCTGAACAAAAATATCTGAACAAAAATGTCTGAACAAAAATGTCTGAACAAAAATATCTGAACAAAAATATCTGAACAAAAATGTCTGAACAAAAATGTCTGAACAAAAATGTCTGAACAAAAACACCCCAATATCTGAACAAAAATGTCTGACCAAAAACACCCCAATATCTGAACAAAAATGTCTGAACAAAAATGTCTGAACAAAAATGTCTGAACAAAAATATCTGAACAAAAATGTCTGAACAAAAATGTCTGAACAAAAATGTCTGAACAAAAATGTCTGAACAAGAATGTCTGAACAAAAATGTCTGAACAAAAATGTCTGAACAAAAATGTCTGAACAAAAATGTCTGAACAAAAATATCTGAACAAAAATGTCTGAACAAAAATGTCTGAACCAAAATGTCTGAACAAAAATGTCTGAACAAAAATATCTGAACAAAAATATCTGAACAAAAATATCTGAACAAAAATGTCTGACCAAAAACACCCCAATATCTGAACAAAAATGTCTGAACAAAAATGTCTGAACAAGAATGTCTGAACAAAAATGTCTGAACAAAAACACCCCAATATCTGAACAAAAATGTCTGACCAAAAACACCCCAATATCTGAACAAAAATGTCTGAACAAAAATACCCCAATATCTGAACAAAAATGTCTGAACAAAAATGTCTGAACAAAAATGTCTGAACAAAAATATCTGAACAAAAATATCTGAACAAAAATATCTGAACAAAAATGTCTGAACAAAAATGTATGAACAAAAATGTCTGAACAAAAACACCCCAATATCTGAACAAAAATGTCTGACCAAAAACACCCCAATATCTGAACAAAAATGTCTGACCAAAAACACCCGAATATCTGAACAAAAATGTCTGAACAAAAATGTCTGAACAAAAATATCTGAACAAAAATATCTGAACAAAAATATCTGAACAAAAATATCTGAACAAAAATGTCTGAACAAAAATGTCTGAACAAAAATATCTGAACAAAAATATCTGAACAAAAATGTCTGAACAAAAATGTCTGAACAAAAATGTCTGAACAAAAACACCCCAATATCTGAACAAAAATGTCTGACCAAAAACACCCCAATATCTGAACAAAAATGTCTGAACAAAAATGTCTGAACAAAAATGTCTGAACAAAAATATCTGAACAAAAATGTCTGAACAAAAATGTCTGAACAAAAATATCTGAACAAAAATATCTGAACAAAAATGTCTGAACAAAAATGTCTGAACAAAAATGTCTGAACAAAAACACCCCAATATCTGAACAAAAATGTCTGACCAAAAACACCCCAATATCTGAACAAAAATGTCTGACCAAAAACACCCCAATATCTGAACAAAAATGTCTGAACAAAAATGTCTGAACAAGAATGTCTGAACAAAAATGTCTGAACAAAAATGTCTGAACAAAAATGTCTGAACAAAAATGTCTGAACAAAAATATCTGAACAAAAATGTCTGAACAAAAATGTCTGAACCAAAATGTCTGAACAAAAATGTCTGAACAAAAACACCCCAATATCTGAACAAAAATGTCTGACCAAAAACACCCCAATATCTGAACAAAAATGTCTGAACAAAAATGTCTGAACAAGAATGTCTGAACAAAAATGTCTGAACAAAAATGTCTGAACAAAAATGTCTGAACGAAAACACCCCAATATCTGAACAAAAATGTCTGAACAAAAATGTCTGAACAAAAATATCTGAACAAAAATATCTGAACAAAAATGTCTGAACAAAAATATCTGAACAAAAATATCTGAACAAAAATATCTGAACAAAAATGTCTGAACAAAAATGTCTGAACAACAATGTCTGAACAAAAATGTCTGAACAAAAATATCTGAACAAAAATTTCTGAATAAAAATACCCCAATATCTGAACAAAAATGTCTGAACAAAAATATCTGAACAAAAATATCTGAACAAAAATATCTGAACAAAAATGTCTGAACAAAAATGTCTGAACAAAAATGTCTGAACAAAAACACCCCAATATCTGAACAAAAATGTCTGACCAAAAACACCCCAATATCTGAACAAAAATGTCTGACCAAAAACACCCCAATATCTGAACAAAAATGTCTGAACAAAAATGTCTGAACAAGAATGTCTGAACAAAAATGTCTGAACAAAAATGTCTGAACAAAAATGTCTGAACAAAAATGTCTGAACAAAAATATCTGAACAAAAATGTCTGAACAAAAATGTCTGAACCAAAATGTCTGAACAAAAATGTCTGAACAAAAATATCTGAACAAAAATATCTGAACAAAAATATCTGAACAAAAATGTCTGACCAAAAACACCCCAATATCTGAACAAAAATGTCTGAACAAAAATGTCTGAACAAGAATGTCTGAACAAAAATGTCTGAACAAAAACACCCCAATATCTGAACAAAAATGTCTGACCAAAAACACCCCAATATCTGAACAAAAATGTCTGAACAAAAATGTCTGAACAAAAATATCTGAACAAAAATATCTGAACAAAAATGTCTGAACAAAAATGTCTGAACAACAATGTCTGAACAAAAATGTCTGACCAAAAACACCCCAATATCTGAACAAAAATGTCTGAACAAAAATGTCTGAACAAGAATGTCTGAACAAAAATGTCTGAACAAAAATGTCTGAACAAAAATGTCTGAACAAAAATGTCTGAACAAAAATATCTGAACAAAAATGTCTGAACAAAAATGTCTGAACCAAAATGTCTGAACAAAAATGTCTGAACAAAAATGTCTGAACAAAAACACCCCAATATCTGAACAAAAATGTCTGACCAAAAACACCCCAATATCTGAACAAAAATGTCTGAACAAAAATGTCTGAACAAGAATGTCTGAACAAAAATGTCTGAACAAAAATGTCTGAACAAAAATGTCTGAACGAAAACACCCCAATATCTGAACAAAAATGTCTGAACAAAAATGTCTGAACAAAAATATCTGAACAAAAATATCTGAACAAAAATGTCTGAACAAAAATATCTGAACAAAAATATCTGAACAAAAATATCTGAACAAAAATGTCTGAACAAAAATGTCTGAACAACAATGTCTGAACAAAAATGTCTGAACAAAAATATCTGAACAAAAATTTCTGAATAAAAATACCCCAATATCTGAACAAAAATGTCTGAACAAAAATATCTGAACAAAAATATCTGAACAAAAATATCTGAACAAAAATGTCTGAACAAAAATGTCTGAACAAAAATGTCTGAACAAAAACACCCCAATATCTGAACAAAAATGTCTGACCAAAAACACCCCAATATCTGAACAAAAATGTCTGACCAAAAACACCCCAATATCTGAACAAAAATGTCTGAACAAAAATGTCTGAACAAGAATGTCTGAACAAAAATGTCTGAACAAAAATGTCTGAACAAAAATGTCTGAACAAAAATGTCTGAACAAAAATATCTGAACAAAAATTTCTGAACAAAAATACCCCAATATCTGAACAAAAATGTCTGAACAAAAATATCTGAACAAAAATATCTGAACAAAAATATCTGAACAAAAATGTCTGACCAAAAACACCCCAATATCTGAACAAAAATGTCTGAACAAAAATGTCTGAACAAGAATGTCTGAACAAAAATGTCTGAACAAAAACACCCCAATATCTGAACAAAAATGTCTGACCAAAAACACCCCAATATCTGAACAAAAATGTCTGAACAAAAATACCCCAATATCTGAACAAAAATGTCTGAACAAAAATGTCTGAACAAAAATGTCTGAACAAAAATGTCTGAACAAAAATGTCTGAACAAAAATGTCTGAACAAAAATGTCTGAACAAAAATGTCTGAACAAAAATATCTGAACAAAAATGTCTGAACAAAAATGTCTGAACAAAAATTATCTGAACAAAAATATCTGAACAAAAATGTCTGAACAAAAATGTCTGAACAAAAATGTCTGAACAAAAACACCCCAATATCTGAACAAAAATGTCTGACCAAAAACACCCCAATATCTGAACAAAAATGTCTGACCAAAAACTCCCCAATATCTGAACAAAAATGTCTGAACAAAAATGTCTGAACAAGAATGTCTGAACAAAAATGTCTGAACAAAAATGTCTGAACAAAAATGTCTGAACAAAAATGTCTGAACAAAAATATCTGAACAAAAATGTCTGAACAAAAATGTCTGAACAAAAATGTCTGAACAAAAACACCCCAATATCTGAACAAAAATGTCTGACCAAAAACACCCCAATATCTGAACAAAAATGTCTGACCAAAAACACCCCAATATCTGAACAAAAATGTCTGAACAAAAATGTCTGAACAAAAATATCTGAACAAAAATATCTGAACAAAAATGTCTGAACAAAAATGTCTGAACAACAATGTCTGAACAAAAATGTCTGAACAAAAATATCTGAACAAAAATTTCTGAACAAAAATACCCCAATATCTGAACAAAAATGTCTGAACAAAAATATCTGAACAAAAATATCTGAACAAAAATATCTGAACAAAAATGTCTGACCAAAAACACCCCAATATCTGAACAAAAATGTCTGAACAAAAATGTCTGAACAAGAATGTCTGAACAAAAATGTCTGAACAAAAACACCCCAATATCTGAACAAAAATGTCTGACCAAAAACACCCCAATATCTGAACAAAAATGTCTGAACAAAAATACCCCAATATCTGAACAAAAATGTCTGAACAAAAATGTCTGAACAAAAATGTCTGAACAAAAATGTCTGAACAAAAATGTCTGAACAAAAATGTCTGAACAAAAATATCTGAACAAAAATGTCTGAACAAGAATGTCTGAACAAAAATGTCTGAACAAAAACACCCCAATATCTGAACAAAAATGTCTGACCAAAAACACCCCAATATCTGAACAAAAATGTCTGAACAAAAATGTCTGAACAAAAATGTCTGAACAAAAATATCTGAACAAAAATGTCTGAACAAAAATGTCTGAACAAAAATATCTGAACAAAAATATCTGAACAAAAATGTCTGAACAAAAATGTCTGAACAAAAATGTCTGAACAAAAACACCCCAATATCTGAACAAAAATGTCTGACCAAAAACACCCCAATATCTGAACAAAAATGTCTGAACAAAAATGTCTGAACAAAAATGTCTGAACAAAAATATCTGAACAAAAATGTCTGAACAAAAATGTCTGAACAAAAATATCTGAACAAAAATATCTGAACAAAAATGTCTGAACAAAAATGTCTGAACAAAAATGTCTGAACAAAAACACCCCAATGTCTGAACAAAAATGTCTGAACAAAAATATCTGAACAAAAATTTCTGAACAAAAATACCCCAATATCTGAACAAAAATGTCTGAACAAAAATATCTGAACAAAAATATCTGAACAAAAATATCTGAACAAAAATGTCTGACCAAAAACACCCCAATATCTGAACAAAAATGTCTGAACAAAAATGTCTGAACAAGAATGTCTGAACAAAAATGTCTGAACAAAAACACCCCAATATCTGAACAAAAATGTCTGAACAAAAATGTCTGAACAAGAATGTCTGAACAAAAATGTCTGAACAAAAACACCCCAATATCTGAACAAAAATGTCTGACCAAAAACACCCCAATATCTGAACAAAAATGTCTGACCAAAAACACCCCAATATCTGAACAAAAATGTCTGAACAAAAATGTCTGAACAAAAATGTCTGAACAAAAATATCTGAACAAAAATGTCTGAACAAAAATGTCTGAACAAAAATATCTGAACAAAAATATCTGAACAAAAATGTCTGAACAAAAATGTCTGAACAAAAATGTCTGAACAAAAACACCCCAATGTCTGAACAAAAATGTCTGAACAAAAATATCTGAACAAAAATTTCTGAACAAAAATACCCCAATATCTGAACAAAAATGTCTGAACAAAAATATCTGAACAAAAATATCTGAACAAAAATATCTGAACAAAAATGTCTGACCAAAAACACCCCAATATCTGAACAAAAATGTCTGAACAAAAATGTCTGAACAAGAATGTCTGAACAAAAATGTCTGAACAAAAACACCCCAATATCTGAACAAAAATGTCTGACCAAAAACACCCCAATATCTGAACAAAAATGTCTGAACAAAAATACCCCAATATCTGAACAAAAATGTCTGAACAAAAATGTCTGAACAAAAATGTCTGAACAAAAATGTCTGAACAAAAATGTCTGAACAAAAATGTCTGAACAAAAATATCTGAACAAAAATGTCTGAACAAGAATGTCTGAACAAAAATGTCTGAACAAAAACACCCCAATATCTGAACAAAAATGTCTGACCAAAAACACCCCAATATCTGAACAAAAATGTCTGAACAAAAATGTCTGAACAAAAATGTCTGAACAAAAATATCTGAACAAAAATGTCTGAACAAAAATGTCTGAACAAAAATATCTGAACAAAAATATCTGAACAAAAATGTCTGAACAAAAATGTCTGAACAAAAATATCTGAACAAAAATATCTGAACAAAAATGTCTGAACAAAAATGTCTGAACAAAAATGTCTGAACAAAAACACCCCAATATCTGAACAAAAATGTCTGACCAAAAATGTCTGAACAAAAATATCTGAACAAAAATATCTGAACAAAAATGTCTGAACAAAAATGTCTGAACAAAAATGTCTGACCAAAAACACCCCAATATCTGAACAAAAATGTCTGACCAAAAATGTCTGAACAAAAATATCTGAACAAAAATATCTGAACAAAAATATCTGAACAAAAATGTCTGAACAAAAATGTCTGAACAACAATGTCTGAACAAAAATGTCTGAACAAAAATATCTGAACAAAAATTTCTGAACAAAAATACCCCAATATCTGAACAAAAATGTCTGAACAAAAATGTCTGAACAAAAATGTCTGAACAAAAATGTCTGAACAAAAATGTCTGAACAAAAATGTCTGAACAAAAATATCTGAACAAAAATGTCTGAACAAGAATGTCTGAACAAAAATGTCTGAACAAAAACACCCCAATATCTGAACAAAAATGTCTGACCAAAAACACCCCAATATCTGAACAAAAATGTCTGAACAAAAATGTCTGAACAAAAATGTCTGAACAAAAATATCTGAACAAAAATGTCTGAACAAAAATGTCTGAACAAAAATATCTGAACAAAAATATCTGAACAAAAATGTCTGAACAAAAATGTCTGAACAAAAATGTCTGAACAAAAACACCCCAATATCTGAACAAAAATGTCTGACCAAAAACACCCCAATATCTGAACAAAAATGTCTGACCAAAAACTCCCCAATATCTGAACAAAAATGTCTGAACAAAAATGTCTGAACAAGAATGTCTGAACAAAAATGTCTGAACAAAAATGTCTGAACAAAAATGTCTGAACAAAAATGTCTGAACAAAAATATCTGAACAAAAATGTCTGAACAAAAATGTCTGAACCAAAATGTCTGAACAAAAATGTCTGAACAAAAATGTCTGAACAAAAACACCCCAATATCTGAACAAAAATGTCTGACCAAAAACACCCCAATATCTGAACAAAAATGTCTGAACAAAAATGTCTGAACAAGAATGTCTGAACAAAAATGTCTGAACAAAAACACCCCAATATCTGAACAAAAATGTCTGACCAAAAACACCCCAATATCTGAACAAAAATGTCTGAACAAAAATACCCCAATATCTGAACAAAAATGTCTGAACAAAAATGTCTGAACAAAAATGTCTGAACAAAAATATCTGAACAAAAATATCTGAACAAAAATATCTGAACAAAAATGTCTGAACAAAAATGTATGAACAAAAATGTCTGAACAAAAACACCCCAATATCTGAACAAAAATGTCTGACCAAAAACACCCCAATATCTGAACAAAAATGTCTGACCAAAAACACCCCAATATCTGAACAAAAATGTCTGAACAAAAATGTCTGAACAAAAATATCTGAACAAAAATATCTGAACAAAAATATCTGAACAAAAATGTCTGAACAAAAATGTCTGAACAACAATGTCTGAACAAAAATGTCTGAACAAAAATATCTGAACAAAAATTTCTGAACAAAAATACCCCAATATCTGAACAAAAATGTCTGAACATAAATATCTGAACAAAAATATCTGAACAAAAATATCTGAACAAAAATGTCTGACCAAAAACACCCCAATATCTGAACAAAAATGTCTGAACAAAAATGTCTGAACAAGAATGTCTGAACAAAAATGTCTGAACAAAAACACCCCAATATCTGAACAAAAATGTCTGACCAAAAACACCCCAATATCTGAACAAAAATGTCTGAACAAAAATACCCCAATATCTGAACAAAAATGTCTGAACAAAAATGTCTGAACAAAAATGTCTGAACAAAAATGTCTGAACAAAAATGTCTGAACAAAAATGTCTGAACAAAAATATCTGAACAAAAATGTCTGAACAAGAATGTCTGAACAAAAATGTCTGAACAAAAACACCCCAATATCTGAACAAAAATGTCTGACCAAAAACACCCCAATATCTGAACAAAAATGTCTGAACAAAAATGTCTGAACAAAAATGTCTGAACAAAAATATCTGAACAAAAATGTCTGAACAAAAATGTCTGAACAAAAATATCTGAACAAAAATATCTGAACAAAAATGTCTGAACAAAAATGTCTGAACAAAAATGTCTGAACAAAAACACCCCAATATCTGAACAAAAATGTCTGAACAAAAACACCCCAATATCTGAACAAAAATGTCTGACCAAAAACACCCCAATATCTGAACAAAAATGTCTGAACAAAAATGTCTGAACAAGAATGTCTGAACAAAAATGTCTGAACAAAAATGTCTGAACAAAAATGTCTGAACAAAAATGTCTGAACAAAAATATCTGAACAAAAATGTCTGAACAAAAATGTCTGAACAAAAACACCCCAATATCTGAACAAAAATGTCTGACCAAAAACACCCCAATATCTGAACAAAAATGTCTGAACAAAAATACCCCAATATCTGAACAAAAATGTCTGAACAAAAATGTCTGAACAAAAATGTCTGAACAAAAATATCTGAACAAAAATATCTGAACAAAAATATCTGAACAAAAATGTCTGAACAAAAATGTATGAACAAAAATGTCTGAACAAAAACACCCCAATATCTGAACAAAAATGTCTGACCAAAAACACCCCAATATCTGAACAAAAATGTCTGACCAAAAACACCCCAATATCTGAACAAAAATGTCTGAACAAAAATGTCTGAACAAAAATATCTGAACAAAAATATCTGAACAAAAATATCTGAACAAAAATGTCTGAACAAAAATGTCTGAACAACAATGTCTGAACAAAAATGTCTGAACAAAAATATCTGAACAAAAATTTCTGAACAAAAATACCCCAATATCTGAACAAAAATGTCTGAACATAAATATCTGAACAAAAATATCTGAACAAAAATATCTGAACAAAAATGTCTGACCAAAAACACCCCAATATCTGAACAAAAATGTCTGAACAAAAATGTCTGAACAAGAATGTCTGAACAAAAATGTCTGAACAAAAACACCCCAATATCTGAACAAAAATGTCTGACCAAAAACACCCCAATATCTGAACAAAAATGTCTGAACAAAAATACCCCAATATCTGAACAAAAATGTCTGAACAAAAATGTCTGAACAAAAATGTCTGAACAAAAATGTCTGAACAAAAATGTCTGAACAAAAATGTCTGAACAAAAATATCTGAACAAAAATGTCTGAACAAAAACACCCCAATATCTGAACAAAAATGTCTGACCAAAAACACCCCAATATCTGAACAAAAATGTCTGAACAAAAATGTCTGAACAAGAATGTCTGAACAAAAATGTCTGAACAAAAATGTCTGAACAAAAATGTCTGAACAAAAATGTCTGAACAAAAATATCTGAACAAAAATGTCTGAACAAAAATGTCTGAACCAAAATGTCTGAACAAAAATGTCTGAACAAAAATGTCTGAACAAAAACACCCCAATATCTGAACAAAAATGTCTGACCAAAAACACCCCAATATCTGAACAAAAATGTCTGAACAAAAATGTCTGAACAAGAATGTCTGAACAAAAATGTCTGAACAAAAATGTCTGAACAAAAATGTCTGAACAACAATGTCTGAACAAAAATGTCTGAACAAAAATATCTGAACAAAAATTTCTGAACAAAAATACCCCAATATCTGAACAAAAATGTCTGAACAAAAATATCTGAACAAAAATATCTGAACAAAAATATCTGAACAAAAATGTCTGAACAAAAATATCTGAACAAAAATGTCTGAACAAAAATGTCTGAACAAAAATGTCTGAACGAAAACACCCCAATATCTGAACAAAAATGTCTGAACAAAAATGTCTGAACAAAAATATCTGAACAAAAATATCTGAACAAAAATGTCTGAACAAAAATATCTGAACAAAAATATCTGAACAAAAATATCTGAACAAAAATGTCTGAACAAAAATGTCTGAACAACAATGTCTGAACAAAAATGTCTGAACAAAAATATCTGAACAAAAATTTCTGAACAAAAATACCCCAATATCTGAACAAAAATGTCTGAACAAAAATATCTGAACAAAAATATCTGAACAAAAATATCTGAACAAAAATGTCTGAACAAAAATATCTGAACAAAAATATCTGAACAAAAATATCTGAACAAAAATGTCTGACCAAAAACACCCCAATATCTGAACAAAAATGTCTGAACAAAAATGTCTGAACAAGAATGTCTGAACAAAAATGTCTGAACAAAAACACCCCAATATCTGAACAAAAATGTCTGACCAAAAACACCCCAATATCTGAACAAAAATGTCTGAACAAAAATACCCCAATATCTGAACAAAAATGTCTGAACAAAAATGTCTGAACAAAAATGTCTGAACAAAAATATCTGAACAAAAATATCTGAACAAAAATATCTGAACAAAAATGTCTGAACAAAAATGTCTGAACAAAAATGTCTGAACAAAAACACCCCAATATCTGAACAAAAATGTCTGACCAAAAACACCCCAATATCTGAACAATAATGTCTGAACAAAAATGTCTGAACAAGAATGTCTGAACAAAAATGTCTGAACAAAAATGTCTGAACAAAAATGTCTGAACAAAAATGTCTGAACAAAAATACCCCAATATCTGAACAAAAATATCTGAACAAAAATGTCTGAAAAAAAATATCTGAACAAAAATATCTGAACAAAAATGTCTGAACAAAAAAATCTGAACAAAAATATCTGAACAAAAATATCTGAACAAAAATATCTGAACAAAAATATCTGAACAAAAATATCTGAACAAAAATGTCTGAACAAAAATATCTGAACAAAAATATCTGAACAAAAATATCTGAACAAAAATGTCTGACCAAAAACACCCCAATATCTGAACAAAAATGTCTGAACAAAAATGTCTGAACAAGAATGTCTGAACAAAAATATCTGAACAAAAATATCTGAACAAAAATATCTGAACAAAAATGTCTGAACAAAAATATCTGAACAAAAATATCTGAACAAAAATATCTGAACAAAAATGTCTGAACAAAAATGTCTGAACAACAATGTCTGAACAAAAATGTCTGAACAAAAATATCTGAACAAAAATTTCTGAACAAAAATACCCCAATATCTGAACAAAAATGTCTGAACAAAAATATCTGAACAAAAATATCTGAACAAAAATATCTGAACAAAAATGTCTGAACAAAAATGTCTGAACAAAAAAATCTGAACAAAAATATCTGAACAAAAATATCTGAACAAAAATATCTGAACAAAAATATCTGAACAAAAATATCTGAACAAAAATGTCTGAACAAAAATATCTGAACAAAAATATCTGAACAAAAATATCTGAACAAAAATGTCTGACCAAAAACACCCCAATATCTGAACAAAAATGTCTGAACAAAAATACCCCAATATCTGAACAAAAATGTCTGAACAAAAATATCTGAACAAAAATATCTGAACAAAAATATCTGAACAAAAATGTCTGAACAAAAATATCTGAACAAAAATATCTGAACAAAAATATCTGAACAAAAATGTCTGAACAAAAATGTCTGAACAACAATGTCTGAACAAAAATGTCTGAACAAAAATATCTGAACAAAAATTTCTGAACAAAAATACCCCAATATCTGAACAAAAATGTCTGAACAAAAATATCTGAACAAAAATGTCTGAACAAAAATATCTGAACAAAAATATCTGAACAAAAATATCTGAACAAAAATGTCTGACCAAAAACACCCCAATATCTGAACAAAAATGTCTGAACAAAAATGTCTGAACAAGAATGTCTGAACAAAAATGTCTGAACAAAAACACCCCAATATCTGAACAAAAATGTCTGACCAAAAACACCCCAATATCTGAACAAAAATGTCTGAACAAAAATACCCCAATATCTGAACAAAAATGTCTGAACAAAAATGTCTGAACAAAAATGTCTGAACAAAAATATCTGAACAAAAATATCTGAACAAAAATATCTGAACAAAAATGTCTGAACAAAAATGTCTGAACAAAAATGTCTGAACAAAAACACCCCAATATCTGAACAAAAATGTCTGACCAAAAACACCCCAATATCTGAACAATAATGTCTGAACAAAAATGTCTGAACAAGAATGTCTGAACAAAAATGTCTGAACAAAAATGTCTGAACAAAAATGTCTGAACAAAAATGTCTGAACAAAAATACCCCAATATCTGAACAAAAATATCTGAACAAAAATGTCTGAAAAAAAATATCTGAACAAAAATATCTGAACAAAAATGTCTGAACAAAAAAATCTGAACAAAAATATCTGAACAAAAATATCTGAACAAAAATATCTGAACAAAAATATCTGAACAAAAATATCTGAACAAAAATGTCTGAACAAAAATATCTGAACAAAAATATCTGAACAAAAATATCTGAACAAAAATGTCTGACCAAAAACACCCCAATATCTGAACAAAAATGTCTGAACAAAAATGTCTGAACAAGAATGTCTGAACAAAAATGTCTGAACAAAAACACCCCAATATCTGAACAAAAATGTCTGACCAAAAACACCCCAATATCTGAACAAAAATGTCTGAACAAAAATACCCCAATATCTGAACAAAAATGTCTGAACAAAAATGTCTGAACAAAAATGTCTGAACAAAAATATCTGAACAAAAATATCTGAACAAAAATATCTGAACAAAAATGTCTGAACAAAAATATCTGAACAAAAATATCTGAACAAAAATATCTGAACAAAAATGTCTGACCAAAAACACCCCAATATCTGAGCAAAAATGTCTGAACAAAAATGTCTGAACAAAAGTATCTGAACAAAAATGTCTGAACAAAAATGTCTGAACAAAAATACCCCAATATCTGAGCAAAAATGTCTGAACAAAAATGTCTGAACAAAAATACCCCAATATCTGAACAAAAATGTCTGAACAAAAATACCCCAATATCTGAACAAAAATGTCTGAACAAAAATGTCTGAACAAAAATGTCTGAACAAAAATATCTGAACAAAAATATCTGAACAAAAATATCTGAACAAAAATGTCTGAACAAAAATATCTGAACAAAAATATCTGAACAAAAATATCTGAACAAAAATGTCTGACCAAAAACACCCCAATATCTGAGCAAAAATGTCTGAACAAAAATGTCTGAACAAAAATATCTGAACAAAAATGTCTGAACAAAAATGTCTGAACAAAAAAGTCTGAACAAAAATATCTGAACAAAAATATCTGAACAAAAATGTCTGGTTCAAAAACATAAAAAATCTGTACTCAATAACTTGCTCATCAATTATTTAGTTGCATTTTTCATTAAAAATGTCTACTTCCCAAATAGGAGCAAGTCAAAGAGTACTGTATTTCAGATCGAAAAATTAAAATCTGCATAAATGCATTTTCAGGTTCAAAAACATAAAAAATCTGTACTCAATAACTTGCTCATCAATTATTTAGTTGCATTTTTCATTAAAAATGTCTACTTCTATAATCAAAGCAAGTTAAAGAGTACTGTATTTCAGATCGAAAAATTAAAATCTGCATAAATGCATTTTCAGGTTCAAAAACATAAAAAATCTGTACTCAATAAGTTGCTCATCAATTATTTAGTTGCATTTTTCATTAAAAATGTCTACTTCTATAATCGGAGCAAGTTAAAGAGTACTGTATTTTAGAACCAAAAATAACAATCTGCGTAAATGCATTTTCAGGTTCAAAAACATAAAAAATCTGTACTCAGTAACTTGCTCATCAATTATTTAGTTGCATTTTTCATTAAAAATGTCTACTTCCCAAATAGGAGCAAGTTAAAGAGTACTGTATTTCAGATCGAAAAATTAAAATCTGCATAAATGCATTTTCAGGTTCAAAAACATAAAAAATCTGTACTCAATAACTTGCTCATCAATTATTTAGTTGCATTTTTTATTAAAAATGTCTACTTCTATAATAGGAGCAAGTTAAAGAGTACTGTATTTTAGAACCAAAAATAAAAATCTGCGTAAATGCATTTTCATGTTCAAAAACATAAAAAATCTGTACTTAATAACTTGCTCATCAATTATTTAGTTGCATTTTTTATTAAAAATGTCTACTTTCCAAATAGGAGCAAGTTAAAGAGTACTGTATTTCAGATCGAAAAATTAAAATCTGCATAAATGCATTTTCAGGTTCAAAAACATAAAAAATCTATACTTAATAAATTGCTCATCAATTATTTAGTTGCATTTTTTATTAAAAATGTCTACTTCTATAATAGGAGCAAGTTAAAGAGTACTGTATTTTAGAACCAAAAATAAAAATCTGCGTAAATGCATTTTCATGTTCAAAAACATAAAAAATCTGTACTTAATAACTTGCTCATCAATTATTTAGTTGCATTTTTCATTAAAAATGTCTACTTTCCAAATAGGAGCAAGTTAAAGAGTACTGTATTTCAGATCGAAAAATTAAAATCTGCATAAATGCATTTTCAGGTTCAAAAACATAAAAAATCTGTACTTAATAACTTGCTCATCAATTATTTAGTTACATTTTTTATTAAAAATGTCTACTTTCCAAATAGGAGCAAGTTAAAGAGTACTGTATTTCAGATCGAAAAATTAAAATCTGCATAAATGCATTTTCAGGTTCAAAAACATAAAAAATCTGTACTTAATAACTTGCTCATCAATTCTTTAGTTGCATTTTTTATAAAAAATGTCTACTTCTATAATAGGAGCAAGTTAAAGAGTACTGTATTTTAGAACCAAAAATAAAAATCTGCGTAAATGCATTTTCATGTTCAAAAACATAAAAAATCTGTACTTAATAACTTGCTCATCAATTATTTAGTTGCATTTTTTATTAAAAATGTCTACTTTCCAAATAGGAGCAAGTTAAAGAGTACTGTATTTCAGATCGAAAAATTAAAATCTGCATAAATGCATTTTCAGGTTCAAAAACATAAAAAATCTGTACTTAATAACTTGCTCATCAATTCTTTAGTTGCATTTTTTATTAAAAATGTCTACTTCTATAATAGGAGCAAGTTAAAGAGTACTGTATTTTAGAACCAAAAATAAAAATCTGCGTAAATGCATTTTCAGGTTCAAAAACATAAAAAATCTGTACTCAATAACTTGCTCATCAATTATTTAGTTGCATTTTTCATTAAAAATGTCTACTTCCCAAATAGGAGCAAGTTAAAGAGTACTGTATTTTAGAACCAAAAATAAAAATCTGCGTAAATGCATTTTCAGGTTCAAAAACATAAAAAATCTGTACTCAATAACTTGCTCATCAATTATTTAGTTGCATTTTTCATTAAAAATGTCTACTTCTATAATAGGAGCAAGTTAAAGAGTACTGTATTTTAGAACCAAAAATAAAAATCTGCGTAAATGCATTTTCATGTTCAAAAACATAAAAAATCTGTACTTAATAACTTGCTCATCAATTATTTAGTTGCATTTTTTATTAAAAATGTCTACTTTCCAAATAGGAGCAAGTTAAAGAGTACTGTATTTCAGATCGAAAAATTAAAATCTGCATAAATGCATTTTCAGGTTCAAAAACATAAAAAATCTGTACTTAATAACTTGCTCATCAATTATTTAGTTGCATTTTTTATTAAAAATGTCTACTTCTATAATAGGAGCAAGTTAAAGAGTACTGTATTTCAGATCGAAAAATTAAAATCTGCATAAATGCATTTTCAGGTTCAAAAACATAAAAAATCTGTACTTAATAACTTGCTCATCAATTATTTAGTTGCATTTTTTATTAAAAATGTCTACTTTCCAAATAGGAGCAAGTTAAAGAGTACTGTATTTCAGATCGAAAAATTAAAATCTGCATAAATGCAGTTTCAGGTTCAAAAACATAAAAAATCTGTACTTAATAACTTGCTCATCAATTATTTAGTTGCATTTTTTATTAAAAATGTCTACTTTCCAAATAGGAGCAAGTTAAAGAGTACTGTATTTCAGATCGAAAAATTAAAATCTGCATAAATGCAGTTTCAGGTTCAAAAACATAAAAAATCTGTACTTAATAACTTGCTCATCAATTCTTTAGTTGCATTTTTTATTAAAAATGTCTACTTCCCAAATAGGAGCAAGTTAAAGAGTACTGTATTTCAGATCGAAAAATTAAAATCTGCATAAATGCATTTTCAGGTTCAAAAACATAAAAAATCTGTACTTAATAACTTGCTCATCAATTATTTAGTTGCATTTTTCATTAAAAATGTCTACTTCCCAAATAGGAGCAAGTTAAAGAGTACTGTATTTCAGATCGAAAAATTAAAATCTGCATAAATGCATTTTCAGGTTCAAAAACATAAAAAATCTGTACTTAATAACTTGCTCATCAATTATTTAGTTGCATTTTTTATTAAAAATGTCTACTTTCCAAATAGGAGCAAGTTAAAGAGTACTGTATTTCAGATCGAAAAATTAAAATCTGCATAAATGCAGTTTCAGGTTCAAAAACATAAAAAATCTGTACTTAATAACTTGCTCATCAATTCTTTAGTTGCATTTTTTATTAAAAATGTCTACTTCTATAATAGGAGCAAGTTAAAGAGTACTGTATTTTAGAACCAAAAATAAAAATCTGCGTAAATGCATTTTCATGTTCAAAAACATAAAAAATCTGTACTTAATAACTTGCTCATCAATTATTTAGTTGCATTTTTTATTAAAAATGTCTACTTTCCAAATAGGAGCAAGTTAAAGAGTACTGTATTTCAGATCGAAAAATTAAAATCTGCATAAATGCATTTTCAGGTTCAAAAACATAAAAAATCTATACTTAATAACTTGCTCATCAATTATTTAGTTGCATTTTTTATTAAAAATGTCTACTTCTATAATAGGAGCAAGTTAAAGAGTACTGTATTTTAGAACCAAAAATAAAAATCTGCGTAAATGCATTTTCATGTTCAAAAACATAAAAAATCTGTACTTAATAACTTGCTCATCAATTATTTAGTTGCATTTTTCATTAAAAATGTCTACTTTCCAAATAGGAGCAAGTTAAAGAGTACTGTATTTCAGATCGAAAAATTAAAATCTGCATAAATGCATTTTCAGGTTCAAAAACATAAAAAATCTGTACTTAATAACTTGCTCATCAATTATTTAGTTACATTTTTTATTAAAAATGTCTACTTTCCAAATAGGAGCAAGTTAAAGAGTACTGTATTTCAGATCGAAAAATTAAAATCTGCATAAATGCATTTTCAGGTTCAAAAACATAAAAAATCTGTACTTAATAACTTGCTCATCAATTATTTAGTTGCATTTTTTATTAAAAATGTCTACTTTCCAAATAGGAGCAAGTTAAAGAGTACTGTATTTCAGATCGAAAAATTAAAATCTGCATAAATGCATTTTCAGGTTCAAAAACATAAAAAATCTGTACTTAATAACTTGCTCATCAATTATTTAGTTACATTTTTTATTAAAAATGTCTACTTTCCAAATAGGAGCAAGTTAAAGAGTACTGTATTTCAGATCGAAAAATTAAAATCTGCATAAATGCATTTTCAGGTTCAAAAACATAAAAAATCTGTACTTAATAACTTGCTCATCAATTATTTAGTTGCATTTTTTATTAAAAATGTCTACTTCTATAATAGGAGCAAGTTAAAGAGTACTGTATTTCAGATCGAAAAATTAAAATCTGCATAAATGCATTTTCAGGTTCAAAAACATAAAAAATCTGTACTTAATAACTTGCTCATCAATTCTTTAGTTGCATTTTTTATAAAAAATGTCTACTTCTATAATAGGAGCAAGTTAAAGAGTACTGTATTTTAGAACCAAAAATAAAAATCTGCGTAAATGCATTTTCATGTTCAAAAACATAAAAAATCTGTACTTAATAACTTGCTCATCAATTATTTAGTTGCATTTTTTATTAAAAATGTCTACTTTCCAAATAGGAGCAAGTTAAAGAGTACTGTATTTCAGATCGAAAAATTAAAATCTGCATAAATGCATTTTCAGGTTCAAAAACATAAAAAATCTGTACTTAATAACTTGCTCATCAATTCTTTAGTTGCATTTTTTATTAAAAATGTCTACTTCTATAATAGGAGCAAGTTAAAGAGTACTGTATTTTAGAACCAAAAATAAAAATCTGCGTAAATGCATTTTCAGGTTCAAAAACATAAAAAATCTGTACTCAATAACTTGCTCATCAATTATTTAGTTGCATTTTTCATTAAAAATGTCTACTTCCCAAATAGGAGCAAGTTAAAGAGTACTGTATTTTAGAACCAAAAATAAAAATCTGCGTAAATGCATTTTCAGGTTCAAAAACATAAAAAATCTGTACTCAATAACTTGCTCATCAATTATTTAGTTGCATTTTTCATTAAAAATGTCTACTTCCCAAATAGGAGCAAGTTAAAGAGTACTGTATTTTAGAACCAAAAATAAAAATCTGCGTAAATGCATTTTCATGTTCAAAAACATAAAAAATCTGTACTTAATAACTTGCTCATCAATTATTTAGTTGCATTTTTTATTAAAAATGTCTACTTTCCAAATAGGAGCAAGTTAAAGAGTACTGTATTTCAGATCGAAAAATTAAAATCTGCATAAATGCATTTTCAGGTTCAAAAACATAAAAAATCTGTACTTAATAACTTGCTCATCAATTATTTAGTTGCATTTTTTATTAAAAATGTCTACTTCTATAATAGGAGCAAGTTAAAGAGTACTGTATTTCAGATCGAAAAATTAAAATCTGCATAAATGCATTTTCAGGTTCAAAAACATAAAAAATCTGTACTTAATAACTTGCTCATCAATTATTTAGTTGCATTTTTTATTAAAAATGTCTACTTTCCAAATAGGAGCAAGTTAAAGAGTACTGTATTTCAGATCGAAAAATTAAAATCTGCATAAATGCATTTTCAGGTTCAAAAACATAAAAAATCTGTACTCAATAACTTGCTCATCAATTATTTAGTTGCATTTTTCATTAAAAATGTCTACTTCCCAAATAGGAGCAAGTTAAAGAGTACTGTATTTCAGATCGAAAAATTAAAATCTGCATAAATGCATTTTCAGGTTCAAAAACATAAAAAATCTGAACTCAATAACTTGCTCATCAATTATTTAGTTGCATTTTTCATTAAAAATGTCTACTTCTATAATAGGAGCAAGTTAAAGAGTACTGTATTTTAGAACTAAAAATAAAAATCTGCGTAAATGCATTTTCAGGTTCAAAAACAAAAAAAATCTGTACTCAATAACTTGCTCATCAATTATTTAGTTGCATTTTTTATTAAAAATGTCTACTTCTATAATAGGAGCAAGTTAAAGAGTACTGTATTTTAGAACCAAAAATAAAAATCTGCGTAAATGCATTTTCAGGTTCAAAAACATAAAAAATCTGTACTCAATAACTTGCTCATCAATTATTTAGTTGCATTTTTTATTAAAAATGTCTACTTCTATAATAGGAGCAAGTTAAAGAGTACTGTATTTTAGAACCAAAAATAAAAATCTGCGTAAATGCATTTTCATGTTCAAAAACATAAAAAATCTGTACTTAATAACTTGCTCATCAATTATTTAGTTGCATTTTTTATTAAAAATGTCTACTTTCCAAATAGGAGCAAGTTAAAGAGAACTGTATTTCAGATCGAAAAATTAAAATCTGCATAAATGCATTTTCAGGTTCAAAAACATAAAAAATCTGTACTTAATAACTTGCTCATCAATTCTTTAGTTGCATTTTTTATTAAAAATGTCTACTTCTATAATAGGAGCAAGTTAAAGAGTACTGTATTTTAGAACCAAAAATAAAAATCTGCGTAAATGCATTTTCATGTTCAAAAACATAAAAAATCTGTACTTAATAACTTGCTCATCAATTATTTAGTTGCATTTTTTATTAAAAATGTCTACTTTCCAAATAGGAGCAAGTTAAAGAGTACTGTATTTCAGATCGAAAAATTAAAATCTGCATAAATGCATTTTCAGGTTCAAAAACATAAAAAATCTGTACTTAATAACTTGCTCATCAATTCTTTAGTTGCATTTTTTATTAAAAATGTCTACTTCTATAATAGGAGCAAGTTAAAGAGTACTGTATTTTAGAACCAAAAATAAAAATCTGCGTAAATGCATTTTCATGTTCAAAAACATAAAAAATCTGTACTTAATAACTTGCTCATCAATTATTTAGTTGCATTTTTTATTAAAAATGTCTACTTTCCAAATAGGAGCAAGTTAAAGAGTACTGTATTTCAGATCGAAAAATTAAAATCTGCATAAATGCATTTTCAGGTTCAAAAACATAAAAAATCTGTACTTAATAACTTGCTCATCAATTCTTTAGTTGCATTTTTTATTAAAAATGTCTACTTCTATAATAGGAGCAAGTTAAAGAGTACTGTATTTTAGAACCAAAAATAAAAATCTGCGTAAATGCATTTTCATGTTCAAAAACATAAAAAATCTGTACTTAATAACTTGCTCATCAATTATTTAGTTGCATTTTTTATTAAAAATGTCTACTTTCCAAATAGGAGCAAGTTAAAGAGAACTGTATTTCAGATCGAAAAATTAAAATCTGCATAAATGCATTTTCAGGTTCAAAAACATAAAAAATCTGTACTTAATAACTTGCTCATCAATTATTTAGTTGCATTTTTTATTAAAAATGTCTACTTTCCAAATAGGAGCAAGTTAAAGAGTACTGTATTTCAGATCGAAAAATTAAAATCTGCATAAATGCATTTTCAGGTTCAAAAACATAAAAAATCTGTACTTAATAACTTGCTCATCAATTCTTTAGTTGCATTTTTTATTAAAAATGTCTACTTTTATAATAGGAGCAAGTTAAAGAGTACTGTATTTTAGAACCAAAAATAAAAATCTGCGTAAATGCATTTTCATGTTCAAAAACATAAAAAATCTGTACTTAATAACTTGCTCATCAATTATTTAGTTGCATTTTTTATTAAAAATGTCTACTTTCCAAATAGGAGCAAGTTAAAGAGTACTGTATTTCAGATCGAAAAATTAAAATCTGCATAAATGCATTTTCAGGTTCAAAAACATAAAAAATCTGTACTTAATAACTTGCTCATCAATTCTTTAGTTGCATTTTTTATTAAAAATGTCTACTTTTATAATAGGAGCAAGTTAAAGAGTACTGTATTTTAGAACCAAAAATAAAAATCTGCGTAAATGCATTTTCAGGTTCAAAAACATAAAAAATCTGTACTTAATAACTTGCTCATCAATTATTTAGTTGCATTTTTTATTAAAAATGTCTACTTTCCAAATAGGAGCAAGTTAAAGAGTACTGTATTTCAGATCGAAAAATTAAAATCTGCATAAATGCATTTTCAGGTTCAAAAACATAAAAAATCTGTACTTAATAACTTGCTCATCAATTCTTTAGTTGCATTTTTTATTAAAAATGTCTACTTTTATAATAGGAGCAAGTTAAAGAGTACTGTATTTTAGAACCAAAAATAAAAATCTGCGTAAATGCATTTTCATGTTCAAAAACATAAAAAATCTGTACTTAATAACTTGCTCATCAATTATTTAGTTGCATTTTTTATTAAAAATGTCTACTTTCCAAATAGGAGCAAGTTAAAGAGTACTGTATTTCAGATCGAAAAATTAAAATCTGCATAAATGCATTTTCAGGTTCAAAAACATAAAAAATCTGTACTTAATAACTTGCTCATCAATTCTTTAGTTGCATTTTTTATTAAAAATGTCTACTTCTATAATAGGAGCAAGTTAAAGAGTACTGTATTTTAGAACCAAAAATAAAAATCTGCGTAAATGCATTTTCAGGTTCAAAAACATAAAAAATCTGTACTTAATAACTTGCTCATCAATTATTTAGTTGCATTTTTTATTAAAAATGTCTACTTCTATAATAGGAGCAAGTTAAAGAGTACTGTATTTCAGATCGAAAAATTAAAATCTGCATAAATGCATTTTCAGGTTCAAAAACATAAAAAATCTGTACTTAATAACTTGCTCATCAATTCTTTAGTTGCATTTTTTATTAAAAATGTCTACTTCTATAATAGGAGCAAGTTAAAGAGTACTGTATTTCAGATCGAAAAATTAAAATCTGCGTAAATGCATTTTCATGTTCAAAAACATAAAAAATCTGTACTCAATAACTTGCTCATCAATTCTTTAGTTGCATTTTTTATTAAAAATGTCTACTTCTATAATAGGAGCAAGTTAAAGAGTACTGTATTTTAGAGCCAAAAATTAAAATCTGCGTAAATGCATTTTCAGGTTCAAAAACATAAAAAATCTGTACTTAATAACTTGCTCATCAATTCTTTAGTTGCATTTTTTATTAAAAATGTCTACTTCTATAATAGGAGCAAGTTAAAGAGTACTGTATTTTAGAGCCAAAAATTAAAATCTGCGTAAATGCATTTTCAGGTTCAAAAACATAAAAAATCTGTACTTAATAACTTGCTCATCAATTATTTAGTTGCATTTTTCATTAAAAATGTCTACTTCCCAAATAGGAGCAAGTTAAAGAGTACTGTATTTCAGATCGAAAAATTAAAATCTGCATAAATGCATTTTCAGGTTCAAAAACATAAAAAATCTGTACTTAATAACTTGCTCATCAATTATTTAGTTGCATTTTTTATTAAAAATGTCTACTTCTATAATAGGAGCAAGTTAAAGAGTACTGTATTTCAGATCGAAAAATTAAAATCTGCATAAATGCATTTTCAGGTTCAAAAACATAAAAAATCTGTACTTAATAACTTGCTCATCAATTCTTTAGTTGCATTTTTTATTAAAAATGTCTACTTCTATAATAGGAGCAAGTTAAAGAGTACTGTATTTTAGAACCAAAAATAAAAATCTGCGTAAATGCATTTTCAGGTTCAAAAACATAAAAAATCTGTACTTAATAACTTGCTCATCAATTATTTAGTTGCATTTTTCATTAAAAATGTCTACTTCCCAAATAGGAGCAAGTTAAAGAGTACTGTATTTCAGATCGAAAAATTAAAATCTGCATAAATGCATTTTCAGGTTCAAAAACATAAAAAATCTGTACTTAATAACTTGCTCATCAATTCTTTAGTTGCATTTTTTATTAAAAATGTCTACTTCTATAATAGGAGCAAGTTAAAGAGTACTGTATTTCAGATCGAAAAATTAAAATCTGCGTAAATGCATTTTCATGTTCAAAAACATAAAAAATCTGTACTCAATAACTTGCTCATCAATTCTTTAGTTGCATTTTTTATTAAAAATGTCTACTTCTATAATAGGAGCAAGTTAAAGAGTACTGTATTTTAGAGCCAAAAATTAAAATCTGCGTAAATGCATTTTCAGGTTCAAAAACATAAAAAATCTGTACTTAATAACTTGCTCATCAATTCTTTAGTTGCATTTTTTATTAAAAATGTCTACTTCTATAATAGGAGCAAGTTAAAGAGTACTGTATTTTAGAGCCAAAAATTAAAATCTGCGTAAATGCATTTTCAGGTTCAAAAACATAAAAAATCTGTACTTAATAACTTGCTCATCAATTATTTAGTTGCATTTTTCATTAAAAATGTCTACTTCCCAAATAGGAGCAAGTTAAAGAGTACTGTATTTCAGATCGAAAAATTAAAATCTGCATAAATGCATTTTCAGGTTCAAAAACATAAAAAATCTGTACTTAATAACTTGCTCATCAATTATTTAGTTGCATTTTTTATTAAAAATGTCTACTTTCCAAATAGGAGCAAGTTAAAGAGTACTGTATTTCAGATCGAAAAATTAAAATCTGCATAAATGCATTTTCAGGTTCAAAAACATAAAAAATCTGTACTTAATAACTTGCTCATCAATTCTTTAGTTGCATTTTTTATTAAAAATGTCTACTTCTATAATAGGAGCAAGTTAAAGAGTACTGTATTTTAGAACCAAAAATAAAAATCTGCGTAAATGCATTTTCAGGTTCAAAAACATAAAAAATCTGTACTTAATAACTTGCTCATCAATTATTTAGTTGCATTTTTTATTAAAAATGTCTACTTCTATAATAGGAGCAAGTTAAAGAGTACTGTATTTCAGATCGAAAAATTAAAATCTGCATAAATGCATTTTCAGGTTCAAAAACATAAAAAATCTGTACTCAATAACTTGCTCATCAATTCTTTAGTTGCATTTTTTATTAAAAATGTCTACTTCTATAATAGGAGCAAGTTAAAGAGTACTGTATTTTAGAGCCAAAAATTAAAATCTGCGTAAATGCATTTTCATGTTCAAAAACATAAAAAATCTGTACTCAATAACTTGCTCATCAATTCTTTAGTTGCATTTTTTATTAAAAATGTCTACTTCTATAATAGGAGCAAGTTAAAGAGTACTGTATTTTAGAGCCAAAAATTAAAATCTGCGTAAATGCATTTTCAGGTTCAAAAACATAAAAAATCTGTACTTAATAACTTGCTCATCAATTCTTTAGTTGCATTTTTTATTAAAAATGTCTACTTCTATAATAGGAGCAAGTTAAAGAGTACTGTATTTTAGAGCCAAAAATTAAAATCTGCGTAAATGCATTTTCAGGTTCAAAAACATAAAAAATCTGTACTTAATAACTTGCTCATCAATTCTTTAGTTGCATTTTTCATTAAAAATGTCTACTTCCCAAATAGGAGCAAGTTAAAGAGTACTGTATTTCAGATCGAAAAATTAAAATCTGCATAAATGCATTTTCAGGTTCAAAAACATAAAAAATCTGTACTTAATAACTTGCTCATCAATTATTTAGTTGCATTTTTTATTAAAAATGTCTACTTCCCAAATAGGAGCAAGTTAAAGAGTACTGTATTTCAGATCGAAAAATTAAAATCTGCATAAATGCATTTTCAGGTTCAAAAACATTAAAAATCTGTACTTAATAACTTGCTCATCAATTATTTAGTTGCATTTTTCATTAAAAATGTCTACTTCCCAAACAGGAGCAAGTTAAAGAGTACTGTATTTTAGATCGAAAAATTAAAATCTGCATAAATGCATTTTCAGGTTCAAAAACATAAAAAATCTGTACTCAATAACTTGCTCATCAATTATTTAGTTGCATTTTTCATTAAAAATGTCTACTTCCCAAATAGGAGCAAGTTAAAGAGTACTGTATTTTAGAACCAAAAATAAAAATCTGCGTAAATGCATTTTCATGTTCAAAAACATAAAAAATCTGTACTCAATAACTTGCTCATCAATTATTTAGTTGCATTTTTCATTAAAAATGTCTACTTCCCAAATAGGAGCAAGTTAAAGAGTACTGTATTTCAGATCGAAAAATTAAAATCTGCATAAATGCATTTTCAGGTTCAAAAACATAAAAAATCTGTACTCAATAACTTGCTCATCAATTATTTAGTTGCATTTTTCATTAAAAATGTCTACTTCCCAAATAGGAGCAAGTTAAAGAGTACTGTATTTTAGAACCAAAAATAAAAATCTGCGTAAATGCATTTTCATGTTCAAAAACATAAAAAATCTGTACTCAATAACTTGCTCATCAATTATTTAGTTGCATTTTTCATTAAAAATGTCTACTTCCCAAATAGGAGCAAGTTAAAGAGTACTGTATTTTAGAACCAAAAATAAAAATCTGCGTAAATGCATTTTCATGTTCAAAAACATAAAAAATCTGTACTCAATAACTTGCTCATCAATTATTTAGTTGCATTTTTCATTAAAAATGTCTACTTCCCAAATAGGAGCAAGTTAAAGAGTACTGTATTTCAGATCGAAAAATTAAAATCTGCATAAATGCATTTTCAGGTTCAAAAACATAAAAAATCTGTACTCAATAACTTGCTCATCAATTATTTAGTTGCATTTTTCATTAAAAATGTCTACTTCCCAAATAGGAGCAAGTTAAAGAGTACTGTATTTCAGATCGAAAAATTAAAATCTGCATAAATGCATTTTCAGGTTCAAAAACATAAAAAATCTGTACTCAATAACTTGCTCATCAATTATTTAGTTGCATTTTTCATTAAAAATGTCTACTTCCCAAATAGGAGCAAGTTAAAGAGTACTGTATTTCAGATCGAAAAATTAAAATCTGCATAAATGCATTTTCAGGTTCAAAAACATAAAAAATCTGTACTCAATAACTTGCTCATCAATTATTTAGTTGCATTTTTCATTAAAAATGTCTACTTCCCAAATAGGAGCAAGTTAAAGAGTACTGTATTTCAGATCGAAAAATTAAAATCTGCATAAATGCATTTTCAGGTTCAAAAACATAAAAAATCTGTACTCAATAACTTGCTCATCAATTATTTAGTTGCATTTTTCATTAAAAATGTCTACTTCCCAAATAGGAGCAAGTTAAAGAGTACTGTATTTAAGATCGAAAAATTAAAATCTGCATAAATGCATTTTCAGGTTCAAAAACATAAAAAATCTGTACTCAATAACTTGCTCATCAATTATTTAGTTGCATTTTTCATTAAAAATGTCTACTTTCCAAATAGGAGCAAGTTAAAGAGTACTGTATTTTAGAGCCAAAAATTAAAATCTGCGTAAATGCATTTTCAGGTTCAAAAACATAAAAAATCTGTACTCAATAACTTGCTCATCAATTATTTAGTTGCATTTTTCATTAAAAATGTCTACTTCCCAAATAGGAGCAAGTTAAAGAGTACTGTATTTCAGATCGAAAAATTAAAATCTGCATAAATGCATTTTCAGGTTCAAAAACATAAAAAATCTGTACTCAATAACTTGCTCATCAATTATTTAGTTGCATTTTTCATTAAAAATGTCTACTTCCCAAATAGGAGCAAGTTAAAGAGTACTGTATTTCAGATCGAAAAATTAAAATCTGCATAAATGCATTTTCAGGTTCAAAAACATAAAAAATCTGTACTCAATAACTTGCTCATCAATTATTTAGTTGCATTTTTCATTAAAAATGTCTACTTCCCAAATAGGAGCAAGTTAAAGAGTACTGTATTTCAGATCGAAAAATTAAAATCTGCATAAATGCATTTTCAGGTTCAAAAACATAAAAAATCTGTACTCAATAACTTGCTCATCAATTATTTAGTTGCATTTTTCATTAAAAATGTCTACTTTCCAAATAGGAGCAAGTTAAAGAGTACTGTATTTCAGATCGAAAAATTAAAATCTGCATAAATGCATTTTCAGGTTCAAAAACATAAAAAATCTGTACTCAATAACTTGCTCATCAATTATTTAGTTGCATTTTTCATTAAAAATGTCTACTTCCCAAATAGGAGCAAGTTAAAGAGTACTGTATTTCAGATCGAAAAATTAAAATCTGCATAAATGCATTTTCAGGTTCAAAAACATAAAAAATCTGTACTCAATAACTTGCTCATCAATTATTTAGTTGCATTTTTCATTAAAAATGTCTACTTTCCAAATAGGAGCAAGTTAAAGAGTACTGTATTTTAGAGCCAAAAATTAAAATCTGCGTAAATGCATTTTCATGTTCAAAAACATAAAAAATCTGTACTCAATAACTTGCTCATCAATTATTTAGTTGCATTTTTTATTAAAAATGTCTACTTTCCAAATAGGAGCAAGTTAAAGAGTACTGTATTTTAGAGCCAAAAATTAAAATCTGCGTAAATGCATTTTCATGTTCAAAAACATAAAAAATCTGTACTCAATAACTTGCTCATCAATTATTTAGTTGCATTTTTCATTAAAAATGTCTACTTCCCAAATAGGAGCAAGTTAAAGAGTACTGTATTTCAGATCGAAAAATTAAAATCTGCATAAATGCATTTTCAGGTTCAAAAACATAAAAAATCTGTACTCAATAACTTGCTCATCAATTATTTAGTTGCATTTTTCATTAAAAATGTCTACTTCCCAAATAGGAGCAAGTTAAAGAGTACTGTATTTCAGATCGAAAAATTAAAATCTGCATAAATGCATTTTCAGGTTCAAAAACATAAAAAATCTGTACTCAATAACTTGCTCATCAATTATTTAGTTGCATTTTTCATTAAAAATGTCTACTTCCCAAATAGGAGCAAGTTAAAGAGTACTGTATTTCAGATCGAAAAATTAAAATCTGCATAAATGCATTTTCAGGTTCAAAAACATAAAAAATCTGTACTCAATAACTTGCTCATCAATTATTTAGTTGCATTTTTCATTAAAAATGTCTACTTCCCAAATAGGAGCAAGTTAAAGAGTACTGTATTTCAGATCGAAAAATTAAAATCTGCATAAATGCATTTTCAGGTTCAAAAACATAAAAAATCTGTACTCAATAACTTGCTCATCAATTATTTAGTTGCATTTTTCATTAAAAATGTCTACTTCCCAAATAGGAGCAAGTTAAAGAGTACTGTATTTTAGAACCAAAAATAAAAATCTGCGTAAATGCATTTTCATGTTCAAAAACATAAAAAATCTGTACTCAATAACTTGCTCATCAATTATTTAGTTGCATTTTTCATTAAAAATGTCTACTTCCCAAATAGGAGCAAGTTAAAGAGTACTGTATTTTAGAACCAAAAATAAAAATCTGCGTAAATGCATTTTCATGTTCAAAAACATAAAAAATCTGTACTCAATAACTTGCTCATCAATTATTTAGTTGCATTTTTCATTAAAAATGTCTACTTCCCAAATAGGAGCAAGTTAAAGAGTACTGTATTTTAGAACCAAAAATAAAAATCTGCGTAAATGCATTTTCATGTTCAAAAACATAAAAAATCTGTACTCAATAACTTGCTCATCAATTATTTAGTTGCATTTTTCATTAAAAATGTCTACTTCCCAAATAGGAGCAAGTTAAAGAGTACTGTATTTTAGAACCAAAAATAAAAATCTGCGTAAATGCATTTTCATGTTCAAAAACATAAAAAATCTGTACTTAATAACTTGCTCATCAATTCTTTAGTTGCATTTTTTATTAAAAATGTCTACTTCTATAATAGGAGCAAGTTAAAGAGTACTGTATTTTAGAGCCAAAAATTAAAATCTGCGTAAATGCATTTTCAGGTTCAAAAACATAAAAAATCTGTACTCAATAACTTGCTCATCAATTATTTAGTTGCATTTTTCATTAAAAATGTCTACTTCCCAAATAGGAGCAAGTTAAAGAGTACTGTATTTCAGATCGAAAAATTAAAATCTGCATAAATGCATTTTCAGGTTCAAAAACATAAAAAATCTGTACTCAATAACTTGCTCATCAATTATTTAGTTGCATTTTTCATTAAAAATGTCTACTTCCCAAATAGGAGCAAGTTAAAGAGTACTGTATTTTAGAGCCAAAAATTAAAATCTGCGTAAATGCATTTTCAGGTTCAAAAACATAAAAAATCTGTACTCAATAACTTGCTCATCAATTATTTAGTTGCATTTTTTATTAAAAATGTCTACTTCTATAATAGGAGCAAGTTAAAGAGTACTGTATTTTAGAGCCAAAAATTAAAATCTGCGTAAATGCATTTTCAGGTTCAAAAACATAAAAAATCTGTACTCAATAACTTGCTCATCAATTATTTAGTTGCATTTTTCATTAAAAATGTCTACTTCCCAAATAGGAGCAAGTTAAAGAGTACTGTATTTCAGATCGAAAAATTAAAATCTGCATAAATGCATTTTCAGGTTCAAAAACATAAAAAATCTGTACTCAATAACTTGCTCATCAATTATTTAGTTGCATTTTTCATTAAAAATGTCTACTTCCCAAATAGGAGCAAGTTAAAGAGTACTGTATTTTAGAGCCAAAAATTAAAATCTGCGTAAATGCATTTTCAGGTTCAAAAACATAAAAAATCTGTACTTAATAACTTGCTCATCAATTCTTTAGTTGCATTTTTTATTAAAAATGTCTACTTCTATAATAGGAGCAAGTTAAAGAGTACTGTATTTTAGAGCCAAAAATTAAAATCTGCGTAAATGCATTTTCAGGTTCAAAAACATAAAAAATCTGTACTCAATAACTTGCTCATCAATTATTTAGTTGCATTTTTCATTAAAAATGTCTACTTCCCAAATAGGAGCAAGTTAAAGAGTACTGTATTTCAGATCGAAAAATTAAAATCTGCATAAATGCATTTTCAGGTTCAAAAACATAAAAAATCTGTACTCAATAACTTGCTCATCAATTATTTAGTTGCATTTTTCATTAAAAATGTCTACTTCCCAAATAGGAGCAAGTTAAAGAGTACTGTATTTCAGATCGAAAAATTAAAATCTGCATAAATGCATTTTCAGGTTCAAAAACATAAAAAATCTGTACTCAATAACTTGCTCATCAATTATTTAGTTGCATTTTTCATTAAAAATGTCTACTTCCCAAATAGGAGCAAGTTAAAGAGTACTGTATTTTAGAACCAAAAATAAAAATCTGCGTAAATGCATTTTCAGGTTCAAAAACATAAAAAATCTGTACTCAATAACTTGCTCATCAATTATTTAGTTGCATTTTTCATTAAAAATGTCTACTTCCCAAATAGGAGCAAGTTAAAGAGTACTGTATTTTAGAACCAAAAATAAAAATCTGCGTAAATGCATTTTCATGTTCAAAAACATAAAAAATCTGTACTCAATAACTTGCTCATCAATTATTTAGTTGCATTTTTCATTAAAAATGTCTACTTCCCAAATAGGAGCAAGTTAAAGAGTACTGTATTTTAGAACCAAAAATAAAAATCTGCGTAAATGCATTTTCATGTTCAAAAACATAAAAAATCTGTACTTAATAACTTGCTCATCAATTCTTTAGTTGCATTTTTTATTAAAAATGTCTACTTCTATAATAGGAGCAAGTTAAAGAGTACTGTATTTTAGAGCCAAAAATTAAAATCTGCGTAAATGCATTTTCAGGTTCAAAAACATAAAAAATCTGTACTCAATAACTTGCTCATCAATTATTTAGTTGCATTTTTCATTAAAAATGTCTACTTCCCAAATAGGAGCAAGTTAAAGAGTACTGTATTTCAGATCGAAAAATTAAAATCTGCATAAATGCATTTTCAGGTTCAAAAACATAAAAAATCTGTACTCAATAACTTGCTCATCAATTATTTAGTTGCATTTTTCATTAAAAATGTCTACTTCCCAAATAGGAGCAAGTTAAAGAGTACTGTATTTTAGAGCCAAAAATTAAAATCTGCGTAAATGCATTTTCAGGTTCAAAAACATAAAAAATCTGTACTCAATAACTTGCTCATCAATTATTTAGTTGCATTTTTCATTAAAAATGTCTACTTCCCAAATAGGAGCAAGTTAAAGAGTACTGTATTTCAGATCGAAAAATTAAAATCTGCATAAATGCATTTTCAGGTTCAAAAACATAAAAAATCTGTACTCAATAACTTGCTCATCAATTATTTAGTTGCATTTTTTATTAAAAATGTCTACTTCTATAATAGGAGCAAGTTAAAGAGTACTGTATTTTAGAGCCAAAAATTAAAATCTGCGTAAATGCATTTTCAGGTTCAAAAACATAAAAAATCTGTACTCAATAACTTGCTCATCAATTATTTAGTTGCATTTTTCATTAAAAATGTCTACTTCCCAAATAGGAGCAAGTTAAAGAGTACTGTATTTCAGATCGAAAAATTAAAATCTGCATAAATGCATTTTCAGGTTCAAAAACATAAAAAATCTGTACTCAATAACTTGCTCATCAATTATTTAGTTGCATTTTTCATTAAAAATGTCTACTTCCCAAATAGGAGCAAGTTAAAGAGTACTGTATTTTAGAGCCAAAAATTAAAATCTGCGTAAATGCATTTTCAGGTTCAAAAACATAAAAAATCTGTACTTAATAACTTGCTCATCAATTCTTTAGTTGCATTTTTTATTAAAAATGTCTACTTCTATAATAGGAGCAAGTTAAAGAGTACTGTATTTTAGAGCCAAAAATTAAAATCTGCGTAAATGCATTTTCAGGTTCAAAAACATAAAAAATCTGTACTCAATAACTTGCTCATCAATTATTTAGTTGCATTTTTCATTAAAAATGTCTACTTCCCAAATAGGAGCAAGTTAAAGAGTACTGTATTTCAGATCGAAAAATTAAAATCTGCATAAATGCATTTTCAGGTTCAAAAACATAAAAAATCTGTACTCAATAACTTGCTCATCAATTATTTAGTTGCATTTTTCATTAAAAATGTCTACTTCCCAAATAGGAGCAAGTTAAAGAGTACTGTATTTCAGATCGAAAAATTAAAATCTGCATAAATGCATTTTCAGGTTCAAAAACATAAAAAATCTGTACTCAATAACTTGCTCATCAATTATTTAGTTGCATTTTTCATTAAAAATGTCTACTTCCCAAATAGGAGCAAGTTAAAGAGTACTGTATTTTAGAACCAAAAATAAAAATCTGCGTAAATGCATTTTCAGGTTCAAAAACATAAAAAATCTGTACTCAATAACTTGCTCATCAATTATTTAGTTGCATTTTTCATTAAAAATGTCTACTTCCCAAATAGGAGCAAGTTAAAGAGTACTGTATTTTAGAACCAAAAATAAAAATCTGCGTAAATGCATTTTCATGTTCAAAAACATAAAAAATCTGTACTCAATAACTTGCTCATCAATTATTTAGTTGCATTTTTCATTAAAAATGTCTACTTCCCAAATAGGAGCAAGTTAAAGAGTACTGTATTTTAGAACCAAAAATAAAAATCTGCGTAAATGCATTTTCATGTTCAAAAACATAAAAAATCTGTACTCAATAACTTGCTCATCAATTATTTAGTTGCATTTTTCATTAAAAATGTCTACTTCCCAAATAGGAGCAAGTTAAAGAGTACTGTATTTTAGAACCAAAAATAAAAATCTGCGTAAATGCATTTTCAGGTTCAAAAACATAAAAAATCTGTACTCAATAACTTGCTCATCAATTATTTAGTTGCATTTTTCATTAAAAATGTCTACTTTCCAAATAGGAGCAAGTTAAAGAGTACTGTATTTTAGAACCAAAAATAAAAATCTGCGTAAATGCATTTTCATGTTCAAAAACATAAAAAATCTGTACTCAATAACTTGCTCATCAATTATTTAGTTGCATTTTTCATTAAAAATGTCTACTTCCCAAATAGGAGCAAGTTAAAGAGTACTGTATTTTAGAACCAAAAATAAAAATCTGCGTAAATGCATTTTCATGTTCAAAAACATAAAAAATCTGTACTCAATAACTTGCTCATCAATTATTTAGTTGCATTTTTCATTAAAAATGTCTACTTCCCAAATAGGAGCAAGTTAAAGAGTACTGTATTTTAGAACCAAAAATAAAAATCTGCGTAAATGCATTTTCATGTTCAAAAACATAAAAAATCTGTACTCAATAACTTGCTCATCAATTATTTAGTTGCATTTTTCATTAAAAATGTCTACTTCCCAAATAGGAGCAAGTTAAAGAGTACTGTATTTCAGATCGAAAAATTAAAATCTGCATAAATGCATTTTCAGGTTCAAAAACATAAAAAATCTGTACTCAATAACTTGCTCATCAATTATTTAGTTGCATTTTTCATTAAAAATGTCTACTTCCCAAATAGGAGCAAGTTAAAGAGTACTGTATTTTAGAACCAAAAATAAAAATCTGCGTAAATGCATTTTCATGTTCAAAAACATAAAAAATCTGTACTCAATAACTTGCTCATCAATTATTTAGTTGCATTTTTCATTAAAAATGTCTACTTCCCAAATAGGAGCAAGTTAAAGAGTACTGTATTTTAGAACCAAAAATAAAAATCTGCGTAAATGCATTTTCATGTTCAAAAACGTAAAAAATCTGTACTCAATAACTTGCTCATCAATTATTTAGTTGCATTTTTCATTAAAAATGTCTACTTCTATAATAGGAGCAAGTTAAAGAGTACTGTATTTTAGAACCAAAAATAAAAATCTGCGTAAATGCATTTTCATGTTCAAAAACATAAAAAATCTGTACTCAATAACTTGCTCATCAATTATTTAGTTGCATTTTTCATTAAAAATGTCTACTTCCCAAATAGGAGCAAGTTAAAGAGTACTGTATTTTAGAACCAAAAATAAAAATCTGCGTAAATGCATTTTCAGGTTCAAAAACATAAAAAATCTGTACTCAATAACTTGCTCATCAATTATTTAGTTGCATTTTTCATTAAAAATGTCTACTTTCCAAATAGGAGCAAGTTAAAGAGTACTGTATTTTAGAGCCAAAATATAAAATCTGCGGAAATGCATTTTCAGGTTCAAAAACACAAAAAATCTGTACTCAATAACTTGCTCATCAATTATTTAGTTGCATTTTTCATTAAAAATGTCTACTTCCCAAATAGGAGCAAGTTAAAGAGTACTGTATTTCAGATCGAAAAATTAAAATCTGCATAAATGCATTTTCAGGTTCAAAAACATAAAAATTCTGTACTTAATAACTTGCTCATCAATTATTTAGTTGCATTTTTCATTAAAAATGTCTACTTCCCAAAATAAGCATTCTTAGGTTTTATTACCAAATGTACAGTATTTAATGAAAAATTTATTCTGCATACTGTCAAATATTACTCATACTCAAAATGCTTTGAAAAATATGGCGTTTCAGAAAACGCAATTTCGACATCTTTTAGGAATACTGTAAAATGACGAGTATTTTACTTTTATTGTAAAAAAGGTCGTTCTATTTAACGGTTAATATATTTATTTATAAAACATATAAAACAATTACACAAATTTACAGTTATATATATCAGATTTTCAAAAAACATTAGTATAATTTAATCAAAGATCAAGAACAACCGAATATTTTTCATCAGCAAGACAGAAAATCAAAGTTAAAGCATTTCTTTTGCAGGTTTCCCATTCACCATATTTTTTGAGTTCTCCATTTTGATAAATTCCAATTCGACATGGCAAAAATTTTGCAAGAAAATCAATATGTTCATCAGTTGCTGTAGGACTGGTAAAAAGATCAATAATTTCATCTGGAGATTTGGTGCCTAAAATTTACAAATAAAAAGCTTTGAACACATAATATTCAATAAAAACAAACTTGAAGTAATTAATTCTCGGCGGAAAGCATTATGGATGGCACCTTGAATTTTAGAAAATTTCACCATTTTTCCAGTAAAGAATAAGGAAAGGCAAGCATAGAAATTACGAGATTCAAAATTGTAAGGTTTGACATGACGAGAAAATGGAACAATTTTGGTAAAAACAACATCTCCCCAGAATTTGTAAGCTTCATTGCTGTATTCAACATCAAGCTTTTTGCACAATTCTTTGAGGACAGAATCACAAGGACGGCAAAATGAATAAACTTTGTGATCGTTAGATTGAATTCTTGGCCTAAAAAATGATATTAAAAAATTGAAACGAAAATCAAAAATAGTCACATTTTGATAGCAGGTACTTCAAGTATATCATAGTTATCATTTTCATCCAATGCTCTTTTAACCCTTGATCTTGAAGAAGATTCAGGTGAAGTTTCAGGAGATGTCAAAAATGTTGGAGAAGCAGAACGTGGATGATGATTTGAATAATCCCTAAAAATACATAATATAAAAACAGTGCGGTGTGAATTAATAACCTACGATTCGTATTCTTCTAAGTTTGATTCATTTGCACCATCATTGGCTGATAACGTTGTTCCATCATTCTCCAGAGCAGACAAAGGCTGAGATGCATTCTTTCTTAAATATGCAAATATTATTTATTTTTTAATAACAGAACAAATTATACCTCAAGGGTCTATAAAGACGATTAGCTAATGCATTCGCTTCAATAGGTTTTCCTCGTTTTAATAAATCTTGGATTTGCATTACATCCGAATAGTCTCTAGCATAACACATTGAACCATGATTACGTGGAGCAAAGACAATACCATATTTGAATCTAACAGTACGAGCACGGCATGAAAATCGTCGAGCAGAATATTTGGAGCAAAGCCAAGAATTCTTTCCTGAATTTCTTCCATATTCTCGAACTTTTGAGCGATCTTCAGCTTCTTTAACAATAAGACGATATTCGTTCTTCAAAGAATAAGATAATCCATATTCGTAATCATTACGTTTGACAGGTCTATGAGTATATAACAATTTCAAAATAGCAGGTCTATTAATGTCATCTTCAATAATATCATCGACGGTAGAGTATTCATGAAGAGATCGAATCATTCTTTGATATTCACGTTCTTGTTCCTTTTTCGTAGCCATTTTACCATGTAATAATTACCTGAAAAAGAAATATGTATGTAAGAATTAAAAATATAAACATTCATTCACGTTAAAAACAATTTTAAAAAAAAGGGAAAGCAATGGTTTTAAATTTGCATTGCTTTCAAAAAGAACTGGAGGCGTTTTTTTACTCAATCGATAAACAACAAAATTTTTGAACAAGAAAGGTGAAAAAAGCGAAATAAATTCCCCATAAATGCATTTAGCTTCAGTATCACATTTCATAAGCTAAACAGATGGAAAGATGCAACAAAAAATCGAAGTGAATAAAATAAAACACGAGAAAAAAAGCAAAACGGAGAAAGAATTATTAAAAAATTAGAAATTATTTATTCGCAAAAAAAATTTGTGAAGATTTGAGGAACAAAACAAGAGAGGAAGAGTTTGGCGAATGAAACACATTGCCAAACAAAATACAGTAAGACAAAAAAGTAAGACCTTTGGCACGGTATAACATCAGCGTCTTTTAACTAACTTAAATAAATATATTTTTTAAATAAGAAATTTAAAACTTTTTTAATCGCGTTTTTTAACCTAAAATTACTGTATTGTAACAAACAATTTTTGATAAAGTTTGGTACAAACCTACCAAAGCCAAAAAAAAGATTATACCAACCATTAATCTTTTTTTTGGTCAAAAGATAAATGGTCGAAAATTTATTGCGTGTATTTTTTTAGAATGTCTCTTTGTCGTTCTCTTTTTAAATTTTAATAAGACAAATGCACTTCTTTTCTTTTTTAAACCAGCTCTAAAGAATAAACAGCGGCAAAGTAGCCATTCTTTTTTCTATCTTTCGAAGAGGGTTATTGATTCATTTTTGTTGAAACAAAAAAACCAAATGCATTTGTTGAAGCTGTTGAAATTTTTGAATGTTTTAGAAATAATTAAAAAAACTATTGGAAATCTACTTTGAAATATAATTTTTCAAAGAAAAAACATTACAGTAGTATTATCTTTAGAATGAAAAAAAGGAAATTGTAAAAAAGGCTTCAAAACTGATATAGTTTATTTAATAGATTTTCTAAAATAGGGTAATTTTCAACACCCTCCCAAAACCCATATAAAACATATTTTTTGGCAAATAATGTGTGCTTTTATCAGATTTTTCACCTTTTTTTACCTTAGAAACAATAAAAATGTAATTTGAGTTGGTAGAAATTAAATTAGATCAAAAATAAGAACATCTCTTTTTTTTGCAAAAAACTGTTTTTGGCGTTTTGTAAAAAATCAACATTCGAATCGCTGTGATCGAGGGCGTAGAATCCGAATTTTTCATTTTTAGGGGGTTTATTCAGATATTTTTTATAGTACTTTTATTCATTCTCTTGATTGTTTTTGATGTTAAGAGTAAACGATATTTAAATTTATTATGAACACTAGAAAACCAATATAAACATTTTTTTTTATTTTTAAAATAAATAACATAAATGTTATATTACAGTATCAAATTTTATTATTGTATTGATTGAAAATACGCCAAAAATAGCATTTTTTATTATTTTAACTGTATGAAAAAAATCTTTTATGAACTGGTTGCTGAAAAAGAACGAACTGCTGTTGATCCTGATAAAGATGAAATTATATTTTCAATTCAAATTGAAATAAATTTTTTACCAAACACAAACCTAAATATTTACTTTTTTAATACAAGAACTTCAGAAAATCAATCACTTCAAAATGTTTTTGGTTCTGGCGAAAAAGCTCTTCAAATTTTTGAAGAAATTACAAATCTTTTTCAATCTTCATTGTTTACTACGAAAATTATGTCATTTATTTATTTAAAAATAAATAAATGATTTTACTCCATGTTTTACATCTACTTTTTATTGTGCTAACTTTTAGCTTTTTAATTGATAAAAGAGTTTCAAGTCAGATTCTGTATTTTATGAAGCATTTATGGATTCAACTATCACAAAATTTTTATGCAATTTTATTTTTCTAACTTTGTCACTGTTCTAATAATTCCTTTTACATGTGTCGTTATCCATTTTCATTAGCCTTATTGAAGCCACAAACTGTGCAAACTTTGAATACTGTATTTGATTTTGTTATCACAGGAAAATACCGGTGACAGAATCAAAATGTCACACGTTTTTCATTTCTAAAATTTTTTTCACTTTTTTTAGAAATAAATAAACGAAAAACGTGTGATACTGATTCTATAATTTTTGTTTTGTGCTTAGAAAATATTAAATCATCGAATTATTCCACAACTTTATTAAATTAACTTATTAAATAAAACAAACAAACATTTAAATATTAAGAAATTCAGCATCAACTTTCAATAAATCACATGCTTCTTTCAATCCATTTTGAATTCTTTCTTTTTCTTCAATACCGTATCCCTCATCCAAAATGCAAAAACCAAGCTTTTCAGGTTTTTCACCGCCAATTTCATCCTTGATAATTTTTCGATGTTCTTTAATTAATAAAGCCATTAAAAAAGCTGGACTTGAATATTTCGTTCCTTCAAATGTATTCATTTCAAGCAAAACTGGATTCTTTTCATCTTCGGTAATCTTGAAGCTCCATCTTTTTTCAGCTTTAACTACATCTGATTCCATTGACATAATTTTGATCAAATCTATAATAAATATTAGTTAGTTTATTCAATTTATAGTAATAATTACCGTAAACAACATATTTGGATTCAGTTGAAGACTTGACTTTTTCAAAGCTTTTCTTTTGACAACAAACTGGTTTCTCTTCAGCAAAATCAATAACAAGTTCAGTACCATTGATACCTAAATAAATAAAAAATGAAATGTACAGTTTCGTTCGACAGTTAAAAATTTACCATTCCAGCTTCCTACAAATTGATATCCATTTTCAGCTTCATTCCAAATGCAAATAACAGAAAAATTATCACAAAAACCAATTACAGGATTCTTTGATTTTGAAGTTTCATTGAGAGACGAAAGTAATGAAGCACCAATTTTAGGTAACATAACTGGAAGGATTTCAAGCTTGTAAAAGAAGTTTTCATCAACAGTAACGGCAATGCTGGTTCGATGAAATTTTTGATCAATCATGTGAATTTTAGGCTTTGCATCTTCTTTTTGTTCCTAAAAATGTGAAAGAAATGAAACCTTAAACAACTAAAAGATTGCTAAAAACTTTACCTTCACAGAAGTAACAAACTTTGAAACAACGCACGTTTTCTTTAATGGAAGATTTTCACTTGGATCAATCGAAATCAAAACTATATCAAATGAATCACGGATTTCGTAAGTCAAAGAAGTCTTTGGATGAACATAATATTTGCAAGATTTCTTATCAAACATCCATTTTCCAGTTTCAACAACAAACTTCTTTGTATATTCAATAAAATCTTCTTCAAGAGCAAGAAGATTTCCGAAACGACCAAAAAATATTTTTAATAATTGAAAAAGTTGATTTGATGATTCATCTTCTTGGCACATAAGAATCTTTTTTGGTTGAAACTTTTTAATTAAATCTTCAAAAACGGTCAAAATAGTTTCAGGAGTCATTTCAACCTTAACATTATGCATAAAATTTCCATTTTTTGAACATTCAATAATCGAATTCATTAAATAGGTACCATAAATTGATACAGCCATAATTTTTTCCGTTGGCCGAATGTTGAGATCTGAAATGGTACATATTAGTGTTTTGATTTTGAAATAAAAGTGGTACTATTCTATTCCGTCTTTTAAGGTGGGGATATAAAGTTTATGGAAACAAGGTTTTTAATCCCCTTGCTCAGTTAGTCCATAAACGTCCTCGTCATGATAAGGAATTTCATATTTGTTTAGCGTACTTACAACACCAATTTGATTTCCCCTTCCTGCAGGTTGGGGGGAAGAAGATAAAGGTTCTAAGGAAAGAGGTAGATTTCCAACGATCAAAGAGACCGACATCCCCTTTTCTCTCCCGGGGGCAGCTTTTTGCTTTCCTCATTTGTTGGAGAAAGGTGAAGGAGAGTATTTAGGGTGCGAAAATGGTCATGTGACAACACTGCTTACTAACAATAAGAAAATCTCATACATGCAGCGAATTCTACGTATTCATTGTTACAGCAGCACGTAAAAAAATGAATAATGTTCCCGTAAGGTTCTTTACTGTTAGAAAAAACAAATCAAAAACCAACCTGCTGCGGCAATCATTGTAGAAAAACGTTCTTGTTCACGAGTAAGGAAGCAATAAGGAATCTTTAAACCATCAAAACGAGTTTTGAAAGCATTACAAAGTTCATCATTATCTTTAAAACCAGGCATAACATTTAATCCAAAAATTTGCAAAATTGCAGCTTTCAATGTTTTACCAAACATTTCAGGAATATTTTTGATAAAATCTCGAATACCATTTGGTGGCAGTACATAACATGAACAAGGAGAAGGTGGCGCCAAACAGACATAATTTGATTCATCATCAACAGCTCGAAAAACCAATGAATTATTTTCATGATAAATGAATAGCAAACAGCTGCCCTCTTTTTTGTTTAAAGTTTTAACAGAAAACATAATAACCAAAAATAAATTGTTAAAAATGTAAAGCTGTGATTTACAAAATCAAGAAAAGTTTTAAAGTTTTTGCAATTTTTCAACTTTTTTCAAAAGCTTTGTTCATTGAGTGGCACATTGCCAAAAAATGAAGGTTTTGTAAAAATTCAATTTTTTTTGATTTTCTTTTTTTGACAAAACATTACTGTGCAGAGTAGGGATGTGGGCGCGCCCGGGCGCGCCTGGGCGCATGCGCCCGTAACCTCAAAATTGAGATGTACTAGATGTTTCTTCAGAAACCCTTAAAAACTGGTGTTTTTGGCTTTTTTGTCGTTATTAAAACTTGTTTTTGAATGTATAAAATATTAAAGTAGTTGCTAAAGATAAAAAACGCAAACTAAGAAAATATAGTATTTTTGGGTTACTGTAAATCCTGATAAATACAGTAACCAGATAAGTACAAACAGGTTTAGTCTTTAAGTTATTACTTTTTGGGGTAGGTTTAAAAAAAACATGCTTAAAATAATCTGTTTTTAACACTTTTCTTAAAATTTTTAAGATTAAAAATTTTTGGTCCGGGCGCAAAAAACGGGCGCGCCCAGGCGCACAGGTGTCTGCGCCCAGGCGCGCCCGGGCGCAAAAGACCGGGCGCATGCGCCCGCACCATCCCTAGTGCAGAGCTAGCTGTATAAAAAAAAGATGTTAATGATGGATATTTTTTTAAAATTTTATACCAATTTTTTTCGGATGTTTTACGCCTACATATTCCTAGTCTGTTACAAACTTTAGAGATTCTTGAAGAAGCAATAATCAAACAAATAATCATAAACTTCATAAATGCCACAAAATTGTGTCACAAAAAACAGCAAAATTAATTCATTATCACCAGATAAACTACCAAATATGTTTGGTTAACTTTAGTTACAAAAGTCATTTATGTACAGTCGAATCTCAATTTTACGACCCTCGATTTTACGTACACCTTGATTTTACGCCTTTTTTCTACGGTCCCTTGAAAGACGTAAAATCGGGGTTCGACTGTATGAATTTTGTAAAGTAATAAAAATGATTTTTTTTAATTTACATTTTGAGTCATCACTGATAAAAAGCGGCATTATTGCGAAAGTAAAGGAAGCAAATAAGAAATCAACAAACTCAGAAAACGAAATTTTTTTGTAATTTGTTCGCAGTATTTTTTCTTTGTAATTTTGTGAACAAAGAAAATTTTATTTTGCTAAATTCTATGTTCCTCAATTTGTAAGAAAGGCGGTTACTTTGACTCATCCTCAAACATTTAAACTTTTCTACAGATTAAAATACCGTACTTTTACACAAAAAGAAGAAAATTTTTAAAATATTTTATTGTTTTTTAAATAAAATTACATAATCAAAGTATAACATTATATTAAAATAAACAGCAAATATACCAACAAAAGTTGTAAAATGGGTCACTTAACAAGTTGCACAAAAACATGGAACTTCTATTTCACCGTTCAAAAACTTTTTTACTTTTTGCTTTTCGGCATCTGTCATTGAGCGAATTTCGTCACCTTCAATGATTTTTCCTTGCTAAAAATGTCTGTGGTTTTTACTGATATTCTAATCATATTTTCTAAAACAAACCTTATAAATGCAATCACCACTGTTAATAGCAATCATATATTTTCCATTAATGACTTGGGTGCTAACAGATGAAGAAGATGAATATGAAAAAATGGACCGTGTTTGTGCAGAAATAACACAAACAATCAAAATAGCAACAAATAATTTGTTAGACAACATTTCGATGAAGTTTATTATATTGAAGTGAGGATAAAAAATAATGGCAAAAGAAAAGAGGGAGAGGAGTTAACTGCCGCAGTTGCAATTTTAAAGAATGATTTTTTGCTGGTTTGGCTGTACACAGATGGGCAGATGACATAGACATGCAGGGTATGATGGCATGGGCGGGAAAATAACTTGACAAAACATGGGCTACTAACATGTGTCAAATTGGCAAAAAACACAAATCAATTGCGACCTCAAATCGTGCCATAATATGTGCGTACGTATTTTCAAATACAGCAATACCCTAACACAGCAGGATGGATTTTCATTTTCTATGAATTTTGTCAATAGTTTTTAATTTTTTTATTTTGCACACTACAAGTTTTTAAAATATAGGTTATTAACATGTCCCGAAATAGTTAAAACCACAAATTGATCATGACCTAGTCTGTTTTCTCCGTCCTTCCAACATGCTTCTTTTCTTTCATATTTAAGGCATGGAAAAGTGAAATTAAAAAAGGCGGTCCATTTTTAAATTAAAAACAAAGTGTTTTTGATTATTTTTAAAATGTAAATACTTTGTTATTCATAGCTTTTTAAATTTTTGTATAGCAGTTTGTTGAAAAAAAACACTGTTTTTTGACTAAATTTTTAAAAAAAATCTGTATTTTTATTGCTGTAAAAATAATAAAATCTCTTAAAGAGTAAAGATTTATTAACTTACAGCATACATTTTTTATAACTTTAAAATGAAAAGCATTTTAACAACAATTTAAATAAAGTCGTTGCTGTAATTAGAAAAAAATCGATATCTTTTATCCAATATTGTTAATGATGGTTCTCATAGCTTCATAATTTTGATTTAACATTTCCATCCGTAATTTATAATACTGATCTTTGTTTTGTTTGTAAAGCATATCAGTATATGTGTCTCTCTTTTTATGCCTGTAAGCTTTAGAAAATTTGGGGGCATGATGGTAGTAAATACTCAAATTTGCGCGCCAAGACATAGGTTGTTAACATGCCCCGGATTTGTTAAAGAAATAAATCAATCATGACCTTAAATTGTGCCATAATATGTGTGTACTTGCTTGCTTTATAAGAAAAAGGTAAAACTAATAAGTCTGTTTTGCCGTCCTTCCGTCTTGCTTTTTTCACTATTTTTAACTGTTCGTTGAGCAATTCTGGGTACCAGTTCTGTGCCGTTCTATTGTAAATGTTTTGTGCAAAAGCAGATCGATATCTGTTTTTATTAGAGGGGAAATTAAAAAAGGCAGTCCAATCACAAAATAGGTTTTTTTCGGTAGTTTTGCAATACATGCCATTGTTTCCTTTTTTATCGAAAGCTAGATAGAAGTTGCTTCAAAGCTCTTTTTTGAATATTTTAATATACTAAAAAAGGAAAATTGGATATGTTAAAATACAATGTATTACAAAGCATGTGCAATATATTACTTTTCGATGGTTGTCACAGAGGAACAACGCTAATGAATGAAAATTATTTCTACTTATCGTCTACAAAGACAAATTAGAGATGAACAACTCTTTCACAAATTAGGTAAATGTTAAAAATTTAAGTACCGTTTCAAATTTTTAATATAACATGATCCGACACATTACTAAAAGATTAATATCAAAAAGTTTGTGTCGAAGAAATGATTTTTCTTTAACTGTTTTAAATTAGTCCACCCCAACGTTTTATTGAAAATAATATTTTTTGTTGCTATAAAATGGAAACAATTATTGACTAGTTTCTTTTTACACTGATTTTATTGGGCAGTTGTTTTACAAAGTATTAAATAAACTGTAAAAGATAATAGACAATAAAATTTAATTTACAAGAATATATTTAAATTTTTATTTTTATTATCAATAAAACTCATATTAGCAAAGAACTATATCATAGACAAATTAGAGCATGATAAAAAGATAGTGATCAATTAACAGCCTGAACAAAAACATGGAAGATTAGCTTCTCCATCCAAATGCTTTTGCATTTTTTGAGTTTCTTCTTCTGTCATAGAACGGGTTACATCATTTTCAATAATTTTACCTTGCTAAAATTATTTTGGTTTATTTTTTTTGTTAATTTTTTGACATTAATAAAAAATTCGAGAAACTATGACAAGCTCGCCCGCTTTAGCGAACTTGTCATAGTTTCCATATTTTTAAATTTAAAAAAAACAAACCTTATAAATGCAATCACCATTATTAATAACAATTGTGTATTTTCCATTAACAATTACAGAACTGATAGATGATGATGCGCCATTATTTGTGTTCATTGAACTCGAGGAGGATGAAACAGAAACACTTGGTCTTGCTCGAACAGAAATAATACAAACAAGAAAAATAACAGCAAATAATTTGTTAGAAATCATTTGAGCAAAGTTTAATTTTTGAATTTAAAAAAAAAGAATGAAAAAATTTGAAAATTGACCAAAAAAAAATATAAAAAAAGGAAAAAAATGAAAAAATGTGGCAACTGTTTTATAAAATTTCTTTAACTATTTAAAATTTGAGCGTTAATTAAAAAAGAAGAAAAAACATTTATCTTAATCAATCTTGACTTGCATTGTTATTTGCTGCTTTTTAATCTAGCTGCAACTTTAGTCATCAGCAAAAATTGAAAACTTTTATTAAATTTTTGAACAGATATTCGCCCTTTGATGTTGCAAAAGAAAAATGTATGCAATACACCAAAAATATCCGGCCCGGCCCGGAAATTTTTACCACGTGAAAGTGCCTCGGACTTTTCTGGATTTGTCAGTGTCCTTTGTTAAGCTTAAGCACTATTTGTTTTTGCTTTTAATCATTATTTCTTTTCCCATTTGAAAAAAATGAGTGCTACCCTATTCGCGGGAAATACCATTCGCGGGATAAAATCCGATTCGCGGGACGTATTCGCGGGAAATGAATTAGATAAGACTATTCCTTAAATTTTAATTTTAAAATAATCATAACCAAAGGCATTCAAAAAGTCAGCGAAAGCATAGATAGCTTCTTAGTTGGAACATAATAACTTTTGTAAGCTGAGGATTTTTTCACTATATTTTATTCATCTTTTAATTAATTATATCTCTTGTTGTTCATTTGACCGGTAACTAATTTTTCGGTCAATTGACCGGTCGACAAGTCAATTGACCGCAAAGCTTTAAGTTGAAGTTCAATGTAAAAGTAAGCTCGAAAAACTTTAAAAATAAATTAATATTACTGTAATAACAATGAAAAATCATATTTGTAATCATTTCGAGGTATGGTATTTTGTGGTTGTCCATGCCAGAAACAAAAATCTGCAAAAATGAAGTTTTCAATGATGTTGAGGTAGTTGTTGTTGATGATTTACAATTGCGCGGCAAATTAAAAATAGCCATCATATTGTAAAACCTCACATTACATTGATAAAAATAAACATGGCGGCCAATTTTGAACCGAATTCAAGATTGATAAAAGCATACAGGATCACGATCTCTCTGTTATAGCCCAAAGACTATTAAAAGTACTCTCCCACACCTGTGCCTAGCTATGACTCTTTCATTTGGTCAAATGTAAACCAGTAAAATTAAAGCACTTTTCTCGTAAAAAGAATATATTTTGAGTTGACCGTTTAAATTACCATTGGTCAATTGACCGCACAACACTAATTATATCTATGGATTACTCAAGAATTTTAATTAATTTAAAAGCAGCAAAAAATAGAAAAATTGCTTTCAAAAATTTCCTCCCGCGAATGGTATTTCCCGCGAATGGCATTCCCGCGAATAGGAGTTCCCGCGAATACGTCCCGCGAATCCGCCTTTTTTTTCATCCCGCGAATGGTAGTTCCCGCGAATAGGGAATCTCCCGAAAAAAATTTCCATTGCAATTTTTTTGCATCGTTTTCAAATGCACTTTGCTGCTGCTGCTTAAAAAAGTGTTTGTTTTCTTTTTCGTCTCTCTTTTTCGGAGTTTTATTTTTTGCGAAGAGTAAAAGACCCAATTGCTTTTTTTGTTTCATTCTTGTTAAAAATAACAGTCCACAAAAACATTCTATCGTCGGTTTAATTACCCAAAGTTTGAGGTAATAATTAATTCCGCTCAAGTTTTTGTGGCGAGAAAAATTTCAATAAATTTTGGAACACTTTCATTTTTAATGAAAGCAAATATTAAAAAAAACAAAACAAACGTTTTGTGTTTTGAAGTATAAAAAGATCACATTAACAGAACTAAACAATACAATTTCCGCGATATCTTTATTATCTTATTTCTAATATTGCTTTTAATATCATACAAAACTAGCCAACGGGGAAACAATAATTAAAAATTATAACAAATACGGCTGTTGCAATGTAAGACGGGAAAAGAGATTAAATTGTAGAATATGATATTCTCCAATTAAATGATTTGTCGATTTAGGCGAGAGGGGTGATATTTAATTAACTGATTTATTATTTTCTTTTACAACAAAATATATCCAAATTTAAGAAGAGCAAATACAAAAGTGGTTTAACTTTAACTTGAGAGAAAAGAAGGAATGAATATAAATGACATTGGTCAAGAGAGAAGAAATGGGAGAGGCGGGATTTGTGCGTGCCGTTAGTGTTGTAGCTTTGGCTAAAGCCTTATTCCCCACACTCCCCCCAGAAAAATGAGGGTAAATGGTATTGGTGTTACAGATTACAAATATGTAATATTTGAAAAGATAAAGAAATGAGAAGTAAAATAGCAATAAATAATAAATAATATCATTAACAACATCAATAACAATAAATTTAAACTTCAACATTTAAACAAATTAAAACACCAATACAAAACAAATTAATTACTTTAATCAATAATATGCTCTTCAAGCTTATATTATTTTAACAAAATTACAACAATAAGAATAACAATAATAATTAAGACAGTTTTATAGCTGCTTAACAAATTAACAATAAAAGTTGAGGTAGCTTTGTACCAAGAAACATTAGATGCAAATTTTGTATTATTAAATGAAATAAACGGTTCATCAATAAATTGTAAAGTGCCATTAAGATAAAAATGTTCGACATTTGCTGGGCATTTTAAAGTACAATTTAATGAAATATCAGAGTGATCAAAATCTGTGGTGATTATATGAATGTTATTGTCACACAAAAGTGAAAATTTTAAAGAAGCACCACATTGAACAACGCCAAAGGCTTTGTTAAAATCACTATTACATGTCAAAAAGATAAACGCTCCACTTGGACAATTTGCACATCCTTGAACACTTGAATGTAAGAGATGGCAACTATTATAATCAACAATTGTTACAACATCAAGATGTTTTGTTTCAACAATAAGATCGGAGGTTGCACGTTCAAGAACGTATAATACAGAATTATCAATTACTTGAATATGAGTTTTCTCGGAAGGTAAAAAGGATCCGTCCAGTTGAGTTTTCAGAATATGGTTTTGAGAACATTGACAATTAACTCCTTCTCCTGCTGATACGCATTTACAAGTATCTTCACTAAGCTTACATTGAAGTTTACTTGCAGCAGGTTGACTATTACATGACAAAATTTGCATAGCTTTGGATGAAACATCATCAGCAAATGCAATGCGTTTTCCATCAAAAATGAAATTTTTGTAGGAAATAACATCTGAAGTTCTAACTGATGGCAAGGAAATTTTAAAATGTTCAAGTTCATGAACCATACCTTCTTCAAGGTAAATTTTATCAGTTTTATTTATACCTTGAGATCGAAAAGTAATATCAATATCAGCACCCAATATCCATTTTCTGCATGAAAATTGTTCGTAAACAATTTCATCTACAGGTTGAGCGTAAAATCGAAAGAACGTACAGGAATCGGAGCATAAAAAACAACCACAACCCCAACATCCACAACTGGATGTGCATTGGGTAACTCCTGGATATGCATTTACTAAAGATAATTCCGGGATTAAACTATTGGATGAAGTTGTTCGACAAACATCATCAATACAAGAACCAGATGAAGGACATCTTTTAGAGGAATATACTTTAACATCAACTAATCTTGAAAATTTAGAAAATCCTTTTTGGCAAATAGCTGTCGGTTTTACTGTTACTGATAAGCTTGCTTGTGGTTGTTGTTCATTATCTTCAAACAACATTTCGACATTATCAGAATCCATCAATGTATAATATGCAATATTATTATGTTGACAACTTTTGATTCCTTCGGAATTTCTAATACAGTAATCATTTTTAGCTTGAAAACTAATGATTTGATGTTTACCACTAACAGATGACATCAAAAAAATACAAATTGTAAGACAAAGTGCAACCGAAGATGTTTTATATCTAAGCATTGGAGTTGATGAATTAAATGCAGATAATGGGATAGAAGGCATTTCTTCAGCTTTTTGAAGTACGGTAATCTGATTTAATTCAACAAGCGGTACATTTTCAGGTAACTTCTTATTATCAGTGGTAGATAGTTTAAGAAATTTGACATAACAAATTTTTTCAAACAAAATTTTTAAAAGACGAGCACGTGAGCCACGTTCTTGCCGACGAATAATATATAAGATTTCAATAATGCAAAGTGGAATCATAATTAGAAAAAGAATTATGATGCAATATTGCCACCAATTAATGCAATTATTGATTATGAATTCAGGTCCAAAATTAATTAGAGTACAAATATCAGTCTTGTTACAAAAACAATTATCAGATGCAAATGTTACACCTTTTCTCCACAATGTTACTGTAACATTTCGATCGATACCAACAAAAGGTTTTGGGGTAAAAAAGGAGGTAACTTTTGGAGAAGCTTTAACAAATTCAACTTGCTTTAAATAATCAAATTGAAGAACATCTTGAAGTTGAGTTCCTTCAATTATTATTTCACCTTTATCACAAGATACTTTCAAATCTAAGGTTGTTGGACTTTTATGGAGATAAACATTACGATTAACGTATCCCCATGCTTTAATTTCAACATTTCCATGTTGAGTTTGTAAGAAATGTTTTTCAATAAATGTTGGTACACAAGCTGATGAAGCATCAGCATAACATTTTTCACTTTGACTATTACAAAAATCAGGTGGTCCATCATAACCATCACTACCATTACCAAAGCATTTAAAAGATTCATCATGAATCTGTTGGTGAATGAGATGTATTTCTTTAACAAAATGCAAAGTATTATCCAAAAGCTGTACTTGGATAAAATCTTTGTTTTGAGCCAAATGATGACAACGAGGGTCATTATCTTTAAAGGAACAGTACAACGGTTTTTGTAAAGTTAAAATTTGCTTAATTTTGGCATGTTTTGCAGTTGAATTACCAATATTAGCTTTATCATAAATTCCACTGGAGCATGCATGGGCCCAACTAGGACAGTTACAATTTTCTTCAAGTCCACAGAATTTATCTTGTGATTTCGAAAAAGAAATTGCTTGAGTGCAAGTATATTCTTGCCAACAATAACCTGAACCAAGACGATAAATTAAAAATTCTTTGCTTAAACATGGTGAATTGTAAACCTTTTCAAGATTGCTGTTATCAGGGCATCTTTCAGTTGAGACAGAAGTAAATAAAGATAACAAGCAACAAACAAGTACAAATGCAGGATTAATTGTAAAAATGGACATAACTCGACGTGGATCTCTTCGAGTTCGCATCGGATGAGCTTTAACTGGAGGTTCATCTTCAATGCTAGCAAGTTCTTCACTACTTTCAGGTGGTTTTGCATGTTCAAATGCAAGTGGATCACCAAGATGAAGTTCAGGAAGATTTGTAGCTTTCATTGGCTGAGTTAATTTGGACATTGAAACATCATCAACTTCTAAAGGTAAAAGATGATTAACCGGACGTTTCAAGATCTTTCCACTAGGAGTTTTTACCGTAGCACTCCGACAACGTCCATCAGCTCCCTGAAGGACTTCAACAACTCTAGCTAGTTTCCAAACTTCTTTATCAACACCTTCTTCAAAAAGAAGGACAACTTCATCTACACGTGGATTACGGTAGACAACATTACCAGATTGTTGATGATGGCGAGTTCGATCTCTAAGCATTTTTAGGTAATCATTGTTAAACCCATCTTTGAATCTTTTCAAATATTCTTGAGACTTTGTCCATAATGCAATAAGATTTTCATGATTGCTTCCAAGAGAAAATGAAGGATCTTGACTATGAACTTCAATTGATGGAAGTCCTGGTTTAATAAAAGGAGAAAGAAAATCTACAGGACGTATAACAATTTGATTACTATCATCCGAAATGTAAGTTAATGGGCGGCAATTTACCCATGCTTCTACTTGACTAAGCAATGTTAGAAATTTCCAAAAGATAAGATGTTTTCTTCCAATTGCCTTTTTTAGATTAACTTTAAAAAGTTTTATCATTGCTTCATAAACACCACCAGCCCAAGGTGCTTTTTGAGTTGTAAATTTCCAACGTATTTTTCGTGATGTACAGTAATTCATGACATCAGGATCTTCGGCAGTAATCCATTTTGGGATTACTGTAGCAGCAGTAACTTTCAAATTTGTAGCATTATCAGAAAAAATAAATGATGGCATTCCTCTTTTTGAAGCCATTCTTGTTAATGCTTCAATAAATGATTCACCAGATAAGCTAGGTACACATTCGAGGTGAATTGCTCTGGTACTTAAACAAGTGAAAACTACAACCCAATGAGATTTTGGTTGTGATACAGATTCCAATTTTACAGAAAATGGACCTCCTAAATCGATACCAACAGCTTCAAAAGGCTTTCCAAAATTTCGAAAAGCTGGAAGATCATGCATCAATGGTAAAGCAAACGGAACTGCTTTAGCTTTTCTGCAACCCATACAACGATTTCGTAAAGTTGATTTAACGATACTTCTTGCTTTTGGTAAATAAAATCGTTGATTTAACTGACTTAAAACCATTGCAACACTACCATGATTCATTTTTGCATGAATATTTAAAATCAATAAACGTGTTTCCGGGCAATCTGCTAAATAAATGGGATCATTTTCAAGCTTAACTTTACAATACTTTTTAACAACATCTTTGTTAACATAAAGATCTAATGAAATGAATGTTTGAGCAGTAATTTCAACAGATGCTTGAATTTGTTTAACCAAAACTGCTTCAGCTTTTTGTAAAATTTGAATTTCATCAGGTTTATCAACTTTAAAGACAGCTTGAGAAAATTTTGTTGAACTTTTTGATAAAAACTTAATAATTACAGCATATGTTTCAACTAATGATTGCCAAGTTTGAAACTTAGTTGCATCAACCAGAGCAACTTTTTGTTGGATAACTACTTTTTTGGAATTGTTTATTTTGAGGGTTGCAACAATAAGAGGTTCAAGCTTTTCAGCTTCTTGATCTAAATTAGGTTGAACTGGCCAAAATTTTTCTGCTTTACGAAGAAATTCAGGACCTTCGAACCAAAGTTTGTTATTAACGAGTTCTGCAGGAGAACAACCACGACTAACTAAATCTGCAGGATTAATTGTACCTTGAACATGACGAAATTCAGCATCACTTGCATTTAACTTATTAACTCTATTAATAACATAACGACCTTTGCCTTCTGGATTTTTTATCCAGTACAGTACAGTAGTGGAATCAGTATGGATAATAACTTTTTCAATAACTAAAACATCATGAAATTCAGCTTTAAGAAATTCAGCAGCATGTTGTGCTAATGCAGTGGCAGTTAATTCAAGTTTAGTTATTGTCATAACAGGTTTGACTGGTGCAATTCTGCTTTTAGCATAGATCAAAGTAGTTTGATATTTATTATTTATATCTAAATACCGTATATAAGCTACACATCCATAAGCTTGAGCAGAAGCATCTGCAAATATATGTAACTGAATGCTTGATGGATCTGCATTTTGGAAGACATGACGTTTAATTCTTACTGAGAAATGTACTCGTTCATCAAAAAGAACCTTAACATCTTTAATCAAAGAACTATCCATTAAACTTTTCCAATCAGTTTTATGATCCCAAGCACGACGAATTAGAAGCTTGATTGGTACTCGAAGTGGTTCAAGTATGCCCAAAAGATCAAACAAACTTGCAGCAAATGAAAGTAATGCTCGTTTTGTTTTAGGACTTTTTGATGGATCCAAATTTTTCCAACCAAAAACAAGTTCATCACTTTCAATAATTAATTCATGACCCAAAAAATTAAAGCTTTTAACTTCAACACCAAAATGCTTATTAACTTCAAGATTGTTGCTAACATGTCCCCTAAGATCCATTTGTCCAGCAGCAAAAGCCTGTTTAACAATTTCATTAGAAGAAATAGCTTCTTCAACAAGCTTTGATCCCATTGAAAGATTATCAACATAATTATTGCGAAGGACTTGAAGCAAATATTGGGTAAATTCAGGATGTTCACTTGAAAATTTCTTCAAATGAAATTCAATTGCATGTGCAAGCATATTAGGACTTGAATTCAAACCAAAAGGGTTAACACAAAATTGATAGACGACTAAATTATCACGTGTCAATGGTTTTGAAACATCTTTTAAAAACAAAAATCTGACATACTTCCGTGAATTACTTTTAAGATGGACCTGAAGAAAAGCTTTCTTTATATCAGAAGCAACAATAATTGGGTCAAGACGTCCACGAAGAAGGACACCTGCAAGCTTTGGCAATCTATTATCACCAGTAAGAAGCTTATCATTGATAGATTCACCTTTTTCAGTCTTACAAGAACCGTCAAAAACAAGACGTGCTGAAGTTGTTTTTCCAGGGGTGATAACCAAACTATGAGGCATAAAATGTGAATCTGCATCATTTAAAACATCATTGCTAACAACTTCGGTAAATTTATTTTCAAGAAACTCGTCCACAGCTTTTTTATAAAGTGAAGCATATTCAGGATCCCGTAAGAATTTTTTACTTTGTGTACTTAATCTTCGAAAACAATTATTTAAATTTGTTCCAAGATTGGAAAGATCATGGAAAGGAAGTTCAGCTGTAATTCTTCCATCTTCATTCTGTTCAACTGTTTCGAGAAAACGTTGTTGAAACAATCGATTTTCATCAGCATTTGGATCATCTTTGATTCCAATAAGCTCTAAATCATACAAAAAACTTGGATTTGAAGTGATTGATTCAGCAGTGACTTTTGCAACAACTGGAATAGGCTTTTTCCCATTCTTTTCAGTTTCATCTGTCTGACCACCAACACTTCGCTTATCAATTTCAATGAAATTTTGAACACAACTAAGTGTAACAGTCTTTTTAAGTTGATGACCATGGCTTTTTCCATCTTTTTCAACAACTATCGGTACAGATTTAGCTTCATGTGCTTTTTCAACAGCAAGTTCAAGGCTTTCATCCTCAACAGCTGCAACTCTTTGTTCTGTACCACTAACAACTTCTTTCATTGTTGTTCCGATTGTGGCAACAACTTGGCTTTTTTGTTTAGAGGGAAGTCTTAAAACACTTCCTTCACCACCAACTAATGGACCTAACTTTGAACTAATCCAAAAGAATCCATTTCCAAGTTCACCACTTGGTTGATGAGCAACCAAATCACCAAACTCTTTCATTGATAACAAAATTCTTGGACTACCATGTTTAATCGGTAGCGGCTGCTTCATCTCTTTTGTTAAACCATAAAATTGTTCAATTGGTGCAGTAGGTATGGGGAATCGTTGAACCATTTCCGAACTGCCACACGCTTGAACTGGATATTTTGTGCCATCTTGAAGATGAATATTCAACTGATATTTACCTTCGGCAACAAATTCTTCACCAATGGGACCTTGACATTGTGTTGAAAATTCCTGTACTGGCAATTTTAAGGACTTTGTCAATGCTTTATCAATTAAACTAAGTTGAGCTCCACTGTCAACAAAAACTAGAACTTTTTGTGACCTTTTAGGATACTCAGGATGGGATACTGTAACTTCTCTACTAAGCAACATAACTTCAGTATCACCTTTTTGTTGTGCAACAACTTTATTTGCTGCAACGACTTTACCACCATACTTTTTTATTGCTGCCGGTTGCTTGCTTCCATTGCTTCTGCAGTACAAAGTATGATGCCGTTGTGAACATTTATGACATTTGACAATTTGTCGACAATGTTCCGATGAATGATTAGGTTTAAAGCATTTGAAGCATAGCTTTTTATCTCTTGCAATTTGCTTTGCTTCATCCAACGAAGTACAACTTGGGCATTCATCCGACCAATGAACACCTTCACAAAAAGAACATTTTGGAGTAAAAGTAGTAACTTTCTTAAACTCCTGTTTAACCACTTGCTGTCCACCTTGTTGTGGACGTTGTTGCTTTTGATTATTTTGAGAAACAAAAGCAACTGATTTTTGAATTACTGCTGGCTTACTTGGTTGATAGCTTTTTGGTAAAAATCTTCCATATACATTTCGCATATCAGAGATGATGAGATCAGTTTGTTTTCGATAATCCGTTAATGTAGCTGCTGCATTTGGTAGGCTACGTTCATAATCCTTAAGCTTCATAAGTACTTCATCAGGCAATTTGCTTTGTAAGATCAACTTAAAATCTAAAGCTTCCATATCTTCACCATATCCACCAAGACAGGCAAGATGAGCTTCAAAATCATCAAAACTTTTCCTTAAAGCTATCAAATCATTCTTATCAGTTACAGGTGCTTTTAACTTTTTGATAAGAATTGTTTTGGCTTCTTCTTCACGTCCAAAACGTTGCTTTAACTTATCAAGAGCTTCTTGATATTCAGTACCAGCAAAAAATCGACTAATTGCTGTAAAAGCTTCACCATCAACTCTTTGCTTCAACATTTGAAGCTTTAAGACATCCGAAAGATCATTTCTGTTACCAACGGAATTATCCCAGTCATCCATAAAACCTTTATACTCTGCTGGATCACCAGAAAACAATCTTTTCTTTGTTTCTGGACCAGGTTGATTTAACAAAACTATTTGACTGGGAATCGTTATTGTAGGTCCTGGCCCAGGTGGAACAGGAGCTGGTAATGCAGCGGCAGCAGCTGCAGTAGCAAGTGTATTCTGTATAATGGTGACTTCAGCATCGATATCAGCGATAGCTTCTTCAAGATCGGCTATGATTTCTTTAAAGGGATTTTTGCGTTGATCATCAAAAGCATGATCCTGATAAATTTTTTGTTCCTTCTCTTTTGCATCATCATCATCAATTGATGAAATTATTTCCAGCCATTGGCTATCAACCCTTTCGTACTCATTTAATGACACTTTTAACTTTGAAATGAGACGGATTCCAAGATTTTCCCGAGCTGCAGTAAAATTACCGTTTTGAGCAATATAAGCTTTTGCTTCTCCTATCTTCTTTTGTTGACGAGGAAATGCCAAAGCCAAAGTGGAACGCAATCCTCCAGACATGATTTAAGATTTTAAGATTGTTATAAACAAAAAAGTTAGTGAGAAAGCAATAAACAAAAATGTGTTTGCAATCTGATCGCTTTTGTAAAAAAAAAATGCCGGAAAATAAATATAATCGAAAAAACGATCAGAGAAAATGATCCGAAAATTAATCTTAAAAAATGATCAGAAAAAAAAAGATCTCTAAGAGATTGGAAAGTTCAAATTACCAGACAAAAAAAAAGGATAAAATTTGCTAAGAACAAAAACAAAAAGACGCAAGCGATCAACAGATGGCCTGGCTTTACACAAAAAAAAGAAAGAAAAAAGGTTCACTCAAAAAGGCAACAGAGAAGTGAAAGAGAGACAAAGTTTTTACAAAAAAACAACAAAAATCCAAAACAACCTTTTTAATTCAACCTGGATTTCTTGGAACAAGGAGGATCAGGACGAAAGGTGAAGTGGCACTCGATCACAATAACGAACAACCAATTTTACTTTCCAGCGACAGCAACAGCAAAAATTTCCAAAATATACAAAACAACAGCAAATGGTAAATGAATAATCCAAACACTAACACAAAAATAAAACAGCAAAACGGCAAATAACTCAATAAAACAAAAACTTAACAAAACCACAGTAATAAATATGGATAAATCAGTAAGGTGACTTTTTTAAATTTTCACCAATCTCGGTTACAATGATGGCTGAGCCCCCATGTAGAATATGATATTCTCCAATTAAATGATTTGTCGATTTAGGCGAGAGGGGTGATATTTAATTAACTGATTTATTATTTTCTTTTACAACAAAATATATCCAAATTTAAGAAGAGCAAATACAAAAGTGGTTTAACTTTAACTTGAGAGAAAAGAAGGAATGAATATAAATGACATTGGTCAAGAGAGAAGAAATGGGAGAGGCGGGATTTGTGCGTGCCGTTAGTGTTGTAGCTTTGGCTAAAGCCTTATTCCCCACATAAATGTTGCAGACGGGATTGGCTTACTGTAAGACGGGAAGCGAGATTAATTTTTTTCTGATAGACTACCGTACAACAGCCATCGCCCTCTGCAATAAAAAAAGGCGGAAACGTTGATGATCGCCGCTTCGCGGCGATCATCCATGCCTACCCTTTAGTTGGGCAAGAAAACATCACTGAAAACAACCAACTGTTTTTTGTTTTATTTGTTTTAGATTTTCAAATGCATTTTATATAATAGATTCACATTTCGAATATTTTCCGTAAGTATCCGGATTTAATGTACATCTATATAGCAATGTCTTATTATTTACCGTTTCCCGGATAAATGATTTCTGACTCACCTTGAATAAATTTATTAAAATTTTGTTATTGTACTATCATTTCAGATTGCCTATATTTCCTACAGATTTTTTAATTTATTATTGTATCATATAAAAGAACCCGGTATTTATGCTTTTTCGCATTCTGAATTTGTATCATAGACCATACAATAGGTTAAAATAAAGTTTACTGAAAAATTGAAATTTAAATTGTCCATAGAACTAATTTTATTTCAGTTACCGGTACTTAATTTTTTTTGCAAACCCTATACTAAAAAATAAATTGGAGGGCTGAATGATAAAGTTTTATTTATTGCAGAGGGCGATGACTGTTGTACGGTAGTCTATCAGAAAAAAATTAATCTCGCTTCCCGTCTTACAGTAAGCCAATCCCGTCTGCAACATTTAATCTCTTTTCCCGTCTTACATTGCAACAGCCGTATTTGTTATAATTTTTAATTATTGTTTCCCCGTTGGCTAGTCTCCTGAGGCGTCTGCTGCGAAGCAAAATACCATAATACCGCTGCGCGGCAGACGGGATTGGCTGCTTATAACGTTTTTCCCACTGATTTTAACTTTTTAAAACAAAAAAAATAATGTTTTAGTTTTAATAAGTAAAAAAAACTAAAACATTATATGGACTATTTTCCCCTTAAAAAATATAAACACCCAAAAGATTAAATAATAGTGATATGCAATCGCCATCTTTACTTTTTAAGAAACCTGATGACCCTGTTATCGAAAAGAACATATATTGTCTGAAAAAGGAGTCGTTTTGTATGTATTTTTGATATGGGCTATCGAATCCAATACTTATCTAAGCTCGTACTCGACAAAAAATCTCAAAACCCCGCAAAACCATGCTTTTTTAAGAAAAAAGAGGTCCCCCGGGTCAAAAATCAAGATATATCAGTAAACCCAGTGTCGATTCATATGTATCTAATCACCGGCTATCGATTCCAATACTTATCTAAACTCGTACGTGATAAAAAATATCAAAACCCCGCAAAACCCCGTTTTTTAAACAAAAAAGTGGTTCCACGGGGTCAAAAATGAAGATATACCAGTAAACCAGGTGTCGATTTATATGTATCTAATCACGGGCTATCGATTCCAATACTTACTTAAGCTCGTACTTGATAAAAAATCTCGAAACCCCGCAAAACCCCGCTTTTTTAAGAAAAAAGTGGTCCCCTGACCCCAAAAATGAACAGATCGGGGCAAACCAAAAGTTATTTAGTACTATTTGAATCATGCCCGATTCATTCCGATACATCTCATATGTCACCCATATCGGGAACATCGATTTTCGAATTCGTTTTTTCGTTTTTTGGGGATATCTCGGGTCCCAGGGGTCATGGGGGGTCAAAACCAAAAAATTATCAAATGCGATTTTTTTCTCTACATACATGCCAAATTTCATAGCTCTACGATTAAAATTGACGAAAATCGATTTTTAGGGATAGAAAGGTAGGGAAGTTGAGTCGTAAACAGCCGCAGCGCGCCCCTTCGGGGCGCGCTGCGTCTGGTATTTTACAACAATTTTGAAGAAAGCTTAGTTTGTATTTCACGCTTTTGATGAAAATAAGCGATCACGAATCGTGCCATAATATATGCTACAAGTTTGCAAATATAAGAAAGGAAAAAATGGAATAAATCTCTTTTCCCCTACCTAGCATTTAGGGATATCTTTTTTTTCTTTTAAAAATTTTTTCTTCTTTTTTCTTGTTCTCTACTTTTTTGCGCGACCTTTTTTCGATCCAACTGTTGAACCCTGTGTCGTTTTTTCCATTGTTATGTTAAGCAGGCGCGACTGTTTAATTAATTAAATCAAAACAGGCGGTCCATCATAAAATAGGTTGTTTTTGCTGGTTCGACAAGGCAATCCAGAATTGTTTTATTTTTGTTTTTCAAAAACCTGATAGCAGTCGCTACCAATTTTTTTGAATATCTTAGTATATGAAAACAAGGACAAGTAGTGCTGATGTAATACAAAATGTCGCAAAGCAGGTTGAATATTACCTTTTAAATGATCTACATCGAATCAGATCCATCGATTATGCATGTAAATTCTGTCTTTCCATCGTCAATGTGGGAAATTTAGAGATGAGCCACTGTTTCGCACATTTTGTTTGTGACCCTTAAAGATTCCATAAATCAATGCCTTAAAAAAACTCTTACATGCTCTAAGATTTTTTTGTAAACATTTTTTAAGAGATAAAAATTTATTTCAATAAAAACTCTTTTGCAAAATTCTAACAAAAAAATTAAATTTTACTGTAAGTAGCGATTTAATGACGATGGAAGATTTCCCATTCTTTCATGTGTGGGGCTGTACAAGTCATTGGTTTATCACCATTTTCACTGCAAACATATTTGCCATTGTTACCTTTCAATGAAAAGCTTCCATCAGGATGGGTAATCATTTCAAACAATTCCCAATCTGCTGGATGATCTCGATTACATGTCATTGGACCATTACCATTTTCAGATGAAACATATTTTCCCATACATTTAAGGGCAACTTTACCATTTCCAAATTCTTCAATGGTAAAATGTTCCCATTCTTTTGTATGTGGGGCAGAGCATTCCATTGGCTTTTCACCATTTTGACTGCAAACAAATTTGCCATTATTTGCTCGGATGTAAGTTGTTTCATGATGAACATCATGTTGATGATGTCGTTGATGATGGAACATTTTTGGATACTTTTGAGCTTAAAAATAAGAGTTTTATTACTGCAAAAAGTTAAAAAACAAGCGAATTAAAATTGTTGACTTTAAAGAAGATCGGGTATTTGCTGCTTTTATTGATTTCTCAAGAAAGATCTCGAAGGCAAAAGTAATTGAAATTCAGGAAATTTTGTTTTTTCCATGTCAAAAAAATTAGAAAAAATCCAAAGTCCCTGATTTTCAATTACTTCCAGCTTCGCGAACTTTCTTGCGAACTCAAAAAACGCAGCAAATAAAACAATCTTCTTTCAACAAAAAAAACGTTAAAATATAAGAAAAAGAATTTAAACAATAGAAAATTTATACCAATGCTTTTGCCACGTTTTCGTTTGATTAAAAACAAGGTTTGGTGAATTGAAGTTGATCAGTAATAAGAGAGAGAAATAAAGATAAGAAACACTCCTTCTCTTTTTGCTACACTTTTTTTTCTTGAATTATCTTTAATGACTAAGATTAAAATGTTCTTTGGCCCAAAGCTGAGGGATTGTCCTTCAATTAAACAAAATTCAATGTTTTTATTTTTATCTTTCTAAAATATTTACGACAAAGCAATAAACAATAAAATTATTGAGAAAAAAACTAATGATACAAACAATTTTTCTTAAAAATAAAATTTCAATGAAATGAAACTTTAACTGTTGACACTATTAACAACATTTTTAGGTTTAATTACAAAAGATATTTTTGTTGATGAAACGCTTGTTGAAATGCCAAAACGTATGCAAATTAACTTTTTTAGCATTCGAATAATAAAATGTCGATATTGTTTGACAACAAAAATTGTTGTGAGAGAATTTGCAACAGGAATCCATGAAAATATCGATGAAATTGCAAGTCCAAGTCCGTCAACGTTCACAAAGAAAATAAGGAATACTGTAGAAATTAGAATTGGTAATAAATTAAAAATGAATGGGATCAACGCCTGGAAAATTGGGTGAAAATTAAAAGTTATTTAAGTGTTGCTTATTAATGCGGAACGGATTTTAAAAATAGTTTTTAAAAAGAGGAAATTAAAAAGAAACATGGAAAAGAATTATAAGCAACAGCATGGCCAATTCAAAAAATTCAGAATTTGCATATTGGGCTTATCCAGATATCATGCAAGGGTTTTAAAAGATGGAGCCTGGCCCTTATAACTGCGGTTTGAAGTTTTCAAAATGCAGCAAAAGATCAAACAGTATAATGGATACAGAGGTAGTGATAAAAAAGTCAATTTTTGTATCTGGATGATCCCATTTTTTTGCCGTTTTTTCACTTTTTTTAGCTTACCTGTGCAATCATGGCTACCGTCATTTGATGATGAATATTTTTAGTTTGTGAGGACATGTGAGATTCCATAACTTTTAAATGTTTCCATACTTTGTAACTTGTCCATAGCACAATACCATATGAACCATTTACCGTAACCGCCACACATGAACTTATACTGATCAATCTCCAATGTAAAATATATGCAACAATAAAATTTGCATCTTTTTTATAATAAAACGGATCAGCATAAAGCAGAACAGAAGTTTCCTCGAGGATTTCGGGCGAAGATTGCATCAAACCAAACAGTATAAAACCATAGAAAATGCCAATGATTGCAGCTACAGTAAGCAAAAGGGTATATTGTTTTCCAGTAAAAATGATATTTTTAACAATAAAATAGTATCGATATAAGAATTGGACAGGCAATGATGCAACGCAAAGAAAGATTGCAGCTGTCCAAGCCGAAACCAATATCTTGGTGGTCAAAGGTGACAGTGGACCATATGAGCTTGTAGCAACAACGAAAAAATATCCATTTTTAAAATCTGTTTCCTAAAATTCCAATATGAATTGGGTAGTAATTTAAGTTTCAAATATGCAAATTTAAATTTCTGCTTTTTCAAATTTTAATTTGCATATTTTACTACTTACTGTCCGAGTTACTCCAACTGCAACATTGTAAATAGTATCAACAATGCAATTCTGAAGTAATATTTTTTGATAACTTTTCAACTTTGGGCCTGTCCGACGCAGTATTAAATACAGTAATAAAAAATTTAGAAAAAATCCAAGAATGCTACTAATAATTCCAGCAACTTCTTGAATTTGTCTTAAATCAATGAAAGGCCGCTTTTCATTCTCCAACATTTTTACACAGCTAAACAAATATATTTTTTAATTTATTCGTTCTTAATTTACAAATGCATATCACAAACTTAACACAGAAACATAGTTATATTTATATGAAACTAATTAACAAAAGTGAATTTTTCGTCTATAATTTTTATAAAAGTTATAAACAGAAAATTAATTTATTATACGGTACATTAAGAAAACTAATTTGGCATAAATCAAGATTCTTCAAGAAATTGGCAGAAAACGCCCAATTCACGAACGCGTGATGAGCTCATAATTTATGACTCACAAATGAGTTTCTTCTCCTGGTAATAATATGATAATTAGGAAATTGATCTTTACGCTTTTTTAACTTCAAATAAACAACGCAACTTTTAAAAACAGATATTAGTTTTTAAAAACTTTTTCAAGTGTTTTGAAATGCAGACATTGCGAATTATTTTTATTGAATTTACTATTAGACAAAATGTTACTTCCGAGATCACAAAAAGTACATATTTCATGTTTCACAGATACAGTATCTTTGTAAAATTGAATTTTTATAATAAGATAAAAACCATAAATCAGACATCGTTGCAGTCTCGAGTCTTATTAAAATAGGTGACTTAAAAGATTATTTTTTTTTACTTTAAGTGAATTAGTTTTATGTTAAATGGAGATGGAGATGGAAATCACATAAAAGTAACATACTTTTATAAAAGTATTTAATAAAAAGCACTTTTGCATCTTTCATTCTCAAAAGCATTACTCGATTTTATTATGCAAATTATAATTGTAAAGATGCCATAAAAACTATGACTAAAGAAATTTGCAGAACATATTTATTGCCATTGTATGAGTCTTTTACAATGTTACTAAAGTTGTATTTCAATAAATGTACTGTAAACAATAATATTCATGTAGTGACTCTTATTTCCAAGAACGAATTTTGCAAAAATAATAGTAAACTTCTAAAATTAGGATACAAAAAATTACTGAACTATGAAATACATGATATGTCTTTCTTTTTCCCTTTGTAACAGTTTTCAATAATGTCATTTATTAAAGAGTGAAAATATTCAACGGCAGCAAAAAGACTTTTTGATCTCTTTATAACAATTAGACCTTTAAACTTAAAAGTTTAAACTTATAAGGGAAAGTATAAACTTGACCAGCAGTTTTTTATTATTATAAAAATGGTAAACTTTTAATATGCCAAAGAACAGGTTAAATGCGATTATAATTTAAAGCAAAATATAATAATGTGATTAACTTCATATTATCACATACGTTTCCAAGGCAATGATAATTTAATTTTTCGGTCATTAGACAAGATTAAACTTATAAGGGAAAGTATCAACTTGACCAGCAGTTTTTAAAGCGAGACTTTTTCCATCAAGTTTTCACTTAACTTCCTCAAAGAAACAAGCAAATCACTAAAAGAGCTAATGGTAAAATCAAAATTAGCAACAATTTATTGATATACATGATTATATCTGATTTTGCTATATTTTTGCAAACCAGTAAACAAATTGCTGAAAGAAGTCAAGAAATAAAAAAAAGGAGAATTTAGCAATTTAAAATTCATTTATTTGTTTTGCCGATGAAAAAACAATTTATTTGTTACAAGTAACTTGTAATTGTACCACAGTTTTTGATCCTCTAAACATTCTAAACAATCTCTGATAAAAATTTTTAGTTTTGATCGTGTTAATAAAAACTTTTCTTCTTTGCTTCCTTTTCTGGTGGCGAAGAAGGAAAAAGTAAAAACTCTGCCAACAAAAAAGGCAGAGAGAAAAATTTCTTAACGCGACCAAAATTATAAATTTTCTTCATCAGAAATTTTTTAGGAAAAATAACCGTGGTGATTATTTGGTGCTTTTTAAAACATTTTTGTTTTGTAATTCTGATAATTTTTTTTGATATGGATTTAAACATTAAAGGTACCGTTTTCCACCGTGTTTTTAAACAATCAATTTATTATTAAAAATATTTTAGACCATCCAGAAGCCAATGGCAGAGATTTATCTTTTGAGGATAAAGATTCTGATGAATCAACTTATGACACAGATCAAAATCATGATGGTGATAACGATGGTGATGCTGATGATGATCAAAATATTGATCCATCCTTTTCTTTAACAGACGAAGAAACTAAAGAAAATTTTAAGCGTCTTGAAAGCAAATACGATGAAGAAACATGGATTGAAATTATTGAAAATTCTAAGCGTTGGAAATTCACAACAATTCAAAATCGATACAGAAAAATTCATGACCGTCAAGAAATTTATAGGTATGTTTAAATATTTTTATTCTTGTTTTAAATAACTTTTTTACTTTTTAGAATGAAAAAATATCTTCAAAAAGGTGGCACTATTTTTAAGAAATGGGAAAAAATCAATGAAATTGTTTTTAAAGAATATACGAAATGGAAAGAAGAAGAATCAAAAATTGTACATGATCGGGATATTGTTGTTGCTGCTCTTGCCGCTGCAAATCGTATTGGATTAACTGATTTTAAAGCAAGTGAACATTGGCTTTTGAGATTCAAGAAAGAGCATGGTATCAGTACAAGAAAAGCTACAAATGTTGAAACTTAGAAGGATTTCTTTGAAGGAGATGAACTGGATGTTGAAATTATTGAAAAATGATAAAAGATAAGTTTGTGTAGTTAAATTTTTGATTGATTTATTACGAAATAAACGTATAATTTTATTGAGTACTGTATGTATTAGACAAATAAATAATGGTTCATACAAATTCCTTGACTTTTAAGATCTTTCATTTTTTAACAGTTGAAATTATCTTTGTTTTCGCTAAAATAGATAATTGAGACGTTGTATTGTTTGATGAAGTATTATTGTGCATGCATAATATCCGTTTTAGTATTCCAAGTATAAAATTTCGATAATGTTTTACAACCAAAATTGTTGTAAGAGAATTCGCAACTGGAATCCAACAAAATATAAGTGAGCTTGCCACCCCAAGACCATTTACATTAATATGTAATATGACACAAGCAACATTTATAAAAACTGGAAATAAACTGAAGATAAGTGGAATAATAGCCTAAAAAAGAATGAATTCAAAAAGTTCATAGATTTTATGCTGCATACATTATTGACATCCAAATAGTTGAAATTATTTAACTTACTTGAGCAATCATAGCTACCGTCATTTGATGATGAGCATTTTTAGTCTGTGAAGACATGTGGCATTCCATAACTTTTAAATGTTTCCAAACTTTATAACTTGTCCATAGTACAATACAGTATGCCCCATTAGACATAATTACAACCCAAGAAATTAAACTAATCAATTTCCAATGTTGAATATTTTTGACAACAAAGTTTAGGTCTTTTTTATAAAAATAAGGATCATTGTAAAGAAGTTTCGAAGTTTCATCAATGATTTCTTGACTGGGTTGCATAAACCAAAAAAATGTAAAACCATAAGATAGTGGAATTACGGTAGCAATAATTAGCATAATAAAATATTGTTTCCTTGTCAAATTAATACTTTTAACAATAAAATAGTACCGATGAATGAATTGTACTGGCAAAGATGTAACACATAGAAATACTGTAGAAAGATAACCGGAAATCATAAAATCAGTAGTAAAAAATGAAAGTGGACCATAAGAACTGGTAACAATTACAAAGAAATTTCCGTCTTTAAAGTCGGTTTGCTGAAACACGTTATTTTTGGGATTTGAAATATACCGTAATTCTTTATGTGGTAACTTACTGCTCTTATAAGTGCTGTTACAACATTATAGATGATATCAATAATACAATTTTGTAACAATATTTTTTGGTAATTTTTTAATTTTAAACCAGTTTTTCGAAGAATTAAATACAGTAACAAAAAATTTATAAACAATCCAGCGACACTAACAACTATTCCAGAAAGTTCTAATATTTGTCTTAAATCAATAAAAGGCTTGAGGTCATCTGCCATTTTTAATTAATAAAATTAAAATTAATTTTTTACATTAATGAAAAACGAAAATGGGTAAACAAAATTAATTAAAATTTTAAAACACGAGATTTAGTTTTTGGACTTATTTCAATTATACAACGTGAATGAATAAAAGTGTTTTTTACTTCAATTTTTCACTTTCACACCACTTTTAATTATTATTATTTTTCAAAAAGAAAAGAATTTGAGACATAGTAAATATGTAACAGAAAATTTACGATTAATTAATAACAAAAACACGACTGTTATTTGTGAACAAATTTTTGGGATTTCACTCAAATTTTAAATTTACTTATTTATTACTGTTAAATTGTAAAAAACAAAACTTTAAAAATATGCCATAGTTTTAACTGTCCGAAATTTTTTTTATTACTTTGAAGTTCCTTTTGTTTCAGTTGTCAATGATGGAGTATAAGAAATACTTGAATGTGAAGTTGCATTTCCTCGAAAGAATAAATCTTTTATCATTTTAATAACAATTTTTCGATAAAGTTTGACAACATAAATTGTTGTAAAAGAATTTGCAACTGGAATCCATGAAAATAATATGTTTATACCAAGTGCAAAACCTTTGATGTTTGCCGAAAATATAAGTAAAATGATGTCAATGCTAATAGGGAATAAATAAAATACTAATGGAATTACGGCCTAAAAATGGTAAATTTGTTAGAAAAACGGTGTTTGGATTGTCTCAAGCAGAAATTAAATTCATAAAAATTATGCAAATAAGACCGTTTTTTGGAAATTATGCCTCAGGAGATAATCGAACTGACTTGAAGAATTAAAGCTTTTGTCATTTGATGATGAACATCTCGAGTTTGGGTTGACATGTGACATCTCATTTTCTTTAAATATTTCAGCACTTTTACAGACGTCCAAATTACAATTGAATAAGACGCAATGACTAAAAATGTTGCATAAACAACAATGAATCTCATTTGCCAAGTTTGAATATCTCCAACAACAAAAGTTAAATTTTGTTTATAATAAAATGAATCAGAATAAAGCAATTTTGCTTTTTCTTGATGAATTGAAGGAGGTTGCCAAAGAAACCAAAATATCCCTGTTGCATATCCTAAGGCAATTAATACAGATGCAAATATCATTGTTACATATTGTTTTCCATTAAGTTTAATATCTTTAACAATTAAAAAGTATCGATAAATAAATTGAACTGGAAGTGACGTAACACAATAAAAAAGAGCAAAAATTAAAAATGCAATTAAAAAATTGCTAATTGGAGGGGAAAGTAGCCCATAGGCATCAGTCATAATTAGAAAAAAATTGCCATCTTTACAGTCAGAATGCTAAAGTATGACAAAAATAGATTAATTTGTAACATCCATCTTTTAAAGAGGAGTTACACTTCATAAAATTATTACCTTATGAAATTTATTGATAATCAGGGAAATGCATTGTTCTTTTTCCCTGATTATCAATAACTTTCATTAGGAAATATTTGGATGAAGTGCCACTCCCCCTCTAAAATTTAAAACCACTATTACAGTAAACACACTTACCGTTCTAGTAATAATATACGCAACATTGTAAATAATATCAACAATACAATTTTGAAGTAATATTTTTTGATAACTTTTTAACTTTGGTCCTGTCCGTTTAAGTATTAAATACAGTAGCAAAAAGTTTTGTGCAAGTCCAACAGAACACAACACTAAACCAGATTTATCCAAAATATCTCGTAAATCTATCCATGGTTTGTTTACTGCGCTTGGCATGACTAAAACCTCGAAGTTCAATTAAAATATGTATGTTTGCTTAACTCCAACAAAAATTTGTTCAAAAAGAAAAAAAGAAGCAATTAAATGCAACGAAAATGTAGCGTCAACTAATTGTATGCATTGACTAACAAACACAAACAAGTTTAAAAGATTACTAATAAAAATTTGCATTTCTAAGTTTTATTAAAAATAGATGGAACAGGTAACTAAAATAACCAGGAAGAAAAACATCTCCTGGAATTGTAAAAGAAATTTAAACAAAACTCATTCATAAATTTTAAAGATCCCATTTTTTAAGTTGTTTATTTAATCCCAGGAAGTGGTAAATTAAAAGTGAAATATTTATTGCTCGTTCTTTTTCAAAGTACGTATATCCAGAAAAAAACCAGGAAATCAAAAAACATGCTTTTAATTTTATGGTTGAATTATTTTTTGTTGCCATTAAGTTTTAAAGCCAATTTCTTAAAATTTAAGAAAGTCAAAAAGTTGAGGAAATAATTTTAAAAAGCTTGATTTTAGTCGTGTACAACAACAAAAAGGAAATCATCTACATTTAAAATTTTTCTTCAAAAATACTCTCAACTTAACTATGCAAAAGTTGACTTCTTACTTTTGTTAAATATTCTTTCAAGATTTAAAAATGTGAAAAATATTCTTTTTAAAGTGAGACGACAGTTTACGTTTAAATCCCTGATTTTCATGTTCATGTAAAAACCCCCGACAATCCCGACAATCAAAGTGTTTTTGTCGAATCAAATATATTCAAATCTATTTTGATTGTGATACCCAAAAGAGAAAAAAAGTAAAAAAATATTTACTGTAACACACAAAAGTGTACATTTTACCCAAAAATATGTAAAAAAGAAACAAAAACTAACAAAAAGCAATATTTAAGACATTAAAATTTAAAATAGTAATCATTCAAATTTAATTATAAAAAACTTTTTTTATAATTTAATAAAAGTTATAAAGCTGCTTTTTGGTCCCAAAAAGACATTTGATGTTATTTAATCGAATAAGCAGGAACATAGATATCAAAAGGAAACGATTAGAAAATAAAATAAATGTAAATTTTATTGACATTAAAAACTGAATAATCTAAAATTTATTCATATTCAAATCCGATCTTTGATATTTATCTGTATATAATTGTGTAATTTAATTTTTTATACAAATCAGTCAAATTATAAATGTTGATTTAAACATAAAATTTTGAGGGCAAATATTATAAAAAGTTAGATATGCAAATCTAGATAGTTAATTATTAACAATATATAATTATTTGACAATATATGTAACCAATAATTTAGGCTGACATTTTATGCAATCATTTGTTTTCGCTTTATTAACTTAATAATGTCTTTTTTTTACTTCTTTTTGTATGGTTTTGTTTTTGCATATGTATTTTATAAAAAGAACAATTGTGCTTTTTAAAAGTGTAGCACATTTTTCTTATTTTTTTTTCGTTTACAATGTTTAAATATATAGCAGTAGACAGAAAAAAATGATGCTACCACTCCCTGCAATATTTGCTTTACCAAAGAAAAAGGATTAAAGAAACTTTTCACGCAGAAATGTTGATATTTTTTGTACACTCCTTTTTTATTAATTGATTGATTTTTTTCTGAATATGTAGGAATGGCTTTGAAACTTTTCTGTATATCATATTGAATAAGAAAATAATTCGAATAAATTGATCATCTTTTTTAAAGTTGTAAAGAAATAATAAAAATGGTTATTTGTGCTGGCAATTGTACAGATGTATATGAAGAGTAACGATTTATTTTAGGAATAATCTTGCATTTTAAAGGGACTGTCGCAGTCAGTTTTTTTTCTTTTTTTGACGGACGAAGACAACAAACAACGCATTCTTTATCATTGCTTTTTTTCGTGTTAAAACCACTTTTGGCTAAATCAGGCAGCACTGCGACAGTCCCTTTAAGAAGCTACATGACTAAAATTAAAAGGGCTTAATTGAGCAATAAAATTTTCCCTTTTTTTAGGGTTCTGCAGCTTCAACCAACAATCATTAATGTTTTAGAAGTATTTAACTCTGATGAAAATGGCATAAAACGTTTTCAAATAAATCAACGTAAGCTGTTTCAATTATCAATTAACGGATCCGTATTTAGGAGTGGACTGGTAGAACTAAAAGTTCCCCAAAATAAAAATCTGACCTTTGCCGTTGGTGGCAAAAGATCTAAAGTCAGTCCTTTTGAAATTCACCAGTCCCATCCACAAATATTTTTTGGAAGAACTTTATTGAATAAATTAATATTTAATATTTACAGCCGCAAACACAAATCAAATATTTCAATATTTTCAAAACATTCAAAGTATTGTAAAAAATCCGATCGATTCTTTTTGTTTCAATCTTAATCTAAATCATATTTATGGAAACGTATTTCGAAAGGAGTTTATTGATGCCTCAAAACGGCATGGCATTAAAAATGTTCGAATTATTGGACATACAAAAAGTTTACTTATTCAAGCACTATCTTTATTTTCACACCCTCTTCAAAGTGGTGATGCTTTTTGGATTATTTTTCATGATGTCGGAAAAATGTTTTGTGATATTTGGAAATTTGATGAAAAAGATGGCTGGAAGTTTCAAGCACATTACAATCATGAAAAAACTCGATTTCACAGAGATCCATATCGAAAACAATCGATTCTTACAGAAGATTTACAAAAACTTAAAGCCAAGATAGGAGAAATTGGAATTGTTCCATTCCTTTTTGTTTTTACATCGGTGGCAATAGCAGAATCAAGTGAACAAAAATTTAAAAAAGTTTTTCTTTGCAAAAACATTATTTTTTATCGATACAAAACAAATAAACAGCCATTAAATGCTTCATTGAAATATGCATGTTGTCTTTCTGGGGATCGTGGATATGCAAAATATCGAAGTGACGAAGTGTTTGAAAAGTTAATTGAAGTGGTAGCTAATGATAAAGTGATAATTAAAGTTGTGCCATTTAGCGTTTTGCCATTCAAAGAAACTGCAGTTATTAATAGTGCCGAATGCAAAAATTTAAAAGTAAGTTAAACCTTTGAAAAATATTTGAAACATAAACTTCAGTTTTCAGATTTTAGTAAATAATGAGCATGGAGGATCAATTGCAGTAGAAGACCAAGGAAACTGTGAAGTTGTATTAACTGTTGATATAAATAGCATCGATGATATAAACATAAATCCTTGTGAAGAGAAAAAACACTTTGCTATTCCAAGTGATTCAAATTCTAAGATATTTGGGAACACCACCCTTCCCGCAGAGGATGAACCGTTACTCAAACCTGCAGGGCTATTAAATTTTGATATTGTTGAAACAAATTCTGCAACCCTATCAAACATTTACATTGAAGGTGAAGTATATCGTAATTTTTCATCCCCTAAAGGCTTAGCTTTAATTATTAACAATCGAATTTTTGTTAATCCGGATAAAGAAAGACATGGTACTGAATTTGATGAAATTAACCTTCGTAAATTACTGTCTGGCCTGGGATATACCGTTGAAACAAAGCATGATTTAAGTGGTGAGGTAAGTACAATGTCGGAAACATACACTGGGTTTTATAAAAAAATAATCGATAATTATCTGAGCTTTTCAAAGATGGTTTTCGATAAAAAGAACTCATGAAACATTTTTCTAAATAAATTATGATTTAGGCAATGTTAAGAGAAGCTGAATCATTTGCATATCAAGAAGCGCATAAATTTTGTGACAGCTGTGTTGTTGTTGTTTTAACTCATGGTAATACAGATGTCCTTGGTGGCACAGATGAGGCAAATATTGATATTCATAAATTTTTTGAATGTTTTAATTCTAAACGTGCTCCATTATTAAAAGGAAAACCGAAGCTGTTTTTTATTCAGTCTTGTCGAGGACGTGAGTAAAGGCTTTGTAGAATTAGAGGAAACTATTATCCAAATTTCAGCTAAGGTTGATCTTGGAATAGATTCAACAGATGCAGGAAACCTTGCTGAATTGTTCTGCTTTTTGCGAGCAGGAACTCCAAGACTTCCAGAGCAAGCGGAACCAGCATTTTCAACACCTTTACAACCTCCAGTGTTGGCAGAGCCAAATTACCCAAATTTACCAGAATATATGCTAAAAATAAAAAATAAAAAGCAACCAATCGAAGCAGATATGCTAATTGCATTTGCGACGCCACGGCAATATCTTTCATTCAGAGAAGCTGGATATGGAAGTTGGTTCATTCAATCGATTTGTGAAATCTTCAGTGAAGATTCCGCTAAAGAAGACATTTGTTCACTTTTGACAAGAGTGAGTTGCAAAAATTTCAAAAATAAAAAATTATTGTAAAAATTTAGGTAAATCGCAGAGTAGCACAAGCTTATCAAAAATATGAACATGGAGGAAAACAAATGCCGGAATTTGTTAATCGTTTGCAAAAACGCTTTTACTTTTTCCCTGGAATTAATAAATGGTAATATTTTTGAATTCTTGGCTATTAATATTATGTTTTGGTAATTTGCTGTTTTTTGTTTCAGGCCCCGAAGACACGTCACTTAAGATGGATTCGACTATTGACATCAAACTGACGGAATGTTAAAAAAATTTATTAGTTTAAAAGGTTGTTTAAAAAAATAAAATCTTTATTTTTAGGCTATCGTCTATCGTACGATATTTATTTAGCTTTAAAAATCATTTATAGTTTCATTGATTACAAAAATATGTCCGGATATTTATTGACATTTTGGAAGAGCATCTTTGAGTGCAAGCTTCATAGCATCTGCATAAACTTTTGAAAGTTCCTTATTTTTGCATCTTTCATTCGTGGCTTTTTCTTCGCAATCGATAAACTTAGACCAATCTCTGAAAAATGTTAGCATACATAAATTAGAGATTAAAATTCAATCGAATTTTTTAGCAGTCAAAAAAGTCATACTTGCAATTTGCGTTTTTAGGGAGTTCGAATTTTGATTTTGTGATATTTGCAATGCATTCTTCATCTTCTTTTGAAACTAAAAGTTATATCATTTTATCAGTTGTTTTTGAAAATATTCAATTTAATTTACCAGTAGGAGCATGACTGCAAACATATTTTATTGAATGTTTCCAAGTCGAAAGCTTTGAAACAATTTTAGCTTCATTAGCTCCAAAAAGTTTTTCAATTTCACCAACGGTTGGCGGGCCTTTACAACTTTTTGCATTTTCTGTTAAACAATTTTGAAGTTCTTGTACAATCCTAAAAGTTGCTGCTTATCACAAAACCACAATTTTTTTTATTTATTGAAATTACCATGTATTATTGGTTTTCATATGGCAGAACTTGTTGCTAAAAACAAAGGTTTTCCCATCAAAATTTTTCCGAAACTCTTTATAGCATTCATACAAGGCCTAAAAATTTCAGATACAGTATTATCAATAAACATTTTTCTCCAAATTTTATACTTTTACACTATTTTGATCACCACATTCAGCATTGGTAAAATTGACAAAAGCCAAAAATGTTGCAGCTGCCAAAACGTAATATTTCATTGTTAAAGAAAAAATAGCAGCAAAGAAAAGACTGCACAAAGTTATGAAACTTAAGAAAAAATTGCTTCTTTTTTAATACAAAGTTTGCTTCGTTAGTCGAATTTTGTGTCAGAACTACAACAACCTTTTACGCTATTAAACATTTATGAAAAAAACAAAAAATTAAGCAGTAAAACATTGAACACAAAGGCTGAAAAAAACCTTGATCGTGAAAAAAAAGAAAAATGTGTGTGTTTATTTTGTTTTAAACAGTTTATCTTTAGTATGTTCGATGATTAATTACAAATGAAATACGGTGTCAAAGGTTAATAAACAAAATTTTTCATGCTGTTTAAAGACAACAATTGTGCTGGCGATATCAATTGTATCTAATGCAATCGATAGGTTTTATTATTTTGGAAAAATGATTCGTCGACTTTAACAATATCATTTTTATGATCCAACGTTTAAATTGGAATTTTGTTATCATATTTACATTATAACCTATAAATTTTATAGGTTATACATAATGAAATCTGACAGATTCAACAAATTTCATTATTTGAAACAAGTGTTGAAATGGCAAAATCTATAACCTTGAACTCTTTTTTTGATATCAAATTTGCATTGAATGAAAAATATTTGATGAAATCCCTTCACAAATTTTACCAAATCTTCTAATATTTCCTGCCATTACCAAAAAAATAATCAATGCTTTCAAAAAATTCTTATAGTAAACAAAACCTCTAATTACAGTTTTTTATAAAAAAAACATGACTCTTTTTTCATAATTTTACAATAGAGCTTTAAATTGAGAAAGAAAGCACAAAAAAGCACAAAAGAAAAATTTAATATATTTATTTTATTAGCATTTTTATATCTGTTGTAATAAAAAATAAAATTCCGCCATCAACAGTTTCTTTTAGGGCACTGCTGTAATTGAATGAAATAACTTCATTTTTAATTGTAAAATAATCGCCAACTCCAGAAACCCTAAAACATATTACTCCTGAGACATTATCATAAAAATGCTTTATCTTACTTTAAATTTGTAGCATTGGTAGAAAAGAAATCCCCAGGATACATTTTAAAATCTATTACAATGAAAGTTACAGGAAGATTATTGGCTTTAAAAATGCTGAAAATTCCATTATACATCTTATCTCCAAAAATATCTGGAGGACAAAATATCTTTTTTGAGGTACCAAAATTTGGGGTAGCAACGAAAGAATTGAATGGCGAATCTGGGAATTCAATTGGAATTGTTGATTGTACGTTCAAGGGTGCAGTTGTTAAGGTGATCAATAAAGAGGCACCTTTTGGAATTTTAATTGAAAATGCTTTTGAATGTAAACCAATAAAGTGGAGATTTGGAGCCGAGATTGAACTAAAAAAAATATATGGTAATTGCCAAAAAAGTATATTTTTGTATCTTAAATAAATTTCGAGACTCATCATGTTTGCAAATTTTTTGATGAAGGTATCACTATTACGCACAACATTTAACATTAAATTAAATTATCGGTGGTTTACTTCTTTTTTAAATTTCAGCTTTTTTTTAAATGACATGCGTGACGATCAGGCAACAAAACAAGCAGAAAGACCCTGATCATCAGGTTTGTGCACTTTGAAAAAACATGAGTTAAAATTTAAAAAAGAGGTAAGTCGCATCTCCTCTAAAAAGCTTTCATAACGGAATAACAATATGCAAATCTGCAAAGAAGAAGTTTTTCACTGGATAATTTTTCAAATTTGTATACAGCTACACCGATACCTATGACACTTTCAAAAAATAAATTACTTGAATTCAAAAAACAATTTTTCTCGATTTTCACCAAAATATATTTTTACAGTTTCATTTTTTGATGTTGTCCATACATTTTTCATTATATAACTGTATTTAGGATTAATAAGAACAATAACATCACATTCATCATCAGGTGTTGAAACCGCTGTGATTTGTTCCTGGGTTTCACCTCGAATAATAAAAACATTTTCTTTAAAAACGCAACCTCTTATCTTTTCTGAAAATTTTTCTGTTGTTGCAATTTTACAAAAATCAATAACATCAACTACCGGCTAGACGAACAGCAAAAAACGGAAAGTCAGTGTCACAATCATCATCGCTGTAATTTAGGATAAGGATTAAAAAAACAAATATGAAAGAAAATTTGCAAAAAAGATAACTTTACTAGTAATTACTTACAGTTCTGCAACATGGTAAAATAAATTACATGCCAAAAAATGCGTTCTTTTAGTATCACATCGAAAATGATTGTCATTTCCAAAGCTAAAAGAGTTTTATGCAAATTTATTTTGACAATTATAATTTGTTTCAAACAGTTTTTTTCCTTTAAAAGTAATAAATTACCAATAAAAATCAAACAAAATTTTTGAAAAACTTTTGTCATTATAAATCGATACTTCATATCCAAAATTATCAAAGAAAACGAGTGAAAGATTTTCTTTTTGCTAAAAAGGATTTTGATTGTATATTTATAATACATATTTATGTTATACTAAATCTTCAGAAATTTGGTAAAAAACACATTGTTGAAATGACATATCTGTAATAACATATGGCTTCATTGCTGTAAGTTCAACATCAATAATGGGAGGAACTAAAATATATCATAAAACTGTAAAATTACTCAAATTTAAAAAAATTTGAAAATTTGAAATAAAAATTTTAAATTTAAGAAAAAGCATACTTTCAAAAGGTCTTAAAGTAAAATAAATATTTTTTCCAGATGCCATTGAATTTGTAATAATTTCAATTACATTTTTATTTGTTGTATTTAAGACAACTCGAACACCTTCAACATCTTGATTCTCTGCAGCCAAATCCAAAATTATTGTTTCATCCGAAATTACTCGATATAAATCATATGATCCTGCTTGAACGTTGCTTGTAAGCAGACTATGTTCAGTGATACAATGTCCTAACTCAAAATTTTATATATAAATTTAGTTATTTGAGGTAATCTTATGTTAATTCAAGTCACTAAATTTGTTTTTTTACAGCACCAATAGTATAAAGTTAGAGGCAAAAATCTGTAACCCATATTTTATCCTCCAAAACTTACCGTAAAATTACAACGCATTCCACCGCATATACTATAACCCCCACCTGTCACAAATGTATGATCCAATGAATCACATTTTATAAGATTATCGGCACATTCACACACTAAAAGAAGAAAAAAATTAATCAAAAATTACTAGTAAAATTTTAAACATAAGTCACAAATAAATGAAAAAAGAATTTAATTTGCATATTCGTTTTGAAAACTTACAAATTAATGGGAAAAATTTAAATGAAAATCCACGTCCTTGGACACTTCCATCACTGATAAATTCAAAGGTGATATTTCGTTCCAAGCCATCATTAAATGGAAGGAGATGCATATCTCCGCCCTGACTATTTTATATTTTTAGGATTGTATATTTACCAAAAATGGTGAATGGGCCGTGTTTTTAAAGAATGCTTAAGTTTTACTTAAAAAACTTAATACAAAATCAATTCTTCAACTCCAAAAATTTTCCCCTAAGGAATGAAAATATACAATCCTGATTTCTGCTATATTGTATGCATCCAAAGTATATCTAATAATGTCAACATTCTTCTCCACCTGATAATCAATTTGAACATAAAACATATGTTTTTGTGGAATTGAAATCTGTAATGAGCAGTACACATTATTTTCATATCCATTATTCAAATCCCAATAAATATATCCTGAAGAAGTCGATACACATGATACTTCCTTTACAGTGACATTCTTTTCAAAAATGCTTATGTAAGCTTTTAATTCCATTTCTGGAACATAATAAATGTTTCTGTTTCCAGATAAATAAATAACAATTATGCTGTCATCATTGTAAATAGCATGATATGGCTTAACACTTCTTTCACTAAAAAACTATATTCAAATGTTTAAAAGGGGAGTTCAAATTTTTCTTGCACCCAAATACTTTTTTTAATCAGGTAAAAACACATTGTTCTTTTTTAATTCACCAATGACAAAAAAGGGGGTGCTAGGAAGACACTGCTTATCGTGTCAAGAAAATAAAATTTACATAATTAATAGTTTGTTAGAAGTTGTACTGCAATTTAAAAAGAGCTACCCCAAAATTGTGAACCCATGTTGGGGGTGAAATATTATTTATCGTAATCCCGAGCATTTTAATTAATGCAACTAAAACTGGACAAAAAAACACATTGAATTAGAATAATAAAATCCATTTTTAGCAGTCAATATTGTCTTTATATTAAGATAAAACTATAAGAAGGGGCTGGGATGAAACATAAAAACATCTAACTTGACAAGAATATTTGTAGAATTATTAATTCGAAATGTTGTTCCAAACGAGACATCAAACTTTCAACAACAACTTTAATTCCATATCCATCTGGAGCTTGAAAGGTCCAATTACATGGAAATTTGCGATAGAATTTTTCTTCAAAACTTGATTGAATATAAATAATATGTGATTCATCAACAAAATTAAAGGGGTTACTAATCATCTCCAAAGGGCATCCGTTAACTCCAGTATCAAAAATAAGGAAACCTTGTTGGGCAAGTTTATCTGATAAATAATAGCCATTATTATTCCATGCACAAGAAATGCAATGCGGTTTAAAAATAGAATTCTTGGAAATTTCAACAACTTTTTGTGTGCCATAAAAATTACCACCAATGAAATCTTGTTCAATATGAATAAATACGACAAAAAGTTTAAAATTCTAAAAATGATGCAATTCTTAGACAGTAATTTTTAACAAGAATTTTTAGTAATTATTGCACAGCTTTTTTCAACATTTAGAACAGGGGTCGAAAACGCGGCCGGCCTTTATTTTTCTCCTTTTAAAACTAAAGATTTTTTGGACAAATAATGAAAGCGTTATTCACGAATACGGTAGTTTTTTTATTTTGTGGTTTTATTTTCATGAAAAAAAACTACTATAGATGAAATAACAAAAAGGCACAAGGCTTGTAAAATATAAATCGTCCTTTTTTGTAAAAAATCAATATACAAAAAATTTGAGCGGCCGCGGCCGGCCGCATTTTCGACCCCTGATTTAGAAACTTTATAAAGAAATAACTTTCATTAAAACCTCGAGTCTAATTATTGATTTTTTTGTTATCATGGTTTCATCAAGAGATACGTTAATTACAGTCTCACAATACTTAATTTTAATTTTTTTGAAACCAAACCACTTACAATTTTTTTATTTCTAATTAATGAAAATGTCATATTACAGGAGAGATAATCTTCATATGTAATTAAAGAAGGATAATCATGAGTTTGAAAAAATGCGATTTCATCATATTCAAGGTGGTATACGGTATTCTTCATACAAATATACGTTGTATTTGTATCCAATAAACATGAAAGTACAAACAATGATAAAAAAACAAACAACATAAGCATTCTTAAAAAGTTTATAAAGAAAATTATGGAATTCAAATCACTTTTTAAGAATTCTTTTTAAACCTTAGACATTGATTTTTTTGTTTAAGAAAGTTCCGTCAAAAATAGTTCTGCTTAAATTTTTCAAACAAAAATAATACTTTGTTTTGAAAAATTTGCTTTCGGTGTAATTGATAAAAAGATTATGACACTTTTTTGATGTTTGCATGAGCCATGATTTGACGAAAAATTTTTTGCCGATTAGGTTGCAAACAAAGAAGATAATTTTTTGCATAAAATTTCACAAAAAAACTATTATATTTTTGGTAATTACTGAACTTTTCGGAACACACGTTTTTGTGAAATAATGCAGCAGTTTTCTGATTATTGCAACTGCAAAACATCAAAAACAGAGTTATCATGATTTTTATTCTGCGAAAAAATTCAAATATTTTTTGAAGAATAATATAAATTCAAGAAAAACTTCACTGTTCATGTGATTTTAATTTGTTCAACAGAACTATCTTGATATTTTTTAATGAATCACGAAATTCCAAAATAGTTTGTATTTGTTTTGCAAGTTCTCAAATTTTATCCACGGATCTTGAAACTTTGCTATTAGATAGATTACATTAAATTTTTCCATTAAACTTTGTCAAATACCTCATCTTCTTCCTCTTTAAGATATCAAACCAGTCACAAATTTTTTTGATACTCCATGCTAAATATTTTACAAGTTTATTCAGATTTTTAAACATGTCCATGAAATGTTTTCCCCATATTTCAGGCCAAACTTTTCTTGTTTGATTTACACTTGCCAAACTGTAAATCAAACATCTGATTGCTTTTTGGAAGCTTTTTCAACAAGTTTTGAAGTGACATTCACTGCTAATCCAGTTTTAACTAAGGCCTTAGTTTTGATTTTAAAAAAGATTTCTTGAAATAATTGATATCAAAAATAGGAATAAGAACAAAGAACAAAAAAAAACAAAAAGAATAGGCTTCGATAGTCTGTTATCATTTTTTATCATTAATGGTGTTTTTATGGAGCTATAATAATTTTTACAACAATAATTTGACACGAGGCATTCACACGTTTTTTATAAAAAAAAACAAAATATAAGCTTTTTAATGAAATTTCAAAATTTATTTACATTATAGCACACCCACTCTTTTTTCTTGTGTTTATACATTTTTAGGGGCAAATAATTTCCTCTAATTTATTAGATAAAACAAGCTTTTATTGCTATTTCAAATTACCTTGATGTATTAACGGAAGAGAAAAATACAGTCATCTGTCGTTTTTTATCAATTTATTATTTTTTGCTGCTAAAAATTTTTCTATAAAATAAGCAAGGTTCAATAAACTTTTTTTCATTTATGTAATTCTAAAGAAAAATGTCCAGCATCGTTGGTGATGCGATGCTTTATCTCATGCTTGTTTTTTTCTTAGTTATTGTTAGATTTTGTGTATGCTATAAAAAATGTTTTCGGCAAGACAACAGTAATAATAATGAAAAGGAACAGCCTCAAGTAATTGAAGTTCGACAACCTGAATTGGCTTCCTCTGATGCAAAACAGTTTTGCCCATTAATTGTAATTCAAAATGAAAAGGATGAGAAAATTTCAGTGCCATCTGAGAAGGATAAAATTTTATTTGCGTCTGTTGAAGATGTTTGTGTTCCGATGCCCACAAGTGAAATGTTCAAAGTAAAAACAAAGAATAAAAATTTGATGGATATTGATTAAATTTGGTCAAACAATTCAAATATTATTTTTATTGTTATTAATAGTATAGTTGTTACGGGTTACCTCTTTTTTCGATTTTTGTTTTATTGATTTTAATAATTTGATTTAATATTGTAATAAACAAAAAATTTAATGTGTTCTTGAAGAAAATTTGTTAAAAAATGGTATAAATTAAGACAGTTCTTCTGCATAAAGCCCGATTTTTGAGAAACTACAGCATTATGAATTGATTTTGGCACAGGGAACTCGAAATGATGTCAGAAGGGTATAAAATGGTTTTTTTAGGTTAACAAGGTCCAGGAACACGATTTTCGTTGTCATTTTTGTCCTAAGTGGTCTAGTTTTCGATATGCAAATTTGTCAGGTCGAAAATGAAAAATCGCCATCTTTGAAGATAAAATGACAAATTTGGTACCATTCGAAAGCCCTTGACAAGCTGAGTTCAGAAAAATTAGAAACTAAGACATTTGACCCTTTTAAACGGGCGATATTAGGCACAGAACGCCAAAAACTGCTTTTTGGCACAGAAATCTTACAATCACATTTTTTTGGCACGACAATAGCAAAATTATATTACATAATCTAATTTTCCATTATTTTGTGACCCTTAGGGCATGGAAAACAAAAATTTTTAGGTGGGTTTAGGGGGTCGTCTGAATTTTTGAAAGTACTGCGTCATTTAACTCAAAAATGCAAAAATCGTCATTTTTGCTCCAATTCAACCAACTTTGGGTGGAAATGATAGAAAATAGTTAGAAATGATTTTAGCAAAACATTTTGTACCAAAATATGCAAATTTGGATTTTTAAGACCACGATTTAGGTCAAAACCCATAAAAATGGCATATTTTGGGGATAAAATCTCTAAAATGGTTTCGGTAAGGTATTATTGTGTCCAAATGGTTCTATAATTATTATTAGTATGTCTACTAACTATTTCTAACATACAAACATCATATACTCCCAGTAACCCAGTTTTTTAGGGTAATTAAAAACCCTCATTTTAAGGCAAAAAAAACGCGATTTTTGACAGATCTCAAAATAAGTAAAACTTCGACTATAATTTCGAAATTTGTGTTTATTATGTTCGTCCAGATGGGTAGCATGTATTAAAATCATAATATACCCGGTATCTTGTCTCATTACAAAATTTCATCATTGTGAACATAGCTCATTTTTGTGAAAAATGTGATTTTCAGTGTACGCCGTTTTTTCCTCAAAAATAATATTTTCATCACTTTATTTACGTAAAAAACATAATTTTTGATAAAATTACAAACTTTTTGATGCATTTAAGCATCGGTACTTTCAAAAAATTCACTTTTATAGGTTACTTTAAAATAACTTTTTTTAGGCCAAAAAACACAATTTTCGACCGAGTTCTAAATAACTAATACATCAACAATTTTTTCAAAATTTGGTTTTAAAATTGTCCTCCGGACCTGAAGTGTTTATTTAAATTATAGTAAATAATCGAAAATTTTGATATTTCATTAAAATTATTTTGCTATTACCTCTAAATCAATGTACATGTGTATCGAAAAAATTGCACATTTTTAAAATGATGGGATTTCAAAACGAGATAAACTATAGGGTATATTATATATACCCTATAGTTTATCTTAGTTTTTAATTTTTCTGAACTCAGCTCGTCAAGGGCTTTCGAATGGTACCAAATTTGTCATTTTATCTTCAAAGATGGCGATTTTTCATTTTCGACCTGACAAATTTGCATATCGAAAACTAGACCACTTAGGACGAAAATGACAACGAAAATCGTGTTCCTGGACCTTGTTAACCTAAAAAAACCATTTTATACCCTTCTGACATCATTTCGAGTTCCCTGTGCCAAGGAATGTTTAAGTTTTTCAAAAATCGGGCTATAAACTGATAAAAAGTTTTCATTTTCATCTGAATGTCATTAGAAGGTGGGAGCAGCAGAAAAAATAATCATTGAATTTTAATTTTTATATTTTTCTTAGATTTTAAACGTACATTGTTTGTTGTTTACGTGACATAAATTGCGTACCAAATCTTAAAAATTTGTTTGTTTTACTTATGCAAAACATCTGTTTTATTTTTTGAATAAAAATTATTATTGATAATTGTGAATGGCAGCAATTTATTGTGGATTCCATTATACAAAAAAGTCCCCCTTTTTACATTGATCCGAAAATAATTTTGTAGCAATTTTCTGTAAATAATTACAAATTTTAAGCATGATGCAATACATAAATTTCTTCTTTAAGCACACATTTTTGCTGTGCTTTCGTTCATAGAAATTTTCACTACTTTTTCAATTTGAAAAAAACAAACAAACAGAGTTCATCAAAAAGTATCCTTTTTTAAAAGATAAGAAAATGTTTCTTGCATCAAAACGTGAGTCATTTTTAAAGACAACTTTCTACGAAACAATAAAAAAATTAACTATTAATGCGAAAACACAGCAAACAAAGCTTATAGCTGTTTTGGCATTTCTTTTTCTAACACTTTTGTTTTGAATGTACATATCTAAATAAACATAGTCATCAAAAGGTTTCTTATCAAATATTCTGATAATTAGGTTGCAATGTTACTCTGGAAAAAATAGTTTACCACAACATATTACTGATAAAATTTTAGAATCATCTAAAACGGACTTCACCATTAGATTCCCCATGGTGGATTCCATATATATCTTTCAAAGTTTGGAAGAAAACGAACAAAAAAATTTATTTCGTCCCCTCAATGAGGTCAAACCAGCGACCTTCCAGCTCATAAGCTGGCAAACTAAATCTCCAACACACACCATTAAATGCTTAAAAAACCTGTATAAAAATATTTGTGCATTGCATCATACATAAAATAACAGATTTTACAGTGAAAAATTCTACACAATTATTTTCATATCAATGTTAATACGCGACTTTTTTCTTTTAAAGGGATTGTCCAAGGCAGTACAAATTTTTTTTATTTTTTAGATGACGTATCTTAAAGGACGAGACCCATCGTGAATAAACTTTTGATACGCAATTTCCATTGCATTTCTCGACGCGAAAACACCTTCATTGGAGCTGCTTTTTTTGTTCGCTGCAGCTGCAAAAAAAGAAAGAAAAAAGCAGCTCCAATGAGTCCCTGATTTTTGTAAAAAAAGTTTATTCACGATGGATCTCCACCTTTAACACGAAAGCAATATGCTCAGGAAAAACAATGGATACGCGAGTGAAACAAGTGTTGTTTTTGTGCTCTCCCTTTTCTTTTTCTTTGTTGCTGCCTGAGCATATTGCTTTCGTGTTAGGATACATCATCTAAAAAATAAAAAAAGTTTTGTACTGCCTTGGACAATCCCTTTAATTGTAAAATAATTTTTTTTGGCTAAACAACACAATCAAACCCTTTAAAATTTTATTAATGCAACACAAAATTTATGTGACAACTCGATTTGCAAATTATAATAACAAACAAAACATTAAAGAGAATTAATTAAGAAATAAACGAAAAAAGAGGTAGCTAAAAAAACTATATTTTCGATTACGGTAATCATCTTTTTTAAATGTTTGAAAAATTTAATCAATATCCATCAAACTATTATTATTAATTTTGACTTTGAACATTTCGCTTGTGGGAATTGGAGCACAAACATGTTTAACAGGACCAAATTTAATAAATTTTTCTCCGTTTGCATAAATGAAAATTGTTGCAATAACAAAAGCCTTTTGTTTTCGGCAATTTTCACATAAATAAAGATTTTCACGAACCCAAAAATACTCATACACAAATATCTTTGCCTCAGAAGTATAAACATAAAGGCGTTTATTCATTTCACCATTTTCATTTTTGCCCAGTGCAAATAAAACTGGCGGTACGGAATTATTTTTTTGAGCATTTCCATCTTGACTTACAATTAATGGACGAAAATGTGTTTCTGAATTTGTTGAAGGCAGTTGACATCGTCGAACATGGATTACTTGTGGTCGTTCTGTTTCACTAATATCACTGCATTGCCGAGAACATCTTGAATAACATAAACAAATTTTTATAATAACTATGATAAAAACAAGTAAAGCATAAAGCACATCACCACCGCTGTCGGACATTTTTTCCTTGGAATTAAATAAATAAAAAAAAGGTTGTTGAAGCTTCTTAATTTTATAGAAAAACTTTTGGCGTCAAACAGAATAAGAAATTGATAAAAAACGAAAGATGACTACATTTTTTTCTCCCTTCAAATTATCAAGGTAATTTCAAATAGCCATAAATGCTTGTTTTATCTAATAAATTAGAGGAAATTATTTGCCCCTAAAAATGTAATAACACAAGAAAAAAAGAGGGGGTGTGCTACAATGATAACAAACAAGGAAAGTTTTCAATCTTTTCAAAGAAAAATTGAGTAAGATTTTAGCGCCAAAAATAAATAAATAATTTTTAAATTTTTCGTAACAATGATGATTTCAAAATTTTTCGTGCTATGAAAGCTTTTATGCATTTTTACTACAGTTGACGGTATCGGCTTAATTAATTTAGTAATAACTAAAAAGAAGATGCTGCAGCCAAAATTCATCTACAAAAATCTCAAAAATTTGGATACACTATTGTGTAAAGATGTTGTCAACAGCATGTTATAATTTCACAACATTACTCAACTTTTATCTTTTGAGACACAAAATGAAGAAAAACAATGTTTTAAATAAAAAATGAAAAAAGCAACCACTCTTTTTAAGCTCAACAAAGCCTAAGGTAAGACTCATATTTTTCTTTTTCTTATCAATTTTGATGAATCAATGCAGTGTCATTTTTTTCTTTCCGTTTTTGACAGAACTAATTTTATTGTTTCGACAATTAACTGTTATAACAATTAAAATAATTTTAAATGGATGAAAAAATTGAAGAAGACTTTTTCAATCCATTGGAATTTTTAGAACATGTTGAATCTGTTTTAAAAAATGAATGGATGGGTGATGAAATTATTGAAGAACGATTATGGGGTGAAACTCCATTTGGACAACATTTTGTTTTAGTTATCAGTAAAGTTCGTTGTTTTATTGATTTTTTTTCTGCCTATAAAAAACTTGTTTTTGTAGGTAGTATGGTTTGCAGTTCGATTAATTGTTGATGAAGAATATCGGCATTTAAAAGTGGCAAGAAAACATGAAGTTTACAGTGATGGAGTTTTAAAGAAAAAAGAATTTAGAACTCTTGAAAACGCAAGAAATTATGCAAAAAAGAAGCAGGGAAAGTTGGAAAAGGGTGTTTTTGGAAAGTAAGTAACATTTTTTGCATTGCTTTTGAAAATTATAATTTTGTTCTATTTTAATACTGCTTTTGAAAACTGAAAATATCATAAAATGTCAGAAGTGAATTAATTTGCCATCACTTAGAAAAATAATTCAAAATTTTTGTACAAAAGTTTATGTGTATAGCAAATGGATGTAAATACACATTTTAAAAAAAATGAGGTGAACGTAATTCTTACATAAAATTTATAATTTTTAATGCGTTGATATCACCCACAGAATCTGTAAAAACTTTTGCATAAAAATGAATTGTTTTATAAATTGAAAGCCGATTTCTGCAATAATATATTTAAAATGACTACCAAAATATTAAAAAAAAATTAAAAAAGTTTTTTTTTACAAATTTTGTTTGCTTAAAAGAACATTGATCTATCTGCGGCATTTCGAAATATGTCTTAATGTTTTTTTTTGTTTATCTTTTCAAAAATTTTTTCGAAAAAGGCAGCAGCCTTTTTCGAAAGAAATTTGTTTTCAACTTTTTTTCAGAGCTTTTACGTTTTAGAAATTTTTAGTCATCGATTTTGTTTTGTCTAAAACAGCCCTAAAACGAAGCATTTAAACCCGGTAATCTGAAGAAGACCCAGAATTTCTATCATCATTTTTTAATTTGAATTTTTTTAAAGCGATTTGTCCGAATAATAAGAAATTTATGGTCAGAAAGACATTAGTGACCATAAATTTCTTTTTTTAATATTTTTAAATTTAACTTTCGATACAGTATGAACTACCAATGGACTCCTACGTTTTAAATCAATTAAACTATTCATATTTTCATCATAAAAAGCCAAAAATAAAAAATATAACATATTTCAGAAAATTTGCATATCGAATTCGTAAACTTCCATTGGATGCCTTTGAAAATTTTGAAAGATATTTAAAATGTGGTGATCATATTCAACGAACACTTGATGGATTTTCAAGTGCAAATCATGAAGGAGTTTATATTGGTGATGGAATGATTGCACATATAAACACAGAAAAATCTATTGCAATGGCAAAAACTTTAATCGCAGAAAAATTGGAAGCTCATGCCCGAATTGATCCATTTCAAGGTTTTCTATCTTTTGAGAAACAAGAAGTTCGAATTGTTGTAAGTTACTTTATTACTGAATAACAAAATTAGCATAATTAGAATTTCTATACCCGGTAACTTCGAGGGACGACGATCGATTTGGTCGAAAAATTTGGGATGGAATTACCTGAAGCTTGGGCATAAAAAAAGCAATAAAAAATTATAAAAAATAAAAAAACCAATAAAAAATTATACATGCAAATTTTGATGTTAACCCCAGAGTTTATATGAAGATAATGGATGAAAATGCTTTCAAAATAAAACTCCCTAAAAAATAGTCCATTAATCATGTACAATCTCAAAAAACAAAAAATATGCAATTTTTAGCATGATTACAGTAATCTCACAACATTACAATTAAATTTTTAGGTACATTGTCTTCGTCGAAAATCTCGTGCCGATATCCGTTCAACTGCAACAAGATTAGCAGATAATGATGTAACGCCCGAAGAGAGATACAACAGTGGTGAATACAATTTTTTGAAGCAAAATTGCCAACATTTTGCATCTTATTGTGTTTTGGGAGTTGAATATATGTCGGACAAAGGACCATTGTTGAATCGAATTGTGATTAAAGCTGCAACTTTAATGGGAACTGCTGTTGTTGATCCTATTATTTCAAGGAAAAAACAAAAACGGATTGAAGCAAAAACTACAAGTGAAACAAGTTTTGAAATGGTCGAAGATGATGAAAATGATGAACAAATGAAGAATAACATTTTAAATTAAAAAACGGTTTCCCTCGAAATTGAATTTATCAAAAAAGATGTGGGGGAGAAATGAGGGGAAAGGAGCGGGGGTTAGATGATTTGTGCTGATAGAACTTCAACGAAGAATGTATTTATTCAGATAAATAAATAATACAGAAACAAAAATACATAAGGGAAAAATACAATAATAAAAACAATAAGAAAAGGAAGAGTCCAACCACAGCGGTTGAGAACTCAGAACTGCCACTTTCTTCCTGCTGCTGCCTACGTCAATACTAACTCTTTGGACGAGTTGGGGCTGGTTTTATACTGGTCGGTTGACCTCATTTGGGCTCTGGAGGCATTTATTGGTTTTTCTGTCCTTGCAGATTTAAATGCAGGGATTTCGTTGCAGAAATTCCTGACAAAAGATGTAACAAATATTATAAAATAATTTTTGTTTCAATTTAGATTTATTTTAAGATTTCCAAGTAATAAAAGAACAGAAATAAGTGTAACAGAACTATTTTTTTCTTTGTAATCATCATTTAAAAACGGTGATAAAAACTTTAATTTTCTGAATTAAACTTTCGAATAACGGCATACAACGGATTGTCATCACTGACTGATCTTTTATGCAAATTTGTTGGATTTATTCCCAATTCGTAATCCATTGCTTCCCAATCAGGATCTCGATAGGCATATAAACATGCCGAAAATTGATACCGTTTACATGAATCACCAATTGCCTGAATTAAAAATTTTAAATAGACATCTTGAAAAATCTGTATGCAAATTTACTTTTAAATACAAATCAGCACCTTTGACCTCTCGAGTAATTCCAAATTCACCAATAAAAACAGGAATACCAGTTTTGCTGATCCAATTGTTAATGATTTTAAAATCTTTATCAATAAATTCAGGAGACCAATGAATAGCTTCAGAATGCTTTGAATTTTCATAGATTGGCACATCACCTGGAAACGCATAACATCCTTTGTTGTGTGACCGCCAAGTTAACGATTGTGGCAAATAATAATGTATTGAAACAATTAGCATATCATCAATTTCTTTAAATCTTTGAATATCTAAATTATTCAAAGCACCAATATTCGCCCAAAACAATGTTTCAATAATTATTGGAGTTACCGTATCTCTTGAACGAATTGCCTGAAATTTATACTTTGAAAAAAAGTACTTTAAAACAGAACAATCTGAATTACTAAAGCTAATCAGAACGATGAAAACTAGAAATGTTGAATTTTGTTTTAACTATTTTTTGATTGAATTTCGAGATTACAAAAGATCAAAATTTTTTAAAAAACGAAATTTTTAAATTTGAGTTTTTGATTTGCCGATTTCAAATGAGTTCAGAAGAAATTATTTTTCAATAATTCAAATTTTGATTTCTTAAACCTTACTTTAATTAATTTGATATGGCTATCATAATATTCTCCATCTTCCATTTTTTCATTTTCCCGAATTTCATACCAATGTTGTGATTCATTTTCCTTTGTTGCCGGTTCATTAATTAAATCATAGCCAACAACGGTTTTATGCTGACAAAATCGTTCAGCAATCATTGTCCAATTTTTTTCATTTGCTAATCTTTTATCCAAAACAATTACAACATCAACAAAGTAAGCACTTAATCTTTTAATTAATTGCTCAATTTCATTTATTGTTGTCTTTGGATCAATATTTAATTTAGAAAATTCAAACGCTTCATCTCGACCAATTCCAGCAGTACCAATTCGGACAAGTGTAAAATTCATTTTAATTATTTGTTGAATTTCGTCATCTGTGATTTCAGTATTGATATTAAAACCAATTCTTTGTTTTTTCCATGAATTTAATTTATATTCTTTAATTTCATTGTTTTCAAAAGGTTCAATTTTATCCTCAAATACTGGCCAACAATTTGTCATATGATGAATATACATTCGGGTACGGGCATTTGCAACATCTTTTCTTGTATACATTGCAACACCAACTTGATCAGAGTCTTTTGTTCTGGTTATAACATTTTCAGCAAGTTTAAGCTTTCTCAATGTTCGATCAAATTTTGCAGATGAAACATAACTCAACCAATAATCATCGACTAACATAAAATTATCATCTGGTGGAGGAGTTGCAGCAACTTCCAAAAGTGCTTGCTTTGGTATCAAACATGCATCGGCATGGACATAATGAATGGCACATTCATCTTTAAAATCATCCAAAAATTCAAAGGCATCATAATTTGTCCAAATTTCATGAGGATTCTTGGTTGGCATTTCATGAGGCAAAAATCGATTTCCACGAACACATAATACATCTCGAGGATGAAGAACATGATTTTTCATAAAAAATTCAATGAACTCTGGTCTAGGAATTACATCATCATCACAAATAAGCAATTTTTCACTTTGCATTAACATTGAAATTGCAAATCGAACAGAACAAACATGATTTTCACTTGATGAAATAAGTTCAAGTCGAATTTTGGTATTTTTTGTTGATTTTTTGAAAGAATCCACAATCTTTTCAACGGTTTTTCGTCTTAAATTATTATTATTCCAAAGAATTATTTCATAACTGCATTTTGAAGTTTGATGATTAATTAAGCTATCAAGAATTTTTGAAAGATTATGAGTTCTTTTGTAACTGCAAATGCTGATTGTTAAATCAAAATGCCTGTGATCTTCTGTCATAGGTTGAATATAACTTAAGATTGAACTTGTTTCAAAATCTTTAATAATCTGTCAAGTGCTAAATGTGATTTATCCATATTTTTCAAGTATTCCATTGCTTCAGCTATTCGTTTAACCGTAAAAAAATCAACAAAATCCAATCTGTCTGGTTCATAAAGCAACGGATATCCACTTCCAATATAATCAATTACAGAATTCATTTTTGGTGCAACAATTGGAAGATTTCTTGTAATACATTCAATGACCAAAGTATTTGCTGCTCCACCATTTTTAAGCGATAAAAAGACAATACTTTCTCGTAGGATACGTTCATACTCATCTGCATCTGCACGTTCTGCAATTATTATATCCTCTGGAATTCCATTTGTTGGAGTCTCCCAATCACATTGAAGCAAAACTTTTTTCATATTTTTTGGAAATTTTGCATTAAAAAAATGTTCAAAATTTCGATCAAAGCTTCCAATAAAGTACACATCCATTAAATTATCCGCATTAATATTTTGAATTACTGTTGAATTATCAATCACTTGTGAAATAGAAGAAGAAGGGTAATAAAGCTGATTGATGGGGAAGTTAAATTCTGGCCACAAGTTCCTTTTCAAATAATCAAGTTGTGAACTCGTTAAAGTAAATAATCCAACACAGTTTTTGAACCATGGCCTACAATAATTTTTTAATGGTTATTAAAAAGTTCATATTTTTGTTTATTCAAATTTTAGAAGAGTAAAAAAGGAAGACAAACATTAAAATTTGGTGAGAACGTATGATATATATAGAGACAGGCAGGGAACTCTTTTCTTTTCTCTTTTTCCTTTTTTTTCTTCGTTACCGTAAAAAAAAACGAATTTGCGCATACTTTTTTTTATAAATTAACTGTTTATCCTACCAGACGTATTTTTTTACGCTGATTCCGAATATGCTACTTTTGGAAATGTTTTATCTGGGAAAAATACCCAAAATTTGCATTTTTAGATGTTTTTTAATTATTAAATCTTAATTAAACGAAATTAAGCTTAGCGACTTATACCATCAGATAGCCCTTGAAAAACTGCATCTCCAGTAAAAAGGAAAATCACAGGAAATCACAGGAAAAAATATGGCATCAAACGCAGAGCTAGAATTTGTTAAAAAATTGCAAAAAAAAAGTTGCAAAAAAGTGCAAAAACATTTTTCTCTCGACAAAAATGAACGCACCACGAAAGTTTTCACGACAAAAAAGTGTTCCTTTTTTATTTTTTTCGACGAAAAATTTTTGTTTTGTACTATTTTTAATTGCTATTTTCGGCATTTAAATGATTTTTAATAATTTTTTTGATTTTATTTTCGGCTTAATCAGGTTAAAAAGTATTTTTTCACGAATTTTTTTATATGAGCTGCCGGTCTCTAGATATATAAAAACTGACAAAAATAGAAGCACTTCTTACTCAAATTGCCACAAGGATTTTATGCAACCTTTTAACAGCGAGAATTTGCATAATTTTTAAAGTTGTTTTTTATGGCTGGGATGCACTTTCTCGAAACAGTTTTTATTGGGTAAAAAAATTGAGTGTTTCTGAATCTCAAAAAAAAAGAAAAAAAAAAGGAAATTACTTCCATTGTTTTCACAATTTTTTAGTAATTTCTTTTTTTCGACTTCTGGAAAAACTGACATGTTTAAAACTCTGCCAAATAAGTTTCCCCAAAAATAAATTTATAAAAATATCCCTAATTTTTATTACCTCCAAAAAAAACAACAAATACTTACTTAAATCTTGCTTTTGTGCAAAGCTTTTCCAAATCGGGAACATAAAATCTTTTGTCATTTTTGGAAATGCCATGAATAATACCAATCCATGGTTGTTTAGGTATTATTTCGCAATCACAAATATATTGTTCAACAGCACTGATAAACAAAACTTCAGCATTGTCATCATGGAAGCGTTCCTTTAAAGCATCAATGGCACTTTGATAAACATTTCGATGATGATGATCCCATTCCGGGTCTCCAACAAATTTTAATTTTCTCGGCATTGGAGTATTCCATTGTGTTTGAAATTCATCCCATTCAGTTGTTTCTGGATTAATTGTTGGTGGTAAAGCTTTTAAAAGGCGGATATTATCGTGTTTGCTTTGAAGAATAAAATGTTCAGCGAGTTCAGTCAAAAATGGTAAGCATTTTTCATCAGCATTGATTAAAAGCAAATTTTCAGCAAAAACTTTTCCATTTTTAAAGAGATCTTTTAGCTTTGAAGTTTCTTCCGTTTTAACATCAGCCAAGTTTGCAATAAAAATATGCAAATTAAATTGCAAATCAATTTTCATTCCAAAACCATTTTCTGGAATTTGTTCTTCGATAATTTTTGATTCTTTGCATATTTGTTTTATGCTGCTGATTAAAGTACTGTCATTTGCATATTTTTGTAAATATAAGATTTCATTGTTTTTGCTGGTAGTGGATGTCATAAGTGCTTGCAAAACGTCTTCAAATTTGGCATCATCTTTTGGTACATTTTCGATGTTCATAGTTGCTTCAAAGTAAGCATAAAATTCTATCAATTTATTTTTTTTTGAATCAAATCTGGCAAATGGAGTCTCAAAGTAATTTTTGAATTGTTTCAAAATTCTGTTTTTATCATCCCAAATTTCTTCTCCATTAAAACATTCACGCATTTTTCGAAGCAATTTGGTACCATTGTTTTGATCATTTAAATTTTGACGAATTGAAACATCTTTACGCTCATTGTTTATAGAATCCATTTGTATTTCGCGTCCATTTTCTTTATCAGTTAGAATGGATGTTTTGCCCAAATTACTTTTATTCTCAGAAATTTTTTCATCGAAAAATTCAGAAATAAGCTTTCCAATCCATTTTACTGTTTCTTTCGATAAATTTGTATGAGTTGGAAGATAAAATCCAGTTGAACCATATTTTTCAGAAATTGGAAGACTTTGCAACTTTTCGTTGCCCGTCTTTCGAAAAGCAGGTTGTAAATGCATTGGAAAAAAGTAATCTCTTGTTTCAATTCCATTTTCTGTTAAATATTTTCGCAAAGCTGTTCTCTCAGATTTCGTAGAACAATGTAACCCAAAAACCCAAGGGGTATCTCCAACACCACATTCAGGCATTAATTCGATTGATTTTGATGCAGCAAGTTTTGTAAGGGATTTTCGATACCATTTTGAGATTTTTTGTCGCCGTTCAATAACTGTTTGAAAATTTTCCAATACTCCACAAGCAACAGCTGCACCAAGGCCATTAATTTTTCCATTCATGCAACTTTCAAAATGAACAAAATGATAACTTCGAGTAAAACCATGATTAAGAATGCTTTGAAGGCGAGTGTGGGTTGCAGGATTGTTGGACAAAATAAAACCACCATCCCCGGCATGCAACATCTGAAACATATTTGAATAGATAAAATTCACTATGTGAACAAGTTTTTTTGACACACTGATAAATGAAAATATTTGGCATTCAAGATGTCATTTTTTCTTGGGGAAAAAATGTAATTGTGCATTTGCATAAAGTTTTGGTATTCTAAACCTTTTGCCAAAGCGCGCCAAAATATGAATTTTCGTTTTTTTATAACTATTATTACCCAGAACACTACATCGTATTGTTTATTGCACTTTTCATCATTTGTTGACCTATTTTCTGCACTTTATCAACGATAAAAAATAAAATTACCTTATTGACATACATGCTGGCACAGGCATAATCCCCAAAAGTTCCAAGTAGTTTAGGACCATTTTTTGTTTGTACCGAAATTCCAACGGCTTCACTAATATCTTCAATAAAAACTATTTTTCGTTTCTTGCATTCTTCTGCAATTATTTCGACATCTTTTGCTGGAGAACCATAAGTATGAGAAACAATCACAGCTTTCGTTTTTGGAGTAATAGCTTCAGCAATTTGATTCCAACTTGGATTATAATTTCCGTCTTCGACATCAACAAAAACAGGATTTGCGCCAATAAATTTAACAGCATTTGGAACTGCAATCATTGTCAAAGATGGCACAATTACTTCATCATTTTTGTCGATATTACTTGATTGAAGTGCCAATGCAAGGGCAATAAAACCATTGGCACATGGAATGGCAACCTAAAAAGGTAATGCTTATCAAAAATTTGAATATTGACTAATTGGGTGCTTACCGGACTTTTAAAAAATGAACACAACATTTCAGATAACTTTTTTGGCCAACAACTTGCAGATGAAATGTTTCCTGTATTGAGTGCGTCATTGACATTTTTGAAGACTTCTGTGGGAATGTATGGTTCTGCAACTCGATATTTGAAACCTTTAAGAGGTGGAAGGGGTTCACGATCTGGGACCACTGATAAAACAAGCTCTTGAGGTAGTCTAAATTGTTTGTTTATAATTTCAGAAAACATTGCGGGGACATCAATTTTTTGTTCCCTCAATTCAAGAGGTAATGATGACCAATTTTTTATCTTAAAATTTGCATATTACTTAGCTTCGTTAATGACAAACTTTTTGATCAAGTGGTGCCGGATTTTGCCGTTTTGCATAACATTCAACAAAGTCATAACCTTCAACCCCAATTTCTTGAAAGACTTTTTGAAAACGTTGAGCAACTGTGATGTTATCGTTATTGTTGTTGTCAAAAAGCTCTTCATATTGAATAAAAATTGGACGAATTTCAATTGGCCATGATTGAAAGACCTAAAATCTATTGATATTTTTTATATTTTATGAGTCAGGTTTTACATCATTCCAGTTTTTAATATCCATTTCAATGTTTTCTTTGAGAAAATCAGCAGAAATTTCGACACTTTGGATTTCAGTTGAAGGATTCATTGAATACCTTTAACAATAAAAATATGGTTATTCTGTCATAAAAAATGTTAATTTTAATTACCATTCATTTGTAGCCCGAGCAATTTCAGCAGACGCAATAGTTTCAACAATTTCTTTCCGCCAAACAATGATAACTGCTTCAACATTACAGTATCGAATGAGATAATTCCATTCAAAATTTTGGACCTCTTTTTCATGGTTATGAATTTTGAAAGCACAATATTCACTCGGCCAACCATGAGATAAAGATGCTAATTCTAAAAATATACTGTAAGTTTTAGATATGTAGCTCACAGCGTATTCATTACCTGGGGGGTTAGATAACTTTTCGTTAAGATAAGCATAAATGTTTTTTCCATCTTTTGGAACATTTGGGTCTTCAACTGGATTAACCAATTCACCAAAGTTCTAAAAAAAATTTTGTTGATTTTAAAAATTGTAAAAAAAGGTGTACTTGTATCTTTGGATGTGAGCCTAGCAGCTCTAATACAGCAGTGGAACCAGATCGTTGCCGAGAAATAACGAGAATCTTTTTCGGCATTTTAATCAATTGTTTTTAAAACGTAAGTGATTTTAATTCTCTACAAATTTGACTTTATTTAGGCAAGTGTACTATGCAAATTATAAGTACTATATTTTATAAAAGCGAAACAGAATTGAAAAGACAATAAAGTATGAAATTAAAAATAAATACATGGAATTCGGGTGCAAAAACACAATATATTCACGTAGCTTGAATGTTCAATTTAATCCTAAATCCAAATGAACAAAAAAACATTCGCGGATCAGAAATAAATAAAAAATATGTTGTTGATTAAAGGAATATAATTATGAACACCCCCTTTTTCACTTAATGGTGTCGCAAAAACCAACTGAATCACAAACGTATTCAACGGCTGCTCAACTCACCAAGTGTCGTTGATTTGGGGCTTCTTTTAAAGGACGGATGCAGCTAAAGGGCTGTTGCTAAATCGACCCCGCCTTCTCCGATCTTTTCTTTGGCAAAGCGTATGCACAAATAGATCACCGGCTGTCTGCGCAAAAATTCACGCCAGCTGCCTCTCCTGGCGTTTAATGAAAGAACCAACAAAGAGAAACAGAGAGAAGTAAGCCATAGAAAATGATTCAACAACTTTGCGCAATTCAGTCCTTGATTGGCACCAAAACTTTTTTTCCCACGATAAAGAAACAATGAAAAAAAAAACAAAGGTGAATCATACACAAAATTTAAACAAAAACAATGATTACGAAAGACACAATTACGAAAGCTCATTTTACAACAAGAAGAAAACCCGTAATACAACAAAATTGATTTAATATAATGCAGGTTTGGAAAACTATATGAAAATGACGCGTCAATCGCGATTTCCAAAAGAAGAAAAATGAAATTGACAAGCTTGCTTTCCTCCGAAGTTAATTTTGCATTCATGCAAAATTGACCCCTGAGGAAAGCAGCAATGTAATTAGAGAAATACAACATACACGACCTTTGAACAGTTTAAAAGAAAAATCTGTCTTAAGCACATCAATAATTTCAAGCGGCCAATTTATTCTGTTTAAAAAAATAACAAGAAAAGTTTTGATTTTTTGAGGAATTAGAAAGTAACATTTCCAATCAATTTGTTTGGAAGTGATTCACGCAACAGAAAACAATTGTAACATTGTTTTTTGTTTTTAATTACATTTCGTTTTAGCAAAAATAATACTAAAATCTTTTAAAACTTTAAAGGTTTAAGCAGCATCTCTTTGTTAACCCATCAAAATCATTTCCCTACAGTAAACAATCTAAATTTTTTGACAAATGAGACTTTTTCCTTTGATCAACCCGTTTTATATAAATATCTCAAGTTTTTTTCTTCTATTCTTATCAATTCCTTTTTTACATATTTATTTTGCTTTACACGAAAATTCAAAAAATTGCTAAAAATGCAACTTTCCTCTCCCACATATTGTTTTTTGATAACGTTTGACGTAAAAAAACAGTAACAAAAAGTTACCAAAACAGTTTTATTACTTTGTTGTTTAGAGGATTTCTGTTTCCTCTTTAATAGTTGTTAAATTCAGATCAATTTCAAAACATTTTATGTATCATTTTTTTAAAACGGCACCGCCCAATTTTATTTTTGATTTATTTTAAGATCTTCTAAAAATATATAAATTTGAAGCATTAAAAGTGTCATTTCAATGTTGCGACAACCTCCTTAATTTTTTTGATAAGTACATAAACTCCGACGCAAAAACTTTCTTTGTCGTTATCACTTTCTAAAAAAACGTTTCCGTTCAAAAAAGGAGAAAGTTTTGAAGAAGGTAAACATCTGCTTGTTTACCAGAGATAAGAAACAATTCAGCTAAATTCGTTTTTAAATTTTCTAATGTTTTTTTATCAAAATGTTTTTTTTAACTTTTTGACGTAATCAGTGTGCTATCGCTCCCTCATTTTGCGTCGGTCCTCTCACTCCGATTTTACCACTCCCAAAAACCATTCCCGAAGTTTTTATTGAAAATAATAAAATACAGTAATTTAAGATATGAACGATTTAAATGAATCGAAATCTTAATATTTAGGTATTATAGATATTAGCCTGAGTTTTTAATTCTTTGTCAGTTTTACCTGTAGCCAGCGCCGCAACTTGGAAATTTATGGGAGGGCGTCATCCAAGAGACAAAAGTGTCACCAAAACGGTGATTTCAGTGTTCCCGAATTTTAGTTCTTTTGTATAAAATAATTCTTTTTTGTGCACAGTGCTATAATTTTGTTAAACATGTTAAATATATTTAAACATAAATTTTTAAAATTCAGAATAAAAGAACAATTGATTGGATACCTTTTTTTGCTAATTAATTAGATAATTTAAAATGTTTTAAAAGTAATCTACGATTTTTTTTAATTTATGTCACATTTTTCATCTAAAATAAATTTTTTTATTTGGCGTTTTTTTTCATTGTTCTACACATTTCACTAAATATTTTTATTTTTTTGTAGTCTTTGAATGCAAAACTTTTTTTCTCTTTTTCAACCAAATTCTCATTTTTTAAAAAAGTATTTTTTTAAGTGATCTTTTTTCACCAGTATGTCGGCCAATATACTAGACAAATGGGAAGCTTTGAGTGACAAGGATATATCTCTGCACAGTTCAGGTTTGTATAATTTAACTGTCACAAAAATTATAACTTTGTAAATATTTTAATTTGTCATTTATTTTTTTAGAGTTTTCAAAAGTTTATCATTTTTTGTTAAAATTAATACATTTTCAAAAATCACCAGTTCTTAAATATGTTTTAATTGAAATATGCAACATAATTCTACAGTATTTTAATCTTTTGCTTATATGGTATGGCACAATATAGAATATTCTTTTTTGAACCAAAATAAATCATATTTAGGTGCACAAATGATATTTCCACTGCCACTCCATTACAGTTAATTGTGGCATTATTTTGCAGTTCAACGGTTCTGTCATTTTTAACAGCACATATGCATGTTATTCAAGGAAAATCAGTTTTGGATATAAAAACTGCCTTAAATTGTGTAATTGTGAAAAAAGTATAATTTAGAGACTTATTCAAATTTGCATAATCATTCAGATTTCAGATATTAAAAAGTAAATGGAATGGAAAGCTTGAAATGTTAAAAAATAATAGCAGCAAAACATTAAATTTGGATATTGGAGTTATACAAAAATGCATTTTTGATTTTCTCAGCATAATTTGCGGTCTCTTTGATGTAAGTTTACATATGTAGTAGGTGGAGAAAGGGAGAACATGGAATTTTTAATCTTGTTTGAACACCCCCAAATTTTTTCAGGTTATATTTTCATTGTTTATTTTGTATTACTTTTTTGGCATGTATAGTTTTATTGCAATCTTCATATTTTTACTTTTAACAGTCGCCACTGTTGTGTTAATTAATAAACGACAAAAACTTCAGGTAAAAATTTTAATCAAAAAGTTTTAAATAAACGTTAGTTTCTTTAGAGCCAATTTCGTTTGAATAAAGAAAAACGTTTACGAATTTTATCTGATATTTTAAAAGTAATAAAATTTTTAAAAATGTCAGCACTGGAGGAAATATTTGAACGAAAAGTTGGCACTGCTCGAAATAAAGAAATAAAAATGTTGAAAAATGATTTCTTTTGTGCTTCGTTGCAACCTTTATGTCGAATTATTGCTCCAATGTTGGTAAAGTTTTTTAAAAATTACATTTTTTAAGAAAATTAAACTAAGCTTTAGGCAATTATTGGAATCCTAAATATTTGTTTATATTTTGAAGCATGCAAGTTAAATCCTGGAAAAATCTTAATTGCAATTAGTATAATTTATTCAACAAGTTCAAGACTGTTGTTTTTGTTTAACGACTTTCTGGATTTTATACATGGAATAAATGCAATTTTAATTTATGCAAATTTGTGGGATAATTCACGAGATACCAAGCAAACGAATGACAACAAAGCTGAGGGTCACAGTAAGTTTATAAATTTTATTAATAATAAAACTGTTTTATCCCATAAAACATATTTTTAGTTTCTATGCAAAATTGTTCTTTCGAATGGTATAGTAATAATTGCGAAAACAATGTATTAAAAAATTTGAATTTAAATATTGCCAAAGGTGAATTAATAATTATCAATGGTAATGTTGGAAGTGGGAAATCAACTCTTTTATCAGCAATTTATGGTAATCATGAAAATATTATTTTATTCAAGATAGCTTAATCAATTTTTGTCATTTTTAAAGGAGATCTGAAACATACAAATGGAAATCTACATAATTCATTTTCACACATTTCCTTCGTGCCACAAGTTGCATGGCACCGAAATGGAACTTGGGAAGATAATATTGTTTTTGATCGATCTGTAACCAAATCAAAATTGGAAAATGTTGTCAAATGTTGCTCTTTATCAGACGAAATGGTTCATCAAACAACAGAAATAACATCTGATGTGTCGAATATTTCTGGTGGAGAACGAGCAAGGATTGCCCTTGCACGGGTCATTTATGAAAGTGATGCAGATCTATTCCTTTTTGATGACATTCTTTCATCCCTTGATAAATATACAGCGAAACATATTTTTGATTCAATTATCGGATCAAAGGGAATTTTGAAAGAAAAAACTCGAATTCTTGTTACTAACCTGCAAGAATTTTTTAAAGAAGCTGATAAAGTTTATACAATGAAAGGTTAGTGAATATTGTTTTTCTGTTATCCAAAAACTAAATTTATATCAGTAATACCGGTTTTCAAAAACCATCGACACCAACTCTGGTGTCGGCATTAGCGGCATATTCCTTTGTTATCCTCTCTGATCTTTTCAAAAAATTCTTGCTGAGACGCAGGCTTTTCGGTTTCACTGATTTTTATCAGATCATTAATAATAAATAAAATTTTAGATGGAAGGCTATATGAGTATAATGATTTCCAAATGAAGAAAAGTGTAAAATTATCCCTTGAGGACAACACTAATGCAGTTAGAGAAATACAAAAAACACGGCCTTTGGATGTTTACAGTACCAAAGAAAAATCAGCATTGAACCCAATAAAAATTTTGAGCAGCAAATTTACAGTGTTCGGTGTGCTAATAGCTTTAGTTGGAATATACATTAAAGCCAATCTTGAGTTCTCGAGCTCAAATATAATTTATCAAATTTCTTTTATTAGTAAGGACATTAAATAAATTAACAAAATTTGTATAACTATTTTCAATTTTTAGTAGTATTTGGACTAATTTATATTTTATATGTGCTTAAAATCAGAACAATATTCAGTTCTATCGTGTTTAAAATATATAACGGATATTTAAATTTATCAAAAGTTGATACTTTTCATCTTAATAAATATAATAATTTTCGGATTTTAGAATGCTCAATCTTATGTCAACATCAAAATAAAGTCACAAAATTATAAAGCAGTTTTTAATACAGTAATCTTACTTAAACCTATATTTCATATTATTAAACGTTTTTAGGTGTTATTCAAAATACATTTGCCATTTAAATTCAACAAAGATTTATTGTATTATCTGGAAAAATTTTCAAGATCAAAATTTTTATTGTATATTTGCTTTGCACTTATTTTAAATGCGGGTATCGATGCAATTTTATGGGTTGCTGTTTTGAATGCTACAACTCAAGCAAATAATATTTCATTCTCAATATTTGCATGTGTTGCAAAAAGTAAATATGTTTACCATTTTTCGCCCAAAAATTCAAGGATATTTTAGTTATATTAATTACTATTTCAAATGTTATTTTTGTTAACAGTGTCTGCGATGCCAGTAAAATATTTCATGAAAGATCTCTCCATGCAGTGTTAAATTCACCGCTGCAATATTTTCTGACAATAAATTTTTCTGCGTTGTTATGTATTTATTCAAATGTAACGTTTTTTCTTCAAAGTTCAAATATGGAATTTACAAATAATACAAGTTTTTGTAGGACCTGGAAGAAATTGATACTACAATCCCCAATGCTTTATCAAATTTGATAAACAGTAGCTTTAAACTTGTTGTTTTCTTTTTTACAATTTTAACAATTTATTTTGAATGTTCTTGGAAATTATTAATTATTCCATTTATCCTGGCTTACATAGTTTTTAAATTAGTTCAAAGATGTCAAGTAAATTTTCTTTTTCTTAATCATCAAAGACGTCAGCAGCATTTTTCGGAGGGGACAAATCATTTCAAGAAGGCATACCTTTGATCTTATGCCTATAGCTGCAAAAGATCAAAGGAAATTTGTGGTTTCGAAGCGGTCACATGATTCTAATTTCCCAAACTGCTTACGTCTTTGCTTATAATTTTCAATCTTTTTTAGAAATATTACATTTTTGATAAATTAAAATCTATTCAATCTGAGAAATATCAATCGTGGAATTCCATTTTATTACTGATTGATGACACCATCAAAGGTAGAATTGTTATTAAAAGTTCCAGAGTCGAAAACAATTATATGCAAAAACTTTACGCTTTTTTCGATCAATACAATTTATTAAACTCTATGGAACATAATTGTGAAAGGTATGCAAATTTTGAAGTGTCGATAAAACTTAAAATTTTAAGAAATTTTACGTTATTAATTGACTGTATCACAAATATTTCAACAATGATATTACTCAGCATTTTTGTAATTTCACAAAATGTTAATGATGAACAGTTTAAAGCAAATTTAGGTTTATTATTTACATGTTCATTATCAGTAAGATTTAAAAATTTAAAACTTTTTCAAATAAAGTTTCAGTTTGGAGAAACAATTAGACATATCTCAAGGGAATGGATAAATCTTGAATCGGGCCTTCCATCAATAAGTATTTTTGAGCAGCTAATTAATTTGCCACAGGTATTTTGCATTGGTTCTTCAATGTTTAAAAGAAAACTTTTTTCAGGAAAAAGATCGAAGAGATTCCTATGATTATTCAAATATTATAAAAAATGGAAACATTTGTTTCAAAAACTTTTCATTTGGTTATTCAAATTGCTCAAACCTACAGTTGGAAAATATAAATTGCACAATTCAGTCAGTTCAAAAAGTGGCCATTGTTGGCAGAACTGGAGCAGGTTGTTATTTAGTTGACCGTGAAAGTACTTGCGTGTTTAATAATAAAATTTTTTAGGCAAAAGTTCTCTTTTCAATGCAATTTTGCGTCTTTTTAATGGACATATTGAAGGATGCCTTTTTATAGATGGCATTCCAATTAATAGAATAAGTTTGACAGAACTTCGAAGAAAAATTGGAATCATTCCTCAAGTAAGCCCTTGGGGTTATTTGGCGTCGGTAAAGATCAAAGGAAGAATTAGAGGGGCAGGAAGGGGGTACTGCTGCTTCTAGATCTTGATAATCCCTAAAAGAGGAAACACTTTTATCTGAATCGGGATTCAAAATTAAAAATGCCATAATCAGAATTTCAGGATCCCGTTCTTTTTCCTGGGACTCTACGTGAAAATCTTGATATTCACAATAAAAGTACAGATAAAAAAATATTAGAGATTTTAAAACTTTTAAACTTAACAAAATTTTCTAAAAAAGCGATTTTGGATGAAGAAATTAGTTCAGATGATATAAGCTTAAGGTTGGTTATCTTTTTCTGCCAAAACAAAGCTACTACTACTATCTTTTAGTCATGGTGAAAAACAATTAATTTGTATTGCTCGAGCTTTACTAAATCCAGACACAAAAATTTTGCTTATTGATGAAGGAACTGCCGGTTTGTTGTTTCTGTCATCTTTTTGGATTTACAGATAATCATTTTTTTAAGCTGTTGACAAAGAGACTGATTTAATCGTTCAAGAAAGTATTGAAAAATATTTCAAAACTCATACAATTTTGAAAATTGCTCATCAATTTGAAACCATTAAAGAATGTGATTCTGTAATTGTTATGAATAATGGAAAATTGATAGAATATGATACACTTGAAAATCTTTTGAATAACAAAGAATCGTTTTTTAATACACTTTTTTCATTCAATGACAGTGATAAAAGTTGTTAAAAGGTTGATTAATAAAAATATAAAACTGTCAAATTTAGAATGCAACATATCTTTAAAAAAATTAATTAAAACAACTTTTAAGTAAAAATAAAATTCGCATAACAATTTTAGGTAAGAAAAAGATTACTATAGCATAAAGGAAATTAGTTGTTTTGAAAGTTAATGTACATATAGCTTTATAGGGCTTTACAGTACATAAATTTTTATTTTAAACTTTTTAAAGGCATTTTTTTAATTTTTTTTACATAAAAAACTAACATTATTCGCTCTTTTTTCTCTAAAAAATTTCGAAAACTAAAAAACAATAAAAAATATCATTACAACAAAAGTCACAATCTCTTTTTCTGAACAAGACAATAATTTCTAGTAAAAAATCATCGAAGCATTACACATTCTTTTTTTTGCACTTTAATATTTGCATCTTCATTTTTCCTTTCTTTTTTTGCAGTTGAATCATCTGCGCTGTTGATTCGTAAACGACTGCCATTATTCAATCAATAAACAAAAAAAACGGCCACATCAACAAAGAAAGACATTAGTGACCAGCTGCAATCATTTTGTTTTCTTTACTCATTGCTGTTGTTTTCTCTTTCTCTCTCTCTTTTTCCCTGCTTTTATTCATTTTTAAAAAATTAAAATACTATTCTAAGAAAAATATGTCAGGAATTATTGCTGTTATTCCTTATTTTAATGAATATAAATTAGTTTTTTATGGGATTAATCTGAAAACTTTTGAATCAAATTGCAATGAAATTACACTATTACAAGATGAAAAGCTTCTTGATGAAACATTAAACGCATTCAAAAAATGTGGTTTTGAGGAACTTGAAGCTTTCTTATGTATTTTCAAGGATGGGGATCTTGCACAAAAGAGTGAACTTGCTGCAAATTTTTCTGCATCTTTTCAACGAATGGGTTACAAATGTTTTTGTTGTTCATGGAATTCTATTTTAATTTCTGCAGCAATGATGGCATTTGTTGATGAACATGGAAATGATGAAATTGAGCAAGAAACGGAATATATTTTTTGTGGCGAAAATGATTACACTAATTTTAATGTTATTAAATACAGCAATTATTACCATATTAATTATGTTTACAACAATCAATCATCGCATTTTAAAAATGTTGTTCCAGAATTAACAGCAAAAAAATTTGTTGTTACTTGTTCAAATGGTGATGAAAAGCAGGTAATTACCAAAAAACAAAAAGAAACTCAAAAATTGATTATTGATAAATTGGCTTCTAAAAATGTGACAACTTTAACGAAAAATATTGCAAATTATATTAGCAAAGCAATGGTTGCCAAAACTTTAAAGCTTGCAAATGGAAAACCTTCAAAATTTGATGTTGCAAATATTGGCTTTCAAGATTTTGGAATTGCAAATCCAGAAATTGCTCATTTCATGATGACAAATTTTAAACCACAAAAAGAATACATGAAAAAATTTTTGATCAAAATTGCTTCGAATGAAATTGTGCCTGCCAAAAAGACATTTGTCAATTTTGAAAAATTTGATGATCTGATTGTAAGTTTAGGCTACAGTATCCCAATATTCAAAAATGGGTTTGAACAATTTTTAGATTTTTGAAGGTGGTCCTAAACGTGGATTTACTGGATATTCAAAATTTCATGCTCCACAACTTGGTTTAGTTGTAACTCTTTCGGTCGATCAATATTTTAAGTCAAATGTTGAAATTTGTGAATTAAGTCAACTTCCAAAATTATGTAAATCGGTTGATAATGTTGCAATGATTTGTCTTAAAGATGATACGTTTACGGTAGCAACAATTAAAGATGGAAAATTTGATAAAAATGGTTTGTCTATAAAAATCATAAAAATAATTTTTGCATTAAAGATTTTAGTAATCAATAATGTACCATTGGCCCTTGGATTTATTGATGGCAGAATACATATTGGAAATGATGCTATAAAATTTAAAGAAACTCATAAAACTTATATTATTACAGGTAATTTTTGTAAAACCTTTATCTTTTTTGATTCAAAATAATTTCAGATTTAATTAAAATGCTTAAAACCCCTGCCGACGAGATCAAAGCAAGTCCAAAATGGGGATTTCAAATAACAAAAGATGAAAATGACCAAACACCTCTTGTTGAATTTGATACATTTCGAGGCCGCCGAAAAGCAACTCCAACATTTTTATTTGCATTTTTTATTCAATATGCCATTAAAACCATTGAAACTGTATCCGGACAAATGCCGAAAACGACTGTATTTGTTTCAAAAAATTTAAATGATTATTTTAAAAATCAATTAATGGCCTCATGTAAAAATGCCAAATTAAATTTGAATAATGTCCAAATTCATGAATACCAAATTGTTGAATTAAAAAATTAATATTAATAAAATTGTTAAAAAAAGGGAAATGGACCTTTTTGTTTTCCGTGAACTACATGTTTGTTAATTAAAAGATTTTGATAAAAGATAAAATTCTTTCATTTCCAAGAACACTGTTTTAAAAAAATTATTTTTCTCTTAGGTATTAATCCAATTAAATCTTTTGACATTTTTAACCGAAAAAAGATAAATTTTATTAAAAATGAAATGTTATGTTAGATTTTTCTTTTATTCTAATATACAGGTTTTTGCATCAAGATATATATCACGTAGTATACCACTTAAAAAAAATTTTTTGGAAAAATTCAAATTAAAATCTCTTGTTGTCTTTAATTTGAGGCATCTTTTTTTATAAGTCTGTTTTTTTAAATAAACAATTGCGATTCGTAACAAAATGTAAACAAAGTTTATTAATTCAATCAATTTTTGTTCTCGTGAAATTAAAAAAATGCGTTTACAGCTTTTATTTTTTTAAAGTATAATAGCAAGGGTTAAGTTTGTAGAAAAGATGCATATATGTGTAACCGGTGGAACAGGATTTATTGGATCCCATTGTGTTTTGGAACTTCTTCAAGCTAATCATATTGTTACTGTTATCAGTAGTCTAACTACTTCAATTACCGGTACTTGCTAAAAATTTTAGCAGCTTTTTAATGTTCCATTTTTTCGTTTTTTCTTTTGCAGATTCTAAAGGACAACCAATAAGTTTAAAAAGAACCGAATTAATGACTGGAAAATCAATAAATTTCAAAAAAGTTGATTTACTCAATTTAAAAGAATTGGAAGACATATTTGAGGCAGAAAATTTCGATACCGTAATGCATTTCGCGTCACTGAAAGGTGTTGGAGAATCATGCAAAGAGCCATTAAAATTTTATTACAGTAATATTATCGGATCTTTGAATTTAATTTCTGTGAGTTGAAGTTTTGATTTCTATCATGCATACTGTAGTTTTTGACAACAGTAATTCTTTAGGTCTGTAAAAAGTATAATGTTAAAAATTTTATATTTTCTTCTTCCCCATCAGTTTATGGAAATCCAAAAGATTTTCCAATAAAAGAAAATTCTGCATCTGGAATGGGAATCACGAATCCTTATGGAAAATCAAACTTTATGATTGAAAAAATTCTTAAAGACCTTTCAGATTTTGATAAGGAATGGAATGTGATATCTTTGAGATATTTTAATCCAACTGGTGCGCATCCATCTGGTTTAATTGGTGAATATTCAAAAAATGTACCAAATCAATTAATGCCGTTTATTACTCATGTTTTAACTGGGAAGTTACCATATCTTACGATATTTGGGAATGATTTTAATACTCCTGATGGAACTTGTATTCGAGATTATATTCATGTTGTAGATGCTGCTCAAGGGCATTTATCTGCATTAGAACGAATTTCGAAAGGAAAATGCAACGGATTTGAAGTTTATAATCTTGGCATGGGAAAAGGATATTCTGTGATGGAAATGGTTAAAGCAATGGAACATGCTTCAGGAAGAAAGGTAAAAAATTTAATCATTGTTAGTTTTGAAGAAAAACTGCTTATAGTATTGATGAAATATGGGAAATTTTCTTCTAATAAATTGAACATTTACATTCCAATTAAAATCATGCCTCGACGACTTGGAGATGTTCCATGCCTTTATTGTGATCCGACATTAGCAGAAAAAGATTTGAAATGGAAGACCAAATTCACCCTTGAAGATATGTGTCGAGATGTTTGTAACTGGCAAAAAATGAATCCAAATGGTTACTTTGAAAAAGACAAAGATCAGCATCTAAAGCAGGGTTAAAAAACCACAGTGATTAAAGTTACGTTGCAAACCTTTGTCGCAAAATGAATAAAATTTTTTGAATACTTTTATTTTAAAATACAAAAAAGTCAATTTTAATAAAAATAATAATTAAAAGGAAAAGTAACAAAAGCAAAACGAGAATTTGAAGCTGTAGATTATTTATGCTTTACATAAAAGTACTCACTTGTTTTGGTGAAAACGAAAGGGCAATAAATTGTAAATAAATACAGATAATACAAAACACAGTAATAACATTAAGAGTTTGAAATAATTAGATATCAGATAAAGCAATAACATAAGCAAAAAAATTAATAGAAAGTAAAAACAACAAGAAATGGTTTCGTATTAATGTGGAACAAAAGAAAAAACACGGAGCAGAGTTTACCACCAATAATTTAAGAAAAAGAAATTCCATCACCAATTACGGCATTTGTTCAGGCTTTGTAGAAATATTATACGAAAACGTTGGTTTTGTTCCATCCTTCCAATGTGCCTCAATTAATTTTTTAATAAAGTCATTGGATTCCTCGACATTTAGTTTATTATTTTGATAAGCTTGATCATGAGGGAAGTTAAAGGTTGTTTCAATTACGCAGATGGAAGAGCAATTTTTCTAAAAATAATTTTTTGTTGTAGTAAATATGATGTTAAAAGTTACAGTACTTTAATAAATTCACAATAAAGTTCATTGTTAAAATGTGAGAATTCTGTTAAACTGACTGAAAAATGGTCGAGATTGTTAACAAATGGAATTTCTAACATATTTTTAAGAGTATCTGGAGTCGTTTTGGTTCCATTAATACTGAAATTTTCAAGTAGCATTTTTTTTTATTATTTATATTTGAATATTTTTAGAATTTTATTCTTACCTCAAATCATTAACTTTTGGAATCATTTTAATCATGTCTTCAATTAACATATTCTCACCATTTGAATCAACAACTGTAACACGATGTAAACTAAAGTTTACAACACTTCCTTCTTTTAACAAAACTTCCATGTCACTTCTTTTTAGTCGTACATCTTCCATTGAAATATATTTTGCAGTACAGCGAGCAATTTTTGCAATTGATCGAGATAATATTTTTGTTTTAACATCATATGTAGAGACTGGCAGGGAACACTTTTTCCTTTTCTTTTTCCTTTTTTTTCTTCGTTACCGTAACAAAAAATTGAATTTGCGCATACTTTTTTTACAAATTAACTATTTATCCTACCAGACGCAGTTTTTTACGCTGATTCCGAATATGCCACTTTTGAAAAAGTTTTTTCTGAGAAAAATACCTTAAATTTGCATTTTTAGATGTTTTTTAATTTTTTGACCATCATCTAAGCCGATCTAAGCTTAGCGACTTATACCATTCGATAGCCCTTGAAAAACTCCATTTTAGCTTAAAAATTCAATCATGGGAAATCATGGGAAAAATTATGGCATTAATCGCAGAGCTAGATTTGTATAAAAAAGTGTTAAAAAAAAGTTGCAAAAAAGTGCAAAAACTAATTTCTCTCGACAAAAATGAACGCACCACGAAAGTTTTCACGACAAAAAAGTGTTCCTTTTTCTTTTTTTTCGACGAAGAATTTTTTCTTTTTGTAATTTTAAATCGTTATTTTCGGCATTTTAACTATTTTTAATAATTTTTTTAATCTTATTTTCGGTTTATTCAGGTTTGAAAGTACTTAGAACGAACAATAAAATAATTTTTTTCCAACTTTTATTTTTGACCTGCCAGTCCCTAATCATATGCTTGAAAAACGGTCGAAACAAAAAAAACATTATTCTTCAAACGTGACAGAGCATAATTTTCAGCTTCCATTGAATGTTCTCGGATTTTGATCACACTTTCTTCAAGGAAATTTGATGACAGAATTAAACAGTAACAAATTAGATATGGTTTTTGAATGTAAAAAAATTTGCATGAAGTAACAAGTTTGTAGAGAACTTTAGCGTTTGCATTCTTTTGAATATAATGCATCAGGCTTCTTTTAAATGGAAAAGTTTGTGAAACTGCATTTTTTGGAGAAAATTTGCACTGAATCGATCCGACATATTTCCGTGGAATTCGGGGGATTTTAGTTTCAACAGGAATTCCAAATGATTCAGGAATGCAATATTCCCATTTAAATGGATTTAGCCATGGCACATCTAAAGTGCCATATTCATACATTTCATTTTCATATTCTTCTTTCATTTCAACGTCATTCAAGAAAAATCTACAGTACTTTGAATAAGTTTGTAACATTTTCTGAAACGTTTTATTCAATGCCAAAAAAATAATTATTTTGAAAGCTTACTTTGGTTTTTCTCTGTGACCGTAAATAATTAATGTATAATTTCCACAACGTTTTTTTACTCAAATCCCAACCAATTTCAAGTTCAACATTAACACAAATAAATTCTTCATGTTCACTTTCGATTACAGCTTTAAACCATTCTTCAACATCTTCTCTTTCATCAGCTAATAGAATTCTGGCACATAATTTTTTCATTTTTTGATATTTTTCAAAAATATATTTTGGAGGGGACGAACCTGTAAAATTTGCATATGACGTTTACCTAACACGACTTTTGCTTACATGAATGCATTTCATAATGTGCCCAAATTTCATCAAGATCACAATGAGGAAAATACAAATCTTTGACCAAAATATTTAAATCACATTTAAAGCGGCCATGTTTTTCAAAAGTATCGAAAAATTTTGTAACTGTATCCTCTCGAGAATGATAATATATCTTGTTAAAATAACATGAATCATCCATCGTTATTTCAGATTCACGAGGATGGAACACATGAAAATCAGCAAATTTATCAAAATATTCAATTTTTCTGTTGTCTTCATCAAGCTCATATGCAATGCTAAAATTTGATAGTCTTTTTAAATTAAAATTTGGGAGAAAAAAGCAATTTTTTCCGTTCAGAAATCACGTTCCACCAAAAGCTTTTACTTACTCCTCTATCTCAAAGATATTTTTTACTGTACATCAAAGGCGGTGTTTTTACCCTCTTCTTCCGCGAGGAAACGTCATTTATGGAATGACCCCATAAACTAAACCATGAAAAAACAATTTGGGATGAGTTTCCGCTTAGGCACACAAGTGAAAGATACAAGTCCATAAATTTTTTTGATATGAAAATTTTTTATCCTGATTGCTCCTACACTTTTAGATTTCGTTTAAAACTCCGTGAATTTTTTGTTTTCGATTTTGTCACTTTTAATTCTTGCACTCAAAATTAAAAAAAACTTACTCATAAAATTTTTCCCATAAATTCCATGGCATTAAATATCGTTGACAAAATTCTTGTAAGCTTTTGTAAGCTTCTTCATCATTTTCAGCATTATTTAAACGAGTTTCAAGCAATTTAATTTGTTCTAAATAAGCTGGATCAACGGTTTCAGCGAATTCCGGTAACAATTCACTCATCCTTTTTTTCTTGTTTTTAAAAAAAACAGATAAAAAAAGAAAGCAACAACTCACTCAAAGTATCAAACAATTAAAAAAGAATATTGGCGCCTTTTTGTGTTAAATATCTCTTTGACACTTTTAGGTCAAAGACAAATGTGTTTGTGTTTCTCTCTTTCTCTGGATAAATGCCAAAACAAACAGATCTCACTGACAAAAATCCTTTAAACACAAAAGTTTTTGCAAAAATAGTCCCAATCCATATTTTTGCCATTGTAAAAGAAGAGAGAGAGAGTAAATTTCAATTGCAAAAAGGTAAAAGCGATTGTGTGTGTGACTCTCTTTTAAGACTCTTTTTTGAAATAAGATATAGTCATAAAACTTTGCAAGTTTTTCCTAGATTTGCAAACTTAATTTAGTCAAATGGAAAATTTGTTTGATCTGTTTGAGTTCGAAAAACAGTTAGTTTTAAAGGAGACTTTTATTTCTCTAACGTTTTTTTTCGTTGAACTTTCCTGACGATCAGGGTATTTTTATATTGTTTTTTTCTAAAAAATTTATCCAAATCTCAATATTTTAAAGCTGAAAGCATAAAATACTTTGCAGTTATCGTACACGACATCAAACACTAAGATTTCCATTTTTGTTGATAATAAAAGAAACAACAATTTTGCAATAATTCTTTGTTGATCTGTAAAAGATCATCGATAACAACAACATCGAAAAGAGGGATAAAGCAACACATAAAAAGCATCAGCTGTTGATGATTATAAAAAAGCAACCAAAAATCACATATTTGTTATGAAAAAAACTAACTCGAGCAAAAAAGGATAAAAGAAAGAAAAAAGCTTCAAAAAATCCAAAGCTTTCAACAAAATTATGTCAGTTTTTATTCATCCATTAACAATTTGTCCCCGATTCTATGATCCATTTGGAGACTTTTATTCTTCATCATTGGCATGGCATCAACCAGCTTCAATGTTTTCCCCTCCGGCAATAACGGAATCCCTTCCAGATTCAATTGAAAATGAAAATGGAAAATTTGAAATTAAATTTTCGGCACCTGGATTTTTGCCAGCTGATATGAAACTTGATCTTGGAGGAGATAAACTTATTCTCTCGGGGATAAGAAGAAGTTTAACAAGTTTTGAAAGAATGTCAAAAACTTTTTGCATTCCATTAAATGTTGATACAAGCACTTTTAAATGTTCATTTGATTCGACAACAAATCAAATTTGTATTCAAGCTTCCACAAATAATTGATGTTGATAATTAATAAAAGTTAAAAAATGTAAAAAAATTTTATCATTCTCTTATTTCATAAACAATTGTGAGAAATATGTTGATTAATATTTGTGTCATACGTTTTACATGTAATATTTTATATTCTATAAATCTGTGTTTTTTCTTCGATTTTAAAATTGGTTACTGTAACAAAATGAAAAGGTCAAAAATATTTCTACAACATTAATACGTTACGTAATCTCAATTTAACATTAAATATGTAAATTTGCAAATTTAAAAAAATGGGTAATCAAATTAACAAAGAAGGTTGAAAAAATTGTGCGAGTACTTTTGTATTGAAAGAAATACACAAGAAAATAGTATATTAAAAAAATTTTGTTAAAGACTTTCGATTTCTATAAAATTTTTTATAAAAGCAATATTCCATAAGAGATCAACCCCCAAATATATAAAACAGTAAACCAAAAATAAATGAAAATTTTAACTTTCATAAACAGTGATAAAAGATTCAAGGAATAAAGTTTCTTTCAATTCTGCATTTAATTCTGCGATATCTTTAATAGGAGTCCCAGTTTTCATACAATTTGCAAGAAATTGAAGGCAAGATTTTCTGAGTTTTTCTGATTTGGCAGTGACCGAAGAATTTGCATACAAGCACACATTTGAAACTGACATATTTTCAATACAAAATTCTTCCATGCTTCCCTGAAATTAAATACATAAACTTAATTGAATTTAAAAGGATAACAATATTATAAGTTTTTAATTGCTAAAACAAACCTTGAGATCTTTAATTTCATATTCAGCAGCAAAAATTAGCATATTTGTTGCATCTCCAGCAGAAAGAAGCTCTTTTCCTTGAATGTCGTAACAATGCATCAGAGCTTCTTTTACAGCATCAAATGAAACATTACGGACAACTATTTTATTAATTGTGGTTCCAGGTTCAGGTTTAATATCCAAAAGTTTGGCAAATTTCGATGACCGACGTTTGAGAACACATTTATGAGCCTATAAACGAAAGAATTATTATCAATTTAATAAGCAATTAAAACTGGGACATCAGGCGATTCAAAATCATAAAAATCCTTTGATCTTTTTACGCCATTGGTACAAGATCAAAGGCGGCCCTCTTTCAAATGGTTTCTGCCGCCTCGGAAATAATAAAAAATGCTTCTTTGGTTATACACGCATAATCTTACATATTTTGTAGGGAAATTAACCTAGAAACGTTGACTTACTTTAAGTTCAATTTCATTATCGATAAAAATAGATACATCTTTATCTGCTTCAGATTCCCATAACATAAATCCTATGCTTTTATCAATTTTAGGAACTTTTTGTGCAACTTTTTCAACATCATTTTTAAGGGTTAAAGTTGCTGAAACATTGATAATCAATTGTTGATCAACAATAAACATTTTTGCTGGGTCAAATAAATCAATGAAATTGCATATTTTATATCCACTTCTCTTTGATTTTGGACAACGAAAGCTCCAATAACGTGATACATTTGCAGATTTACAAGTGAGATGGACATTTGTAGAAATTTTTAAATTTTTTGACATTTTTAAATGCAAATAAGCATACGTTTCTCCAGTTTCAATTATATCTGAGCGCTTTGGTTGAAATTGAATACATAATTTAACGTCCGGTAAATTTGGAATATCCATGTCAGGGCTGAGAAGACATTTCGTATCATTAATTTGGCGTAATTTCTTTTCTTTGATTATCCATCCAATTGATACAGGGTAAGTATTTCCCTAAAAAAATTATTAAAAAGACACAGTAAGTTTCATCTTAAATTTTTTGTTGCAAGCATTTGAAGCTGAACTGGCTAAACTTTAATACTGAAAATTTTTGTATCTGTTTAAACTTACTTTTACAAACTTTCTTTTTAATGACGACATGTTTGGTATTAGCAATTGTTGCGGAGATCCTTGATCTACCGAACAGTAAGAAGAATTTGAGAGATGAAAGAAGAGAGAGAAATAAATAAACGACTTTATCACACAAAATAAATATACACAAAAGAAGAATAAAAGAATGAACAACAAGAGTATTTATAGACATTTTTCTTGTAGTTCATTTCCCTTATAAATTTGCATAACATTCACGATTCTTCGTGACACTGCCCGCCACAGACAAATTAATCTTTTGAATCATTAATATTTTTTCTTTCTGAATGAAGTGGTAATTTGTCATCACGTTCTTTCGACGAACATTGATTCATTTCTACCCAACCTTTGAGTAATTCATTTTTGGATTTTACTTCAACAGAATGTTTTCCAGCACATGATGTTGCGTCATTTTCTTTGGCTTTTAAATGTCGAAACCAATTTGATCGCCAAAATGTAATTTTTCTATATTTGCGAGGTTCCTCCATGAGGCCCTCCCCGCCACCAGGTTTTGAAGCTAATGTTTCATTCCATGTATGAATTACTGCATCATTCTTGTTAAGTGTTTGATGCATCCTTGAAGGATCAAATTTTGTATTTCTTACTTTATGCTTTTTGGATGAACATGTTGATAAACTTTGTCCATGACAATGTCGAATTGCATTGCCATTAATATGCTGAAGTGATGTTGTTGTAGTTGATGATTGGGATACGGTATTTCCACTTTGATTTAAAATAACTTTTGGAGGTTGCAATGTTGATTGATGAGATGATGATGATTTAATCATTTGTCGTTTAAAATTTCTTGGAGCTTTTTCTTCTCGAATTTTAGCTTTATATTGAGTTATATTTCTTGTCTTGAACCTTTCAAGACTTTGAGTTGAAGTACTTGTTTTCCAAGTGTTGCCCCTGGCTGTAGTTTTCAAATATGTTTGAGCTTTATCATCATGATTGTAATGCTTGTTTGAATCAATGGCAAAAGCTGAGATTGTCCTTTTTGGAATTTCTGTAATATTCGAGGACAACATTTGTCCAATTTTGGAATGCACGATCACGTATCCATTTCTTTTTTCGAATGATGAAATAAATTGAAAGAAATAATCCATTCCAATCAGAATATCAGGTGGATGATTGGATACTTTGAATGATTTTGGATCATCATTTCCATCATAATTCATAATTGGCACAGAATCAGCAATTTTTCTTATTGAATTTGCAAAAATTTCTTCATAATTCTCTCTTGTTTTAATTTGAAGTTTTATCAATGATGACATGAAATTTGATGCTCTTGCTCCAATTCCTTGAAGATGTAAATTTTCTTTAGCTACCCTTGGAAGCTTTAGCTGATGAATCAATTGATCGGTAATATATGATTTTTGAGATCCCGAATCAAAGAAAACTGTTGCATCAATAGCTTCTTTTGTAACAGGATTAATGACGGTAATCCGTTTAGTGAGGAGACAACCTTGTTGAACTCCAACTGAAACCATTGCATTTGTTGGATTTGATCTTTTGAAATAAGAATTATTGTTTGATTGACATAAGAAAGTATAATGGTTGCCATTGCAATTATTACAATGAGTATTAGCACGACATTGATTTGTGACATGATTAAGCCTTGCGCAATTTGTACATCCATTTTTGAGTTTCAATTGTTTGATCTTTTCCTCCACTGAGGGAAATTTTGAACAATCTGATGGAAGGTGATTTTCTTCACATAAACTACAAACAAACATTTTGTTCGAGTTATGCTTTTGATGTTCATTTGAAATGGATGATTCGTATAGAGGTTTTGTTGTATAACCTTTTTGTACTTCATCATATTCTTTTTCATCTTCTGCTGCAATTTCAGCTTTCAATGCCAATTGTTTTAATTTTTGTAGAATTTGATCCAATGTTATATCTGAAGTCATTGAAGCATATCGAAGTTCAATTCTTTCATTTTTTGGCATTTTTTCAATAATATCATGAACTGTTGCTTTGTTATTTGTATCGACTTTGAGATTCTGAAGTTGACGAACCATGTTCGTAACCATATTTACAGTATCTCGAATACTTTGAGCTTCTTCTTTTGCAGGTGGAAGATTACGAAGTTTTGTCTGAAGTTGTTGAATGAGAATATGACTATTTCCAAATCGTTCTTCTAATAATTCAAGAACCGAATCATAATTTTCATCTGAAACTTCAAATCCATGAACTTCAGCAAGTGCAGCCCCTTCGAGAAGACCAAGTAAAGCGATCATCTTTTCCACCTTGGGATATGATTTTAAATGAATTGAGTATTCAAATCTTTGTCGAAACGATCTCCATTTCAGATAATCACCATTAAATTTTGGAATATTAACATTTGGAATTGATAAATGTGGGGTAGAATTTGATGGTTCTGATGTTGTTTTTGGTGTTGGAGTATCGAGTTTGATCCTTGACCTTCAAGAATAATCATTGAAATTTCTCTTTTTAATTTTCGATTTTCTGGTTCTCTCTTCCAGTCATCAATTTTATCAATAAGTTTTTGCTTTTCATCATCATCATTCTTCATGGTCTTTATTTTTGATTCAATTTTATTGATATATTCATCCCAAGTTGTTAAACTTTCTTGTAAAACTTGGAGCCTTGCTCGAAAGCTTACTTTAATAATATTTGACCATAGAACTGGATGTTGTTGTAGCATATTTGCATATTCATCTTTGATTTCTTTTATTTCAGCAATTAAAATATCCAAATCAGCAAAGGTACGTTCAGCCATGCTGACTATTGAAATGTTGATCGAAGGATCTGTATGATATAATTAATGCAAATAAATAATTTGTTTGATCGAAAGATCTATGAAGTAAAAAAATAATGTTTGATCGAAAGATCTGAAGTAAAATTGATAAGTTTCCTTGAAACTTTGTGTTGTTGTTCAAAAAGCTTCCATGAAACTTTTGACGTTCAGGTTCACCAAAATGGTTATTATTTCACCTTGTGAAATAATTGAAGATAGTTGTTTTTTGTGTAGGTCACGTCGGGGTCACCAATTGTTGCGGAGATCCTTGATCTACCGAACAGTAAGAAGAATTTGAGAGATGAAAGAAGAGAGAGAAATAAATAAACGACTTTATCACACAAAATAAATATACACAAAAGAAGAATAAAAGAATGAACAACAAGAGTATTTATAGACATTTTTCTTGTAGTTCATTTCCCTTATAAATTTGCATAACATTCACGATTCTTCGTGACATTAGGGGAAAAAATTAAAAATAGTATAGACCTTCTGTTGATGATTGCACTAATGGCATAAAAATAGATAAAAAGAATTAGTTAGGCACACACTTGGGCAGATGAGTATAAAAAATTTTGAAAAATCCCCGACCCTAAAAATCGCAAAGGGGGGACGTGAGTTATTTTTTCGAAAAAGTGTTTCATTTTTCAATCCAAAGGGATTTTGGTCTCCGCAAACGTGTCCCTCTTCTCAACTTTGACCCTGTGTATGGAATCCATCCACACACCTTGCCCAAGTGTGGTTAGGCAGCATCTGTCTGGTCGTTTTATTTATATTATTTATGAAAAATATCTCCAGGTAACACTTTTTTTGGTTCAAAAAGACAGGGTCAGCTTGGACAGACATTTATAGAAGGACAAAATCCAAAGTGATCCTTGTCAAAATATTTTAATCAATTGAGCAACAAAAAATTGCATTTTGGCATTCTTTATTTGTATTAACCTGTTTTTAAACAGTATTTTTATTTTTTAAAACTTGATATGGTAGTTGACAGCTAAAAATTGGAACACAAAATGAAAGCTTTTTTCATTAAATGCTTAAAAAATTAACCAAAATAAGATAAAATCGGAAACATTTAACAAAAATTGCCGAAATAATTTACATAAAGAAAACAACATTGACAAAAAACGGCCGTATTTCTCATTCCTTGACTCTATAGTCAACGGGAATAGCAGCATTAATATACATAAGAATTTGGTAATTGATTTTTTGCCGATTTTAGGGAAATTTGCTAGGATAACCTTAAATTTTGTGTGGTTTTACAGAAAAAAATTTTCGATTACAATGAACACAGTTCAAGGTACGTTTGTTCATCATTTTTCAAAGTTAACTGGTATGAACAAATCAATACAATAAAATAAAAATTTAAAACATTTATCTTTCTAGAAACATCTAGATCCTCAAAAAAAGTTTGATTTGGCTGAAAATTTGGGAAAATAAACTTTAGCCCCATATTTACCTTCTGTGAAAATATGAGCTTTTGAAACTTAAATTTAATATGTTTTTTAATTAAATAATACCCCATAGAGATAAAATAAATACCCTGTATAAGGAAGTGCCTTACTAATTCTCCTTCATTACAATTGATGAAACAATTTTTGATTTAATTGTCAAAATTCAATTTTTCACTGATTTTTACTTTTACAAGCAAATAATTATTAAAGCTAATAAATAACCAAATGCAATTCAATAAACGATTTCTTGGAAAACAAATTGTTAAAAATGTGATAAAAAATAATTTTGTTATTATTTTTAGTTTTGTTTTCATGTTCAAAAAAGTAATCGCATTTAAAACTTTGTGCTCTCAACTTTTAATATACTTTTTTTATGGTGACAAAATTAATATTTACAGAAAAAAATACAATAAATATCGCCATTAAAATAGTATTTTTTTAAAAGTTTTTACACTTGTTATTTGCATTTTTGTGCTTTTCGACATTAAAGAATTCGATAAGCTCAAATTAGCAGCTTGAAAATTGCTACTTTGGGGCTAAACTTTAAAACATTTTTTAATCGAATCTAAAAATTTTAGACTTCGAAAATTCTGTTAAAATTAAAATATTTGTTAAAACTATTGCTGAAATATTCAAATTTCTTTTTCCACAAAGATGGATTATTATCCTTTTATTGTTTTAGTTCATCATCTAATAGGAATTGTCATGGCATTATTGACATTAAAATTTTCAACAGCTATAATTTTTCATCAAAAATTAGTTATTAATAATATGAAAATTTCACCAGTTTTAAATTTTTATTTTTTATTCATTTTTATTTGGAGTTTAACAGCTTTAACATATCAAATCTACAGTATCCTCTTTTGGCGCCCGATTGAAAATGATTATGATGCAAGAATACTGTATTGGCTCGGGTTCACTTTTCATATTCTTTTCTGGATTGGATATGCTCTAGAAATTTGCATATGCATTGATCGCTGCATTTCTGTCATTTTTCCAATGGAATACTCTCAAAGATGCCGAATTGGTTACTGTATTTTTGTAATTGGCGCTTTAATTGCTTTCGTCTTTGGTTTCTTGTATTTAAATGACCTACTTTCTGCAATTCCGACAATGCCAAAAACAAATTGTATAATTTTTGGTTGTTTAATTACAAATATTCCAACCAATAATTTGCTGACAACAAAATTGACCGTACTTGGAATTAACTTTTTCCTAGGAATTTTATTAATTATTTTAATCAAAATTCGAATGAATTCAAGAATGATTCAGAATCGGCATATCAGTAAAACTGTTTTTATCATAATTTTATCAACAACATTTTTTGGAATTTTACCTAATATTTTGTCTTTATTCTTTAAAACGGTTAGTTTCTGATTTTTCTACACTTAAATAATTTGTATAATTTTTTAAAGGTTTTTAATATTTATTTGAATCAAGTCATTGGACCACAAGAGCAAACCCTTGTTTCAATCAATTTTGCAATTTGTGCTGCAATTTATTCCAAAGCTTTTCGGACAGCTTTTAAAGTTTCTGCTTCCGGTGATGAACAAAGACAACCAAAAATGTTTAAATAAATTGTTATTTTATGTTTTTTTCCAACTTATTTAAACCCAATGTTGCAGCAAATGTGTATCTTTTATATGTAAATTCAGACAGGAAACTTGGTTAAATTGATTTAAAGCTAGGTTAAAAACGTCAAAAACAAACTGTTAAGCTTATTCATTTTCCACAAAGTTAATTTTTAACCAATTTGTACTTGTTAAAAAAATTAGTAAAAATTACAACACAAAAACGAAAAAACAGAAGTTGTTAAAAAATTTTTAAAAAATGTGCAAATTTTTGTTTCATCACTTGTCTTGACACGAAAAGACACACTTCTTTTTGAAGGAGCATTTTTTCGAAGCTGCAATTTTTTTCTAAATTTTTCAAAGTTTTCAAGCATTGAATCTTTGATTAAAACTTACAAACAATAATAAATATACGAAATGTCTGACAGTGACGAAGAATCACTATACGATAGCAGCGATGACGATGAAAGATTTTCGGAAATGGATTTAAGACTGCAGAATGTGGTTTATCAAATGCAAATGAATCGATATAAAATGTTCAAAGATCAAGATCACGAAAATGGTCATTTCGATCTTGCACTTAATATTCGTGAACAGGTTTGTTTGTTTAAGATTTTTACTGTGTTATATATGCGTTATATGTATTATATAACAACAGATATAAAAATATGTGATATATTATTTATACATATATCATGCATATTTTTATTGTGCTTTACTTTGTTATATTAAAAGTATATGTATATGTTTGTTTTAGAAGCTCTATGTTCATCGATTTTGTCTTGCTGCTGCTTCATCGACTTTCAGCGCAATGGTTTCCTTTCGATGGAGTAATAATGCTGAAGTGATTGAGATCGAGAATCCTGACTATTCCTACGATGATATCTATCAATTGGTTACTTTCATCTATTCTGGAGAATGTACGATCACAAAGGAAAATGTATTTGCTCTTACGGATGCTGCAGAATATTTTGGCGTTCCATTTCTCAAAGATCGATGTGTTAAATTCCTCGTTAAGATGGATATTGTCATTGCTAATCTTGAATCTATGGTAGCATTTGCTAAGCGATACTCGATGTATAATGTTGTACAAGTCTTTCGAAGATTTGCCAGAAGCAACTTTAAAGCTATCATTGATGATGAAAAGTTTTTAACTCATAAACAACCTTTCATTGAATTCTTGTCAGAATTATCGAAAACATTTTTTGAAGAAGAACAGTTTTGCATCGCTGTAAGTTGATTTGTTTTTAGGCATATTTAACACATGTAATAGGCTTTCCCTTTAACATATGTATATTTAAAAAGTCGGTTTTAGGCATATAAATGGGCTGAACATCATGCTGATATTGCAGAAACTGAAGCTGAAAATGATCCTTTTGGTAAAGAATTTGACCGTGAAGAATATATTATAGCTGCATTGCATGAAATTGTCGAGAACATTGATATGTTTCTACTCAATTTAAAATTTGTAAAAGAATTTATTCGTACGTATTTAAATACATGTTTCCTTCTTATTAATATTTGTTGATTTGTTTTAGTCAAAAGAAAGTTCCTCTTTTCTCCTGGTCACTTGTACAATATTATTGCCTGTTGTCAACGAGAAACTGATGAAGAAGATGAATGCTTTGAAACTGTATGTCTTATTTCTTCTTAATTAATCGAAGTTATATCATTACATAAAATTTTCAGCTATGTGATGTCGCACATTTGGAAGCTTTGAAGAAATCAAATGAAACAATGGGTGAAAAGTTTAATTTCAAAGAAGTTATCAGAGGGGAAGTTGCTGGTGTTCTTAGTGGAATTCATTTTTGTCGAATGTCTGTTGAGTTTTTAATGAATTTTGTTGGTTAGTTTTTTTAATAAATTCATTTTCTGATACATATATTTTCATATTTTAGTTGAACTTGGTTTTGATCTACCATTTAAAAAGTTATATGACTACTTTTTAATTGTTCGAAAAATGAAGAAGGAAGATGCTTTCAAAGCTGTAAGCTTAATTAAATACTTAAACTGTAGTCAAAACTGCCGACTTGGTTTTTAAGAATGGCACAAATTGTACACACGGCAGAACTTTGTTCTTTTGCTACAATTAATTAAATAGCCACTTCCTTAAAATGCTACTCCTTTATGATTTTAATGTTTCGTCAATAAAATTTTTCAGGTTTATGAATTAGCTGAAAAACTTGTGCACCAAAAAACTTCCGAAACAGTGGATTCCCTTTCTTATGATTATATTATTCAACAAGTTTCTGAATCATCTGAATTTCCTTCTTGTTCTATTGCTACAAAGGTTAAAAGTGAATTGGCTGGAGTTTTGAAAAAGATTAAATTTCATGAAATGGATATTCAATTTTTGATGGATTTTGTTGGTAAGCTTTCTACTACTACAGTACTTTGCTGAATTTTTATAACTTACACGTTTTAGTTAAAAAAGAAATTCCATTCTCTCTTAAAGATGTCTATTCTTTTCTTCATGGAAAAAAGCTTCCAAGGGAAGAACTTTTTAAAATTGTAAGTTCATATTGTGTTTGTTTAAAATTTTCTTATGTCATTTTTCAGATATATAATTTGGCAGAAAAAATTGTGCTGCAACATCAGGAATTTTTGGCCGATGGAGTTTCAACCACTTATGATAAAGTCAAGAAAGAACTTGTTGAAGTTCTGCCAAAAGTTAATTTTCATTTAATGCGACTTTCTTTCTTGATGGAATTTGTTGGTAAGGTTACTGTACTTTTTTTGTGTGCTACTTGATTTATGTTTTAGTTGAACGCGAAATTCCTTTTTGCTTTATTCTTCTTCTTGATAATCTTTTGAATGTTCGAAATTTTAGCAAAGAAAGGTCCTTCAGAATTGTATGTTGTAATAATTTTGCTTTTTTCATTCTCATACAGTATTTTTTAGATATATCAAATGGCAGAAAAATTGGTATTACAAAAACAAAAATCAGCTCCTGTTAACAACTTTAATCTTATTGATGTTGTTAAAAAAGAATTGGCTCCAGTGCTTCCAAAAATAGAATTTCCTCAAATGCATCTTGACTTTTTGACTGATTTTGTTGGTATGTGTTTGGTCGTTTTCATTCTTTGTTTATTTACCACATCTTCTTTTTTTAGTTGAACGTGGATTTCTATTTTCTAATTGGGATTTGCAAACCTTTGTTGGTACCTCAAGACCACGTTACCGTACACAAGAAGAGCTTTTTGAAGCTGTAAGTTTCTTCTTTAATTACAAAATTTTTATATATGTATTTTCATAGATTATGAAATTAACTGAAAAACAAGTTTTACAAAAGCAAAAAGCTGCAGCTAATAAAAGTTTTAACTTTTTTTCTGCCATCAAAAGCGAGTTATCTTGTGTTCGATGTTGCTTTGATTTTCCGCAAATGAATCTTGCCTATCTGATGGAACTTGGTAGGTTTTTTTAAGAGTAATGATTAGATTGTTTTACTAAAACAATATTTGTAGTTGACCGGGGACTTCACTTTTTATGTCCTACAATGCTCCGAAAATATGTTGCTGAATACCGAAACAATTTCATTACAGAAGAAACCTTTTTTGAAGATGTAAGCCTTTTTTTCTGCTTTTTGATTACTGATTTTAACTTTTTTTAGGTGTACAAATTGGTAGAAAATGTTGCGTTGCAGAAACAAAAGGCATCAAGAGCTGAAATTTTTAATGTTCGTGAATCCATCAAAACTGAATTATCACCATTTCAATCTGCTTTCAAATTTGATCAAATGAAACCTGAATTTTTGATGGAATTTGTTGGTGGGTTTTTGAAAGTATTGATTATAAATTATATTAATAGTTTTAGTTGGAAAAGGAATATCTTTATCAAGTACGGCGTTGCGAAATATCTTCTTGAAATGGCAAATAGATTACGATGATGAAGAAAAATCTTTTAAAGCTGTAAGCTTCAGTTATTATATTGTTACTATATACAACATGAAAGATTTTAAGGTTTATCAATTGGCTGAAAAGCAAGTTCTTGTAGAACAGATAGAATCAAATGAAGAAAATTTTGATGTTTCCAAAGCTATCAAAGATGTCTTAGTTGAAACTCTTCAAGTTGTTCGCTTTTGCAGAATGAGTAAAGACTTTTTGACTGATTTTATCCGTGAGTTTTTTTGTCTACGTAAACTAATATATTATTTGTCGCTTTCTAGTTCAAAATGGAATTCTCACTGAAAATGAAGCAAACCGTATTTTTTATACTCGTGGTAAGCTTGGTTTTATACCTAAACTTGTACTAAAATTCTGATATAATTTAGTCAAAGTGGAAAATAGTAACAAAACTATCTCTGGTGTTTTTGAAGATAAATTTGGCATTTTGAAAGCTGTCCCAACAAATGGATATTATAGTACTCCGCGACAATGGAATAAACTTCGTTTTGGTAATTTCAAATATTCTCTTCCAACAACGCCAAGTACTGTACAAAAGATGAAAGGAGTTGAGTGGTATCTTTGCTTGGAAAAAGATGGAACTTTGGCCTTGAAGCATCAAACTTTGCTCACAAGAAAAGGCGATTATTTAATCGCGGAAATGACAACTGAAAAATCTGAATTTGAATTAAATACGAATAAAACTGCATGCCTTACGGCATCTTATAATAATCTTTAAATGTAATTTTTGTTTTGTTTGGTTATAAATTATAACTTTTTTTTATAATTGTATTTTTTGGTTATTTATTTGTGTTATTTATAAATTTATATTTGTGGAAGTTGTGTTTGTTCATTGTTATGCGTAAAACAAGAAATTAAGAGTTGGTTAGTAATTAATTTTTCTTAAGAGTAGAAAATACTATTTACTAATACTATTAGTCTCACACCTGGGCGAATAGGGGCAAAATTCGTACCTTGGGTCCCGCAGCCAAAACGTCTAGAAACACCAAATTCGTTGTAACTCCAAAGTCTTAAATTTTGTGTCCTAAATATATATGTTATTCAAAAAATAAACCCCATTTTTTCAAAAATGTGTATTTCACGCTGTGTTGAACGCCTTTTGAGATGGTCCCTGGCTTTTTTCGGGGAACACTTTTTTTCCATTTTAAATTTTTAAACCTAAATCCTGAAGGATTGAGATAGGTTAAACGAATTCTGTAAAAGCAGTAAAAAAGTACATCATCGACTTATTCTGTGTCAGCGCATAAATCAAAAAAAAGTGATACGGATTCTGTAAATTTCAGGATTCTGAATTGAAAATGGCGAACACTTTTCTTTTGTTGGATTTTTCCTTTTTTTGCTGCAATTTTTTTGTCTTTTTTTGCTATTTCACAAACTATTATATTTTTTTAAAGTTCCAAACTTACATATAACATAAATGTTAAACTAAAACGAAAAATTAAATATTTTTTATCAAAATTTATAACTCCGGCGTCGACGCCAAAAAAAGACGCCGAAAAAAATACAACAAACAAAATTTATCCAAAAAAGAAGTATCACAAAAAGATCAACTGTTTGTACAAAATTAATGGATATAAAAAAAGAAATAAAAAACACAACAAAAAATCAGCTTAAAAATATGAGATTAAAATTATCCGATAAAATAACTATAACGGATGTCCATGAACACGAAGACGATAGAGGCATGTAAATGATGCACCATAATTTGAGATCAATTCAAATTCAATAATTGGCGTTCCACGAGGGTCATGGTATTGAGCATCAAAACGTTGAAGGGGTTCACCCTTATCATCAAAGAAGTATTCACCGATTAAAAATTTGTTTGAATCATTGTCTTCTTGTAAACTCTAAAAACATAATTTTTATATATTGAAGCTGATTACAGTATACAAAACTTACATAGATCTTAAACATTTTTGGAGCAGAATCGATATTACCAGAGACAGAAAGTTCTCGAGGAAGATGTTCATATGAGACAGCTGTTACATCAATCCTTCGAGCAAGTCGAATAACTAAATATGCTTCAGATCCTTTAATAGCCCAACATTCACCAGCATTAACATTTTGAGATTGCCTTTGAATAACTGATCGTGGAGAATATGAAGTATACCAAAGTGGTATTCCAAAAATTGATTCACAACGAGAAAGTTGATTTAAAGTTTTTGTAGATCGTGTACTCAACAGATTTCCACCTAAAAATGAACAGTAATTAGATAAGTGAATCTCAGATGAAAGCTGAAGTAAAGCCGGGAGCTGATAAGGTTACGGTATTTGCCTTTTAGAGAAAAAGACAGATATCAAAGAAATGATGGTAGAATGTTTCATAGCAAACCTAACACCATTCATATTAAGACATTTAATTATAACAAAGCTTACCAGCACTTTCAAGAGCAAAATCAGGTTCACCAGTTTTATCATAATTCAATTTTCGAAGAGCTTCATTTAATGTAGTTTGGATTTTCTTTTGAATTATTACATTTGAAGACAATGATGAATGTTGTTCAGTTTCGGAAATTTGCGTCTTTACGTGATGTCGAACAATGTCATCAACCATCGACGTAAGATTTAATTTAATAATTGATTGATGGACAAGTTTTTCAATTTCTTCTTCTGAAACGTGAACTTTGGCAGTTGCATGCTGCTTACTGCTTTCTTCCATTGCTTGTTGAAGTTGTTCCTTTTCAATTCTAATTATTTGTCGTTGCTTTTTAAAAAGATCATTGATGACACTTTCCAATTTTCTCATTTGTGTATCGATAGCAGCCAAAGTTCGAGTATCATCAACTTCTACCGAAACTGCACCAGTTGATCGAACTTCGTTTCGAATTTTATCCAATTCATGTTCCCATTGACTAAATTTTGCAGCAAATTCTGTATCATAAATATTCGAAGATGAAGGAGTTGAATGTTGAGATGATATCATATCACCAGAAATAGAATGTTCAAGACTTTTAACATCATCATTAACAAATGAAAATATAGTTTTTGTAATATTGAATCCAAAGAAGAAAGGATACGTAACAGCATGATTAACACCAGAAACCGAGGCATCACTACCTTGTTTGACTCCTATAAAAACTGTATAATAAATCGTATATATGAATATCAAATAAAACTTACCCATTGGAAGCGCGACAAGCCACCACAAAATTAAGAACAAGAATATTAAAGCCAAAAGTTTCATCCAACTACTTAACACTCTTTGATTCGTTTCAACTTCTTCATCTCGTCCACCATAAATTATAGCACTTGAATCATATTCATATCCCAATAATTGCCAAAAAAGATTTATTACATCATCTTTGAATTGCATTACCATATATCCATTTGTGTAAAAGAAGTCAAGAATGCCTTCAAAAAAGATAATAATACCATCTTTCACAAAATCTGTAACATGGCAGCCACGATAAAGAGGATATAATGGAGTAACTTTAAATAAGGTTGAACAAATCCATAACGTTGTATCCTTCATAACTAAAACGAAATCAATTAATGAAGGAAAAAAGCATTGACGAAACTTACATGTAAAAATTGAGGTAAAAATACAGATCGTAAACCACATAAATCGGGAACCAAAATTTCTTTGAGAAAAGCTGTTCGATAAACAAACACCAGAATCAATTGAATAAGAGGAACTGGAGTAACTTGAAGACAATGATGGACGACTTAAATTTGGATGAATGTAATCAGTTGGTTTATTGATTGAATAAGAGCGACTAAAAATAAATCTTTTAGTTTTAGGTAAAAGCATAGATGGGTTAAACTTGCCTATTTGCATACGTATATCCGGTATTATATGGATTTTTTAAGATATATTTAGCTTGTTCTGGAGTTAATGGTTCAACTCTTGCAGACCTTCGCTTCAACGATGCATATCTACAAAATAGATAAAGGAATAAGCTTAATAACTAAACAATAAAGAAAAGCTTACGATCCATTTGATCCAAACCAAGACATAATTCACATGGAGTATGTAATCTCACCAGATGTAAAAAAATACTAGTATAAAGGTGTATCTTCAACTAAAAATCAATAATATTATTATTAAAAAAGAGTACTCGAGTTGGTAAACAAAACGGATATTCTTTTTTTCACGATAGACAAAAACAAACAAAAAATAGACACATGCAGGTAGGCAAAAAAATCGGAAAAAATATATCTTTGTAAGATTAGGGTATTATTTAACCAGAAAGAGACGATAAAAGTTGTTAAAAATTAATGACACTGAAGAAAATGGCTATAACTTTACTAAATTTTGAAGTTTTTTCTTTCGAATTCAAAAACCATCGTTCAAAATCAAAATTTTTTTGTTCAACTAAAAATTATCATTGGCAAAATGTAACACAGTGTTTTGTGTTAAAAAAGCTTGCAATTTTTTTCTTCTTCCCAAAAATTAATTTATCTAACATAAAATTTGCATTCATTCAAAAACACACCTTTGAAAAATGGATAAAAGCTCAAAATGAACAATGAGAAAGGTTCAGTTTCAACGCGTTCGGTTCGTCTCAACTCGTCGTCTCTTTCTTCTTCTCTCTCAACATGGCTCAATCTGTTCCACCTGGTGATATTACCACTCAACCTGGCACCAAAATTGTCTTCAATGCTCCATATGATGATAAGCATACTTATCATATTAAAGTAAGTTATCTTTTTTTATTATGTCAATCTTTATCGATGATAAAACGTTGTTGATTTGTGGAAATATCCTTATCACTTTATCCATATTACCTATATATTTGATATATCATTGATATATACATATTTTCTCTCCACTTCGCTGAATTATGATATATCAGTGATATGTAAATATTTTCTTTGTTACTAATACATTTTTATTTTTTAGATTATTAATGCTGGTGGACGTCGTATTGGATGGGCTATTAAAACAACAAACATGAAGCGTCTTGGTGTTGATCCTCCATGTGGTGTTCTTGACCCTAAAGAAGCTGTTTTGATGGCTGTTTCATGTGATTCCTTCCAATTTGGGCAAGAAGATACCAACAATGATCGTATCACTATTGAATGGACAAATACCCCTGATGGTGCTGCAAAACAATTCCGCCGTGAATGGTTCCAAGGTGATGGTATGGTTCGCCGCAAGAATCTCCCAATTGAATATAATCCTTAAAATATTGCTTATTCAATGTGTTTTTATGTAAATCTTTAATAAATAATATTTAATAATTCTTATTCTATTTATGTTTATTTTGTGGTCGGGGAGGGCATTTTTTGGGGAAAGGGTTTTGACAGAAATTTTTGGTTTTGTTGGACATTGTTTTATCATATTGTTTTCGATGATTATATCAAGTTTAGAATTGAAAGGTTATAAACTAGGTATGCACTACAACGCGTTTTCCACACTTTTGATCATGCGCTGCGTCTCTTCTTTTCTCTTTTTTTTTTCTTTCACGACAGAGTTAGCGCATGATCAAAAGTGTGCAAAACGCGTTGTAGTGGGTATCAGGGCTGTCCGGGACTCGATTTTTTGGCCGATCCGGGATCCGGGACGGGACATCCCTGACGACCTCCGGGATTCCGGGATTTTGCAAATTACAGTGTTTTTTAAGATAAAAATGAAAAAAATGCTACTTATTTGCAAAAAGTCACAAAAATTTTTGATATTTGTGGTTTGGGTTAAAACAATAAAAATACTTTTTGATTTATACTCCATTTTTGAGAAAAAAATTCAATTTTATGGTTTAAAATAAGCAAAAAAGTTGATTTTTTTAAAGGTTTTGATATAAAAATTAGTCACGGAATCCAGAAAAATCCCGGCCAAAAATCCGGGATTCCGATCCGGGACAAGAATCCCGGAAAAACGGCCGGGATCCCGGACAGCCCTGGTGGGTATGCGCCAAAATAGTTTTTTAGGTCTATCTTTTAAGTATGGTACTTTCAAAAAAGTTGACCTAATAGCTTTTTTAATGCAAAAACTGTATAATTTTTTATTTTTTATTGGAATGCAATCAGAAGAAACTTGTTGTCAAAGATTTGAATGATTTAGAGTCCAAATTTTGGACAATGATTTTGTTGTTTTATTTATGAAAGCTTCTTTTGCTCAATCATCAATGTGACTTTTTTTTTGTTCGAACACAATTTTCATCGAGGCTTTTTAAAGCTGATTTAATATATCATAAACGAATAATTATGAGCTAAATATAATTTTATAAATATTCATAACAAACCTCAATGTTGAACCCTAATTTTGAATATTCATTAAATAAATTCAACATTGAACTTTTATCAAACTTAGTATTCATATATGAATTCATTACTTAAAAATTCAATTTTCAATAATTATTACATTATTTTTTTTTGTAGCAATTGCAACACATACAAGATGAAAAAGTTTTAGTAAATAAATTAACTAGTAAACAATAAAAAATAAATTTCTTTGCCGAAAAAAAATGAATTTTTTAGAAAACTTATTGTATAGTCAAAGCCAAAAAACTCTTTGAAGGAACTTGCTAAACAAATTTATCATAAATTGTTATAAAATTAAATTTTATTCTGAAAATTATTGACACCGATAAATTTATATCGGGTCGTTCAAAAAGTTTTTGAGTTTTTTAGTGGGAAAAAACACTTTATCAAGTGTAATCAAACGCAACAACTTTCTAAACGACCTGAAAGGTCGCTCGAATTTTATTAGAAAATGTAAAAACAAATGTCGAAAGGATGATGCAAGAACTGGACCAACTTCGGTATAACAGAGAATTTTCCATTCCAACATTTATTTCCACGTCCAGAGCCCTTGCTTTTTTAATTCTCTCTATCTTCTTATTCTCTACCAATCGTCTTTTAAAAAAATCATCACTTTTTTTTCGATTACGAAAATAGTCTAAATCTTCTATTAAGCATTGAAAAAAAGTTTATTTTTCAATATTCAAAAATTTTTAATTTTTAATATTCAGAAATTACAATTATCAATGTTGAAAAAAATACAGTATTCGATATTCAAAACATTTCAATTTTCAATATTTAAAATTTTCGATATCCAACTGTCGTAAATATTTATGGGGGTTCTTTCTGTTGCAAAATGAGCTTTCTTATTTGATTATTTCGTAATCATTGAATTTTTTTAAATTGTCTATGATTCATTTTTGTTTTTATTTTTGAATATTTCTTTAAAAAAAAAGAAGCGCCAGTTAGGTGCCTATTAAAAACAGACTTGCGCAAAGTTTTGCAATCACTTTCTATGGCATACTTCTCTCTCTCTCTCTTTTGCTGGCTCTTTCTTTAAATGCCAGGAAAGGCAGCTGGCGGGAAGTTTTTGCGCGACAGCTCTGCTTGTACATACACATTTGCCAAGGTAAAAATAGGGGAAGGAGAAGTCGATCTAGTCACAGCGTTTTCGGTTGTGTTGGAAAAGGAGACATGGATCGATGAAACTTCATTCGGTCATTCAATGGGAAGTCAGTTGTCAGTTGTGGCTTTTGCATCTATGGTGTGAATATGGAGCTAACAAACATAAAAAGTTTGGGCGCAAAAACTAAAATTTCCTCAATAAATGTTTAAATTTTTTTGATGCGCGCGGTTTTTTCTTCCTGCTCCTTTCTTTTTTCTCTCTGCCTTTGAGTCAAAGGCTTTGACTCAAAAAAACTTTTTTGTCCGAATTTTTTAAACTTTTTGATGATTTTATTTTGCGCGTATTTTATAAAAAGTAATTTTTTTATATATGTTACAGGAACTTTTGTGAGGCCGTCCTTTTTGTGAGAGCCTAGGCTTTTTTGTGAAAAATATATTTTAAACTGTAATATCTTAAAAAGTAACACATAAAATGTACTTGGAAATGTTATATTCGGATTCTCCATATTCGAATTAATAAAAAAGTATTTTATGTTAATGATAAAATCTATTTTTATTACCATATGTCTGCTTTTTAATGTTAAAAATAGTCAGAAATCGTAAATGCAACGTTTCTCCGATCTTATTACAAGTTACTATACTAATTCGAATATGGAGAATCCGAATATAACATTTCCAAGTACATTTTATGTGTTACTTTTTAAGATATTACAGTTTAAAATATATTTTTCACAAAAAAGCCTAGGCTCTCACAAAAAGGACGGCCTCACAAAAGTTCCTGTAACATATATTTTTCTTTTATTTATTATTAATTACAAAATTCTGCATCTTTTGGTATCGAAATCATATTTTTACGGCAAATCTAAAAACGGTGCACATGGCTAGTTTGACAACAGCGAAAAAAATGGACAAAAAACCGCAGCAAACGTTTTTCGTTTTCCTCCTTTGTTTAACACATGCAAATTTAAACAGAAAATCATTTCTGTGTAAATTTTAGCTAATGCAAATTTTATAAGAAAAATCCAGCGTGTGGCGTACAACTTTCGTTTCCCCCTTAAAATTTTGGAAAAAAAGAAGAGGGAAAAGAAAAAAGTGCTTAACTAATTCACATTTTTGATTTAGGTTCAATAAATATTGAGCGTGAAGCTCTTGAAAAGAAAGATAAAATGAATGAAGAATTGAAAGAAATGATTAAACGGTAGACCTGATTTTTAATTAGTAGTCATTAATGACGTCATTCATTAATAATTATTGTAGACTTGAAAGTGAAATTGCTGAAATTCGAAAAGATAAACAAAAAGAATTAGATTCCAAGGATGTTGAAATTTCTGCACTCACTGAAACTGTTGCAAATCTTAATAAAAAGTACATTTCTCATTTACCACGTCTTTTGTCATTTTTACAAATTGATTTTTTAGATTAGGACCTTTTGGACCAAATGATGGATTTTTAGATTCCAAAAATAAAATTAAAGAATTGATGAAGCGGCAATCAAAACTTGAAGCAAGCAAGAAACGTATTGCTGAAGATCTTGAAAAAACAAATCGTGATATATCAGCAGCTATTTTGCATACAAGATTACAAGCTGAAAAAGTAATTGGAACAATGTTATGTAATTTAAAGGTATTTTTGAGCTTAAAACAATTTTACCAATCTTTCATTGATACATTGTAGAATGATGATACTCCTGTTAACACCATTGATGGTGATGAAATTTCCTGGTGTTCCAATGATATTCCAATGCCCAAGCAAATGCCACCTGAATCTCCTTCAGTTCGATCTTTAATTGCTAGTTGTTCTGTTGTTAAAACTGCATCAAATCCATGTTCTAAAGGTCCGATTCGTCCTTCTAATTTCATTGACTTTTCTCGACCAAATGCTTCAACAAATACTTCATTGGTTCCAACAAACACAAAATCTGGTTCTTCAATTTCTTCAACTTTGAAAACTGCAATTCAAAGTTGGGTGAATCAAAATGGACGTCGATTACATGTTGAAGTAGATTCTGATCAATATAAAGGAAATGAAAGCTCTGGAGATGTTGAGGATGTTCAAAAACTTCAGTCCCCTGCTAATATTTCTTCTCCACGATCTCCTCGTAATCCAAAAAATCGTACTTTGACTGATGGAAATGAATTAGGGATTAAATTAGAACCCGGTCAAAAATTCTTTCGATTTGTTAAAGAGATCAAAAGCTAAACCAAATCATCTTCTAATACAATTGGTAGAAAAAGTGGCTCTATTCCGAATCCACATCGAATTACTTCTCATTGTTTGATTGCTTGGTGCTGGAGGTATTGTTCAAATAAATGTTTTTTCAGACATATCTTTGAAATTTGTTTTTTTAGAATGATCGGTGCACAAAAAAGAGCTGAATTCAAAAATAATATCCTTTCAACTCCATTCCTTCGTCATGTTTTCAAAATTTATCGAGCTGAATTTATTGATGAAATAGCATATCCGGATATTGAAAATTTTCTTAAGTATTATACCTGTGGTGCAGCAAGAAAATATCGCAATTATTTACCCAAGCTTGTTGGTGATCTTGATCTTTATTAATAATATATTATAAGAAAAATGCTCATTAAATTTATTGGATTTAGAGTTTTTAAGCTTTAAGTTATACATTTTTTTTATAATCTCATATTCTTATCTTATATTTTTGTTTTGTAATATGAGGTTTCATATCTTGCCATAAAAATTTTTCTTTATTTCTTTATTTCATTATTTTTATATTTGATTTTTTGACCAATGTCACTTGTCGTTTTAAAATTTCTTTTAAAAGATTTTCATGTGTTCATTTGCAATATTTTAATACAGACATAATAAAAAGTATTTCCAGCAGACACATTTGAAAACCTTGTCCGAGTGAGAAAAGGAACATGGTTTGGTTTTTTTAACAACGCCGAAAAGCTGATTTCAGTGTTTTTGTCAAAACACTGAAATCTCCTTTATATAAATTTTAAAACAAACCGAATATTTCAATCGATATTTTTATCTCTCATTTGAAAGAATTGAATCGAAGGCGGCAATAAAAATCCGAAAAAAAATTATAAAAAGTGTTGGTTTTTCAAAAATGAAAAAGTGTACATTTTTTTGGCTTTTTGTGTCTCAATTTCAAAAACAACTTGAAAATGATTTTTTTGTGCAACATTTTTTTCGAATTTGTAAATACTTCTTTTTTTTAAAGTAGTTTAGTCATCAAAAACTTTTTATTAATTTTCTTTTAATAATTATGTGTACTTTCAAACCATTAATTAAGAAGGATCTAAGTTGTATTGGATTCTTCTACAGTGATAAAGACAAAGATTTACGTTTTCTCGTTCTTGATTCTGAATCAAAATATGTTGTTTGGGAGAATTTTGAGCGTGTTGGCATTGTTCAATTAAAAGATATCAAACAATTTGTAAATGGAATTCCAAAAATGTTTGGTAAATGCTTGAAAGCTGTTATTATTCAAATTTTTGAGTTATTTAATATTCCGGGCTATGGAGGAAATGGTGATCTTTGTAATCATTTTAAAACTATTTTTGAAACTTTACATGTTCCATATTGCTTTCTCAGCCAAGAACAGGAAAAATTTTCAACCATGATTGCTGCAGCAGGTATGTTTGTTTTTTTAAAGTGGTTCTTTTTAAAAACATTCTAAAAATTAAATTATAACAAAAAATTGGTGAATTAATTTGACATCACTTTTACAGATCTTAACTATCAACCCATGGACAAATTGTTTGCTATTGTGATTTTTGAAAGTGTTATTTCAATGAAAGTATTGGAATATACAAGCTCTGGTTATATAATTTGTGGAATTAGTTACAAAGAAATTGGTCATATGTTCGAACTCTTTGATGAAGTTGTAGCAAAGCATCAGCCGAGAAATATTTTATTATGTGAAAAAAATTTATCATCACATCAAACCTTCACTAGTTTTGAGGAAAAATTGATTGAATACGGAAATCTAATCTCATTAAAACTTGATTTTGTTGCATATACAAAGAATTTTATTGAAGAAATGGGAAAATGGATTCTTGACAAAAGTTCTTGCAAATATTATGTTCATCCAAGTATTTTTGTTAAAAGTTGGGTACTTGATCCATTTGACAAAGCTTTAATGTCATTTGATTATAATGAAACTCTTCCAAAAACACATTCATGTTTTCTTCCGAAAGGTATATCATATGTTACGGTAAGTCCATGTTTACAAAAACCGGGTACTTTTTGTCGTAAAATGCGGGTAATCAAAGTAGAATTTCCAGTGACAAAAAATACTGTAGTGTCGTCACATAGTTTTTACGTTTATTTTGAATGCTGAAATTGTATTAAATTCACTTTAATAATTTTTTACTTTAAAGAAAACAATTTTAGGACAATTAGAAAGAATTAATGAAAGTAAAAAATATCTATTTATATTTAATTTCAGCATTTATAAAAAATAATTTAACATTTTGTTGAAATTACAGTATATGCGTCATCCATATTTTTTTGCAGGAACTTCATTATGATTCATGGAATGCTCAAGCTAATAGAAGACCAAATCAACCTCAAAAACGTGAATTGAATCAACGCTTTCATCGAAACAAGATTACAATTTCAATGGATTCTAACTATTTTTACAATTTTCAAATTCAGCCAATAACTTTGACTAACATTAAAACTCTGCCTGGCACTCTTCCAAACAAATCAAAATCAAAAATTCCTGTCATTGGTTTTTGTGACAATTTTTCTGTTATTTGTCTTTACAATCCTGCAACAAATGATTATCACTTTGCTGAAAGTTGGAATGGTATGTAATTTAAAAAAAGATGGCTTATTTAAATTTTATTTTTTTAGGTATCCATGGCACTGAACTTGTTATTAATTTTTCTGGTGAAAAGCCAATTTGCTGTAAACAAATTACTTCAATTGAAGAAACTTCACCCCAATCTGAATTTATTGTATACGGTAATTATACTTTTATTTAAAAATATATTATGAATTAAAATATTCAAATTTTTTTCAGATCTTATCGAAATAATGTCAATGCCACCTGATGCAATGAAAATTGAAGAATATTGGGGATTCAAAATTACTAAAAATGACGAAAATCCTGTTATCCTTGAATTTAATTCCCTTCAAGGAACAAAACTTTCAACTCCTGAATTTTTGATGGCTTTGTTAATAAAAGAACATCGAAAAATTATCAAAGCTGAAATTGGAGAAAAACCTGAAAAGCTTGGATTCTGTATTTTGGATGAAAAATATGACGTTGAAGAAAAAAAAAGAATTAAAAAAGGATTAAAGGATTCATGTAAATTATTGGAAGTTGATTGCGAATTTATTGAAATTTAAATTTTAAAAGTTCTTTTGTTTTTTTTATTGCTTTTATTATTTTCAAGTTTTTGTTGTACCAAATAAATATATATATTTTATCAATAAATTGTTAGGAATAATCAAATTTCTGCCTGCATTTCTGTGTTTTTGATTGTAAGTTTTTCCACAAAAAAATGAACTTTTAAATAAATTCCTGGTGTCTTTTATTACTTTTAAAATGCCATTTTTAGTTTACATTTTTCTTCGAAATTTAACTTTTTTATAATCCACCTGTTAGACTTTGCTTTTCAGCTGTTGTTATTTTTGTGGGGTTAAATTGTATGGTTTTGTTTGTATGAAAGTATAAACAGCTGCAATAAAAACGCCTTTGTCGAAAAATATAATTTTTTAAGACAGCTGTAAAAACGCCTTTTTTCGCCTTTTTTATTGCTAAAGGTTATATTACCTAGAATTAAAAAAAAGAAAATGGGCGTTCATTTTCTTATAAAATTTTATTTTCTTTGCACTTAAATTCTTTCATTAATTTTTATTAAACATTTTATTACTTTACCAGGGTAATTTTGATTCAACAAAATAACAATGGTGAATCATGTAGTGTTAATGACTTTGTTGCAACATGGTTTCAGTTTGGTGCTATCATTGATATCACTAAAATTTTCAACATCAATTCTTTTTAATAAAAGCCTATTTTTGGAGATAATCAAATTTTCACCTGTAATTTCATTGTATTTTGTTTTTCTATTTTTTGATGGAATTCTTGCTTCTGTAAATTATCTCTATTTGGTTGCCTTCTGGAGACCATCTTCAAATGCCTATGATGCAAGGTTACTGTATTGGCTTGGACTTTTTCCTTTCATTTTTGCTTTCCTTGGCTCTGTCTTGGAAGCTTTTCTCTGCTTAGATCGATGCTTTTCAATTATTTTTCCAATACAGTACAACTCAAGGAATCGACAATACTGTACTTATGCAGCTATTGTTTGTTTTATTTCAACAACAACTTTAATGTTATGGTGGAATTCTCTGCTTTTAATAATCCCAACTGAGCCATCAACAAAATGCATGATTTTCGGATGTTTACTGTATAATCTTCCCTCGAGCCATCTTGTTCTAACAAAACTTGTTCTAACTGGAATTTCATTAATCGGCGGGATTGTCCTAAGCTGCCTTGTTCGATGCTTCCTAAATCGATTCAACATTAGCAATCGTGGAATTTCAAACTCTATTTTGATTGTAATTTCGTCAACAATCTTTTTTGAAATCTCTCCAAATATTATTTCACTTATTGTTTTAAAAGTAAGCTTGAAACTATTAGATTAAAAAAGTCACGGCAAAATTCTGTGACACTTGAACCCAGGAATTTCGATTTTTGGAACTTTCGAAAATTCCATCTTTAGATCTTGATAAATATGAAACGACGTGCTCACGGCTGAATAGATTACAGTATATGCGTCATCCATATTTTTTTGCAGGGAGTTCATTATGATTCATGGAATGCATTTTGTCACAGAAACAAGTGACATTTTGTCACACTTTTGTGACACTGTTGTTTACGAGATAATAAGCAAGGCACTTTCAAAAATTTCAGGATCGAAATTCCGGGGTTTAGGTTTTACAGGCCCTGACTTATACTTCACTGTTTATGCAAATTTTTGTTATCACTTTCAGATATCCGGTAATTACTTAACAGATTATGTTGGACCATATGCTGTTACATTTTCTGCCATCAATATCACAATCTGTGCCGCAATTTATTCAACGGCATGCAAAAAAGCCTTTGATTATGCTCCACCAAAAAAGTACATTGTGACGCAATAAAATTAATTTCCACTGACTTTCTCGAACTAAATTGGTAGTTATTTTTGTTTTATTTATTACCACTATGTTTCCATGGATACGATTTTAATAAGGAATTACTGTTTGTGTTTGTGCTTGAATTTGATCATAAAAATGTAATTATTTAAAAAAATTTAATGTGTTTTGTTTGTTTAAATTTAATTATCGTAATGAAATGAGTAACAAAAATAAACCTAATAAAACTTAGAAAAAGCTTTTTTCATTTTTTAGAGCTCTTTTAGCTATATTTGTGTTATTACAGTAACCTTTGTCTTTTTTTAATTCTCAGATTTTTTTCATTGTTTGACAAAATACAATTATAGTTTTAAGAAAAGTGCATACAATTTTGAAAAGGTTGAGTAAACTTTTAAAAAACAATGGATAAATTTTTATACATCAATGAATTCAAGAAAAACTTCACATGAATAAACAATAATAGAAATTTAGGTACAATTGTAAATTAAAAAAGAAAATCTTAAATGCTACAAAAAAGTGTGAGACAAACTTGTTATAACTAGGAAAATTGTTCGAATGTAAATTAAATTCACACGTTTTAAACTGATACCCATTGCACTTTTAGAACGAATTTGTCTTGCAAATTTGTGGGAGTAGAAAGTGCAAAAATGAAGACAAAAAAGAGAAATGTTTTTTACTCAAAGTAAAAACTGAAAAAATAGACGAATTTACTTTTGTTAATAATGATAAAAAGACATAATTTTTTGATTAAAATAATTTATTAAACCCCCAAAAAAGCAACAACATCCAAAAAATAATCATTATCGAGGACCATATAAATTTTGAATATTTGATATATCTGAACCTGTTAATTGAGGATATCGATAATTACCATTTCCATCAACAGAATAAATTGGATCATGCATAACTGATCCGGCCTCACTTGAATGATCCAATCCGATTGCATGTCCAATTTCATGTGCCCCAACTGCAATTATATCAGTCCTTGAAGCAACTTTTACACCCCAGCTTTCCCGATCATTAAAGAAAATATCCGCATGAAAAAGTGCTTGATCTCCATTCCATTTATAATTTGTCCAACCAACTAAAGTTCCATCCAATGGTTTAAAGTTTATAAGAATGTCAGCTTGTGCCCCGCAACATTCTTGAAAATCTAATGGAATTACTTTTGACCAAATGTTGAAAGCTTGTTTCACGCCATCTCTGAAAATAACAAAAATTATGTGAGATTCATTAATTTTTTGTGTTATAAAAATTTGCATAATGTTTTTATTAAAAACTAGACAAATTGTGTTTTGTTTTAACCTAGATGTTACTATTTGTGCAAAAAAATTTGCGTATTCTAAATAGATCCTAATTAAAGCCTTATCTAACCTAATTTGATCTGATGACAAAGTTGAAGTATAATTTTGAACACTAAAAGTGACTGGATTTTTCTTCCATCTGTATCCATCAACAGATAACAAACTGCAAATAAAAATCACAACAACTAACTTTATCATTGTTTATGTTCAAAAATAGAAAATAATTAAAATCAAATTAATTTGACAATGCTATTATCAGTTTTTTTTCGAGTTTTTATAGTAATTTTTTAATTTGAAATGCTTAAACATTTTTTATTTGAACGGAATTTGAGTGAGTTTATTTGTAAAGCTGCGAAACGGACTTACTCATTTTTTGTTTTTATTTGATTTTTTGAATAATTGTTTTTAAAAAAATTAGCAATAATAATAAAAAAAATTAACACGTATCATCAATAATAGAAAAAAAGATGATAGATGTTTATCTTCAATTTAATACACCTACACTTTTTTATGTTAGTGGTGATAAAATGCTTTCAACTGAATAAACAAGCTTTTGACAACTTTTTATAGGATCTTTCACAGTTTTTTTGTATTTTACAACAAAATTATTACTGGTTTTTGAACTATTTAATTTATGCTTTTGCTTCAGTGTCGAAAAGGAACCCGGCTTTTTTTATTCAAAATAATGGTTTTTAATGGTAACTTTCCGATTCAGTGTCAAAAATCAAAGTTCGATTTATTCATTTTATTTGATAACTTACTATTTTAGACTAAGACTCTTAGTGGTTTTTATTTAAATATTCAAAAAATATTTTAGCAGTTTTGCATGCAAAAAAGCAACAACCAAAAGGAAAAATCAAAATGAATTTAAATTATTGTTATCAGTTGTCTCAAAAATTTTTTTTGAGGCCATAAAATGGAAAACGATCTACAAAAAAGAACAGAAGATATTCTGTTCATTTTATCAGCAAAAACCAAAAAATTCTTTAAGTCTAAGCTTGTGCTTGAGCAATGCTAAAATACATAAACTTATCAAATAAAATTTATGCACTTTTTAAGTTGAAAAAACTAGGCAGAATTGATGCTCTAATTTTTTAGCAAAAGTAATTTGAATATTTAATTTGTAACAGAACATGTTAGAAAGAGAGGGCAAACTGCAAAGTGTTTCATAAAACATAGGTTTTATTTTCACCTCAGAAAATTATATTGATAACTTGATTTATTTACTTAAATCAAGTTATCAATATTTTTTATTGACCAAAAAAGAAACACTTTTTGTTCACCTCTCATTTGATTGAATCAATGTTGATGAGTTTTTTCCAAAATTTATGAGTCATTGAATGTTTGACATTAAATGAAAAAAACAAAATTAACATTTTTTATGCAAAACAAACAAATATATTGAACGCCTCTTCAATTATTTTTGTCTAATTTGACCCAAAAAAGACAATTATTTAAACAGATTGCAAAAAAATCAACAAATTCATTGAAAATATTGGTAAATGTTTGTAAAAAGTTTAAACATTTTTAACCCAAAAATTTTTTTAAAGGTGGCAATCATCCAAAAAAACAAACACAATAATTTCAACCCACATATTTATTTTGGTAATTTTCAGTAAAAAATATGTTATGTTAAAAACAACAATATTAAACTATAGACAAGGAAGGAAAGAATTTGCTATAAAAAGGAGAAGAAAAAAAGAAGTCACAGTCAGTCAATCAACAACAACTTGGATAAATTAGTCATTTGACAAAATGAGTTTTTTAGTGAGATATTTGAAATGACTCAATTTTGTTGTGGATAAACTAAATCGAAAACTTAAAATGATGTAAAAAGATGTCGAGTCAAAAAATGATTTAAGTGTGACAAATAACCTGGAAATTTGTTTTTGAACATTTTTTTTTCGCAATTTTTACTAAATAAAAGTCTAAAAAAGTAAACTTAAAATAATTGTTTTCAGATTTTTTTACTAAAAATGTTCCAAAAATCCGCAGTTTTTGCCCTTCTTCTACTCATCGGATATGCCTGTGCTGAGATGAGATTGGTTTGGGAAGATAACTTTGATGGAGATTCAATTGATCGCTCAAAATTTACTTTTGACATTAGCAAAGGTGCCAATGGTTGGGGAAATGCCGAACTTCAACATTACACAGATCGATCAGAAAATGCACGAGTTGAAGGTGGAAATTTGATTATTGAAGCTCGACGAGAAGATTTTGAAGGAAGTGCTTTCACCTCAGCCAGAATCAAAACAAAGGGATTGATGGAATTCAAATTCGGCACTCTTGAAGCCAGAATTAAGCTTCCGTTTAATAATAAAGGTCTTTGGCCTGCTTTTTGGACTCTTGGAGGAGATATTGATGCCGTTGGATGGCCAAATTGTGGTGAAATTGATATCCTTGAAACTGGGTCCGCTGATGCCATTGCCAACAATGTCGTTAATAATCAAGTTGGAGGTGCCACACATTGGGAGAATCAAGCCATGTACAATACCGTTCATCGTGCCGACTTTGATCTATCTGCCGATTTTCATAATTACAAACTTTCATGGACCCCAGATGTTATCAGTGTTTTACTTGATGATCAAGAATATTTTAGAATGAATATCCCAACTGATACCTTCCGAAAACCCCATTTCATTCTTTTCAATTTGGCCATTGGTGGCAATTATCCAAACATTCATGACCCAAATCAAATTGATGCACATTTTCCTGCTCAAATGCAAATCGATTATGTCAAATTATGGCAAAATAATGGCGATGAATTACATCTCAATGGTCAATAATTAATGTTCATAAGTGTTTTTAAACTGAAATTGTACATGTTTATAATTTTTTATTTGTTGTAAAAAATAAATTCATTAATTCAATTTAAAACCAGATTTTGTTTGTTGACAAAGAAGACCCTAAATAATATCCAAAATGTAATGAAAATTGTAAATAAAAATTTTGATGTATTCTCTTTATTAAATAAAAAACTGGTTACGCTGTATACTTTTATAGAATAAAAACTTATACACTTGCAGTTGATAGTTATATTCAGTGTTGTTGCGCCTCCGCCTCCAGAGGCGCCTCCGGAGGCGGAGTCGGAGGCGGAGGCACGTGCTCGGAGGCGCCTCCCTGTTGTGACTAGTTTTTCATCTGAATATGTAAGAAAAGTGGAATTTTGGTGCTTCCATAAGTGTCATTTCTGGATTCTCCAATGTCGAAAATCTTTTAAATGGAATAATAGTGGCATAAAATTTATTTGCCGTTTGTTACATCAAAGTAAAAATTGGACAGTAAATATACAGTAAGCGACTTTTTCGATTTTAAATAAGTAAAAAATATTTTATATTACCATTTTTTGTCTTTTATTGCTTTATAATGTATGAAAACAGTGAAAAAAATCGATTTCTATTTCCATAACTCGTTTAACACAAAAAATGGTCCGGAGGCGATTGGGAGGCGACTAAAACAAAAAAACACAACACTGGTTATATTATTTACCAGGGGTTGCTCAAGTCCCTATAAAAAGTGGCTTTTTCAGAGATGTTGTAATGAGATGTATGAATTCATTTAACAAATTGTGATTATTTGTATTTTAACTTTTGTAATAATTTGACAAAAAGAATGATATTCTTAATAAAAAATGAATCGATTTTGAAAATATGCTGTTAACACTTTTCTATACAATTTAAGCTTATACACTAACAATCACATTTTTTAAAACAAGTTTTTACTCATCATGAAAAACTTTTAAATATTCAAAACAATTATCTCCAATTTTTTCACAGCCATTTGGGGGTTTTTTTAAACAAAAAAGAACCATTGAAAGCAGTCAATCGATCAGAAAAAAAGACAACCTGTTGCGGTGCCTTTTTTTGTGCAGATTTTGACCAAGTCAGATGGACATTTTTCTTTCTTTTTTTCAGTCATAAAAAAGCACACAAAATGACCATTGTTTTGTGCACAATAAAAATCAATAGCAAATAGAAAATTTTTGTTATTTTTTTAATGCAAAAAAGTATAGTTTATATTCTTTTCATCAAAAAACCTTGACGTCCACTTTTTTTCTCCAATTTTTTTGAATATTTTATATTATATTTATTCTTTTATTCTAAAAAATGTTACGATTAAAATAAAATTTAACTATGAATTCCACCATATAAATTTCTTAAATTTTCTCCACAGCTATATTAAACGATCCCATTAAAAACTTTGAACATGTGACTTTTATCTCGAACGATAAAATAATTTAAATAAAAAAGAATGAAACAAAATTTTTATGAACAAAAATTATAATCGTCATTTATAAAAAAATTTTCAAGATGTCCAAACCAATTCTCGTTCTTTTTTGTGCTTTTTCAAAATTTTGATTTTTTATTTATTTTTAATTTATTCGCGAAAATAATGATTATTATTCTAAATTAAAAAAGAATTTGCATAGCATTTTGAGGTGTTTTCAAAACCTTTTTTATTAAATCTTGTACACCTGCAACAACAATTTTGTAACGTTTCTTCCGGGGAAGATTGTTACTTTAATAAGATTGTGTCGGTACCGCTAGGGTGACCAAGTTTCAGATAAATTATATCTCACGCACTAAATGCTTCACGACACCAGACTCGCTCTGGTTTTACTCGTCTAACTTTTCTTTCTTTCCTAACGCTCTTTCATGAGCTTCTTTATTCTTTTGCAAAATACTTTCCGATAAACTAAGATTATTCTTAGGGGCGCCGATTTATGATAAAACTTAACACATATTTATACAAACAAACAACTAACAGATTTACAAGGCGGAGCTTTCATAAAAACTTGAGTTCTCACAAAAAGCTTCTTATTTTTACAATAAAAAATGATAAAGAGAAAACGAGAGATAAAAGCAAAGAACATGCATTAAAACATGACAGCAAAAAAATGATCGCCGGAAACGGGATGTTGTTGCTGGGGGGGGATCGGAATGCGGCTCTCTCGAACAAAGTTTTAAATCGTGATGATTCAGAAAGATCAATGATTATTCAATAAATAAAATAGAATAAAGATGGATTCAAGGGCATAATTAGGTTACAGTAATCCACTTTATTCTTTACAATTTCAAAGTTTTTTAACCACTATAAAATAAATCCTAAAATATTCAAACAAAATATCTCTCATGTTTTTTCCCAGTGATGAATAGGTCTGCATCTTTTTTATTAAAAAAATTTCGAAATCGATCAGAGACAGACGCCTTTTTTGATTTCAAAAGATCGTCAAATGTATTGGTTTATGTTACACATTTGCGCATTTTCTCTTTTTTAGACAAAACTAACAAAAAATACAATCATTTCGCTTTTGGCCTTGAGTAAATTATTAAGCTTTTAATAAAATTTTGTGTTGGGAATATTTAAATGGTTTATTTAATCAAGCATAAAAACAATATTTGTCATTAATATAATTGATAATTTTTATAAGACTTAAGGGCTCATCATTGCTCACAACGTTTTCATAAATGCTGCAATAATTATTTTCAAAAGCAAATTCTGTCCAAATTATCGGTGCAAAGATTTTAATTTTTTGTAACACATCATATTAAGGAAAATTGGTGTTTTTGAAATGATTCTTACTGTAATATCATTGAAAGAACAGATGGAGTTTAAAATTTGCGTTAAAATTTTATAAGCCTTTATATTACTTTAGTTTGATGCTATAAAAATTTTAACTTGCATATTAAATGACAGAAATCATTTTTTGGAAAAAAAATAAATTTTTAAATGCTATAATTTAATTTTTAACAATGTTAATTCTTGAGCAAACTATAAAAAATTAAAGTTAAATTGTGTAAAATTAGAATCAATTGCAAAACCTTTAAAACAAAATTTGAAGCTTTGTGTTTTGAAAGTCATTAATGGAATAAATTTGGGGATAAAAATATGAATTTTTATAAAAAATTGAATTTTATAAACCAAATTCAATCATTTTCAATGCTCTTAAAAGAGACACATTTGAGACATCAGTGGTAGTGGAAGCTTTATTTTTGATCATATTATTTTTAAGTAAAATTTAGAATCAAAAAAGAGGTTGAAAGATTCTGATTTTAAATGTGATATTCAAAGCAAAGTTTTTCCAAGAGATTTTATGCAAATTTTGTAATAAATACAACGTTTACTTCCAATTAAAAAACGAATCAATAAAATTAAGTTTTTGTTGAAGTGGTTCCTCCTGTATGTGATAAATCCACAGGTGCTGCAGGCATGTTAAGCATTTTATTTGCGTATGCAAATATTTTTCTGCGGTAAAATCGAATAATCATTAATGCTGCAATTGGATTAACAACTGGAACCCATGCCAAAATGGAGGAACAAATAATTGTAATATATTGATTTTGACTTTGTAAAACAATCATTAAAAATAGAACTGATACCGGCAGATTGCAAGCTAGGAAAGGAGCGATTGCCTAAAATTTGTTTTTGGAATTTGCATAAATGAAAACTGAAGTTTGTGCAAATTTGTTTAAAAAGCTTAAAAATTGAAAATGGATATAAAAAATAGTTGGGTAAAAAGTTTCAATTTGAAAGTTTCCAGTTTACACAAAAAACAAGAATTAATGACATACCTGAACAATGAGGGTTCTTTGAACTTGATGATTAATTTGTTTAGTTTTGACATGCATTGCAGTAACTTTTGATTTCAATGTTTTAGAAATATTAATACTGTAAAATATTACTAGTGAATAACTAATTGACATAAAAATGACACAGCAACAACATGTCACAATAAATTTAATATTATTCTAAAACTTACAGTATACTTTTACATTTATTATTATATAAACATACGATATAAGTTGCCACAAATGAAGGCAACACAGTATCGGCCGACCAAAAGCTGTCATTATAAATTTTTGTAAATTGTTCATAATAATTATTTTTAGGTGGAAAAGTAAAAAATAGACCAAATGAAGTGATTATCCAGGCAAAGAATACAATGCTATAGGCTTTGATAAAATTTACATGTGTTAGTTTTTGTTTGCTAAAAAGTGTTTACTGCCGAATGAATACTGTAGATATGGATATAAAAATACTTACCAACAAATAACATGATATCGAAAATAGAATGGAACGGGCATGGCATAAACATTTAAAGCAATCATGGAAGTGAAAGAAACAATTAAAACACTGGCACAAATAAATCCGTATTTGTTTAGGAAACTTCCAACAACAATGTAATAACAATCTTTGTACACTACGATCTCCTAAAAATGAGGTTATTGTAGCAAGATAGTGATAATGATTATGCAAATTTTTAGGTAAAAAAACCTTCCCAGCATTCAACGAAACTGTCATAGGGTTTTTTAAATTGAAAACAAAACAAAAACTTACCGGTTGACTCAAAAATGATGCAATCGCCAATAACATATCAATGATACAATTCTGTGTCAAAATTTTTGTGACTGGTTTTAGTTCAACTTGTTTAGCTGTAAACATAAACCAAAGCAATAAAGTATTTGCGAAAATTCCCAAAATTGAAGCAATTGTGTCATTGATTTTTGAAGTTGTTAATATTGCTGACATTATTCAAATTTTTTTCTATTTTGGAATGTTGTAAATTTTATAAAACGAAAAAAGCCGGAAGTTACGAGACACTTTTACATACAGGAATCCAAATGAATAAAAGTAAATTTAAACAGACTTTAAATTACAAGTTTTGCATTGAAAAAGGTAACTTATAAAAAAGTGTCCCAATTATTTCTCATTTATGATACTATAAAATTTTGAAATGTTGAAATGTTGAACTTTGTAAATTGGTAGTAATTTTTTTTAGATGAGTGTATAAAAAAGGGGGTAATTATTTTGGGGAGATATGTTTCTTGGTAAAGATTATTTCTCAAATGTCAAAGAACAATATGAGCAATTATTTTACATCGAAGCAAAAGGAAACAGCAAATATTTTATCTGTATATTTGAATGGGAATAGAATTGGCTCAATTTAAAAAAGTTTTTAATATTTTGGTCATTTATGATCATTTAGGAAGTGTGTGTGTGTGGAAAACATGTGTAATAATAAGCTTATTTACAAAAATTAATAATAACAACTTCGCTAAATTGAAACTCTTTTTGTAACCTCAAACTTTTTTTAAGTTAAAAGATTCCAATTACAACTTTTCAAAAGGAACCTTCTGGAAAAAAATGAACTTGATATGCTGCATGTTCCATCTTAAAATAAACGTTTTTTTGAAATAATTCTGAACCCAGATATTTTAACAAAATTAGGCTTCGTTTAAAAAACTAAAGTTCATGGTGACTTTCATTTTGATTTCAATGTTCTCGGACATGTTTGTTTTTGTATTTTTTGGTGTTGTAAAAAGTAAGAAATATGTTTAAAAAAAGTTTTTTATTTTTATTTTATGAACAAAAAAAATAAGCCGTAGTAAGCTTACAACAAAGGAAACTGAAAAAAGCATTAATCTAAAACAATTAAAAAAGCTGCTAATGCTAGTTTTTATTTTTTGTTATTTACAGTAATCCCAAAATGAAATGCAATTAAGAATTTTAATTTTTTAAAGCCATCTCAAAATTAAAGAGGCCAACTTTCAGAGTAAAAACTGATATTTGTCATATTAAGTTTTTTAAAACTTAAATTGTGTTATTTTTACCAGTTTTTACCCTATACAAAAATCATTAATGTGAATTTAAAAAATCAGTAACAAAAAATAAAATAAAAATGATAAAATAAAAACACAACAAAGGAATTAAATAAATTAGCGAAGATAGTTTGAAGAAGGGGAGCCTGAAAAACGGGAAGTCAAAGAACTTTGAAATCTATGGGGTCGACTATACGTTGGCGTGGAAGATGTTGAAGAAGAATGTGAAAGGGGGAAAGAAGAAGAAGAAGCATAAACACTTCGCCTTGTATAAGTTGGTGACATTGGAGTTGTTGGAGGCAATGATGATGATGATGATGAAACAGAATATGAATTATTATATCGGCGATTGTTTAAGGGACTACTTTTATCTAGCGCATGTGAACTTCTGGAGGGATATAATGAACTGGATGGAGTGTAAGTGCTTTTATAACTGCTCTAAAATTGACAATTAACTTATTTATTGTTTTTGATCCAAAGTCAAAAAAAACAGGAAGTTTTGTTAGACAAAAACATGTTATTGATTATTGAAAGTGGGAAAGTTTGCTCAAATTTCATTACTTTGAGCAAAGTAAAGATTATCAGACTAATTTCGTTAAAAGCATATTTTAAATATGACATCTATTTTTAATTTTGTCAAAAACTTGGAAAACCAAAAATAGAACTTACTGTTGATGGAGAAGTATAACTTGAAGTGGGGGATGGATAAGCTGAATACGGAGATAAATTTAATCTTTTCTTATGTTCTTCTATTATTCTTCTAGAATTCAGCATGGGTGGATTCTAAAAATTGTAAGTTTACAACGCTTGAAACCTGTTAATCTTATTAAACCTATTCTAATAAACAATTCTTGGAAATGGTTAGTAAATTTTTAAAATTACCAAAAAATACTTACAACATAATTAATCATTTGTACATTATTCAATTTTGCAAATGCTTCTTCCGTCACTGAATTTTCTTCCGATGATAAAATTTCTTTGACATCTTTTTCTTCATCAAATGATCGAAATTTAATAAATGTGTGAAAGCTAACTTTCATTCCAGGTTTGTAAGCACCGGCAGCTTTAAGATTTGATTTTTTTGATGGATAGAAATCAGCTATAATCGATTTCATTTTTCTAAAACTAAAAAAATGTTTTTCAAACCAATTTTAAAATATCAAGAACGATTTTTGATGTAAAGATTTTGGGAATTTTGCATCGAAATTTGAAATCAAGCAAAAGAAACCTATGAAATTTGGGGCTTAATGATCAAAATCGACCTTGATGCAAAAGATTGAACGGTGAAAAGACAAAAGAAAAAAAACAGGAATTGATATATCCGCATTAAACGACTTTTTAATTTTGAAATGAATATTAAAAATGTGTGAAAAACACCGTCCTCGAAAAATAAATATTACTATAGAAATTAATATTTAAAGTAAACTAAAGCACGTTTAAAAAACCACATTAAAAAAATCAAGACATTCTTGAGACAAAGTCTGCTTTCAGAGATCTCGTGAACGAAAGAATGAATGAAAAGAACAAGCTCAAAAGCAAAGATTTGCTTTGAAAAAATTGATTTTTTTATCTCTGTTTTCTTTCATTTTTTGCCAGCTGTATTGTTGCGTTAAAGCAGGCAGAGGGAGCTTTTCGTTGATCAAAAAAGTGTTGAAAAAAATATGTTTTGTTGCTGCAAAAAAATTTGGAAACTTGGAGACTGCTGCTGCGTATGTTTTTGTTAAGCACCCGAGAGCTTGTCTTCCCATTCAGCTGAAGAGGAGATGAACAATAAAAAAACAAAACCACGCATTTTTTGAATCAAAGGGGAAACAGCTGTTACATGCTTGTTGATGGGAACAAAAGGTGAGAACACCAAAATTTTAAAAGTAAATAAAAGATTTTTCGCATTTTTCAACACTATGTTGTTTTCATATCTTTACCGTGTTTTAAAAGTATTCTATTTTTAATAAATATATGTTTTCTTTTTTTTGTTCTGATCAACGGAAACGAGAAACTTTTTTGTGACAAAATTTTAGATCAAAAACTGATATCAAACATATAAAATAAAAACTGCTATAAAAATGAATCAATTCATGGCTTTAGAATGGACTTTCTGCAGGATGCACCCTTCTTGGCAGCATATTTTGTAACCCAACATTTGCCACATTGTTTTCAACTGGCCCCAAAGATTTCAAGATTTCAAAAACTAATGTGTTCTGTTTTTGAAGAAACTCATTTTTAATTTTGAATTCTAATTGTTCAAAAGGATCCTGAAATCCCAAAGTTTTAAAAATTGCTATGAAACATTTCTAACAAATTTTACCTCTTCCATCGGAAAATCAAACCAAGCCAATATCGTTGCAAGGCATTTCAATTTGTTAACGAAACTCTCCAATGCTTCGCAATATTTCCAAAAACATTCTTCCCAAACTTTTGGTAAAGCTTCTTTTAAATGAATGATTGTTTGTAGTCGAAGATAATTTTGTGTTTTTAAAGCATTTTGAAGGAGATTCGAGGTGTCATTGATTGCAAGGCCCGTTAAAAGATTCATTGAAATAATTGTTATTAATATTAGGAATAAACAAAAAATTGACGATGTAAGCCATGAATCTTTAATTACAATGGATTCATTAAAATCCAATTCTCCAGTCATCATAACTAATGTCCGAACAAAGGTATTGAAAAATGCCAGCGCTGAATTCTTTTGCTCAAAAGTTCCGTTGGAATCGGTTTCAGTTTTTGTGATGTTAGAATCCTATAAAAATGGAAAAATTAAATTTGAATAAATTATTAATGATTTCATGAAATCCTAAAAATTTTAAATTTACCTTTTCATCCTTTAGAAGCAAATGGAATGAAACGGAAAATGGTAATAAAAATACACAAAAAATTGGTGCGATTCGGACAAATGTAATCGAAACATTTTTTACCTAAGGGTTATTTGTAGAATAAAAATAGTATTAATTTACTTACCACCAAAATATACACTCCTAATCTTGGAACTTTATTAATAAAACTGAATAAATTAAACCATATGATAAAATTTAATCCAAGAACAATAAAATGCCAATATTGATTTAAATATAGAAATTTTGAACAAGTGCTTAAAATCAACATTATAATATTTAATGAGCATCTCCAACATGCATTCCAAAAAGTACTTTCATCAGAATAACAGCAGAAAATTTTGTAAATTATGGCAAAAATTTGAGATACGAAAATTATCAAGAAGAAAAAATTTCCGGAATATTCCTGTAATTTTTTTCTCTGAATATATGTTGGAATTTTTGTTATCCGAAACATACGTTCATGATTAAATGTTGATTTTCTTCATCATTTTTATTACCGTCGAACTTTATATTCAATGTAAAAACAGTGAAACGCACAACGAAGGCAAAATAAATAATACAGACTAAAATAATTGAATTAATTGATTAAAACAGATCCTTTGTTCGTATAAAGTCAGATATTTTTTAAAACTACCACCCTTTCTTTCCTTCCATCAAAATTTTTTTATAAAATCTTTACAGTTTTTTAGATGAAATAAGTCTGAAACCCCAAACCTTGCCAAAGTCAGTCATCTCAAATCTTTGCAAAAAAAAGACTTACACAGTAAATAAAGACTTTTAATTTTATCCCATTTGTTTTCATTACTGGTGTCAACGGCTTCATGTTGTATCCCAGTTCTTTCAATTTGGCGTAGATTTGAAGGAAGAGGTTTCTCAGGAATAGAAATCGCAACTACTGTATTTTCTTCGTCAGGTAGTGGTTGCAATTCTACCATTTTTCGATATTTTCTTTTCCTTAAACTACCTGAAAATTATCTTTTTTGTGTCAGTAAAGTCTTTCAAAATCTCAAAAAATTTATTTAGAAACTTTGCCTTAATCTTAAGAAACACATAAATTGGATCAAAGAAAACAAGGCAAAAAACTTTTGGTAAAAGTTCAAAAAAGCTAGAAGCAATTTATTTCGTCTTTGTTCTATTCGTTTTTAAGCAGGTAGTTCTTGTTGATTTTCTTCCGGGATTGCAAAGCATTAACTGCTGCAACATTTTGTGATTTATTGTTTTTTTAGATTTGATAGGTAAAAAGTGAAAATTTGTGTAATGCTTTTTTTCACTTTTTTATAATGCTTTCTACGCAAACGCAGAGAATTAAAAAAAATTTTATAAACAATCCAAATCTGGCAAATGTAATTAAAGATTAACAGATATTTAACCTTCTCTTGTGATTATTGAAGAAGCATTTCTTTAAAGATATTTCGGCCTTCTAAAACATTCGGGATAAATTTTTTGGTAAAATATCATCATTGGATCACGGTAATTTAACAATTTAATCTTCTTTTGAATGGCTTTCAGTAACAGCTTGACCTCGACCAAACCATTGTTCATACTTTCTTCTTACTGTAGTTGCCAAAGAATGAAAAGATTGTTGTAAGGACTCCAAGGATTCTAAAGTGAATTTAATTATTTATAATTACACATCAAAACTAACTTGAATTTGTTGGATAATCGTCCAAAAGTGCATTTAAATATTCTTGTTGACCTTCTTTGACACATTTATCGAAAAGAAGTATAGCTGTTTCGGGCAAATGAAACAATAATAGCTGGATTGGACTATTAACATCTGAAGGATGTCGGCGAAAAATATCTTGCCATTGTTTACAGGCTAAAAAATATTCGACACCTCTGGAGAATTTTCTTTGGATTGACTTTTTTAGAATGTCATGTTGAGCTTCGATATCATTTTCGGCACCAATAAATAAAAATTTGATTAAATAGGCTTTGTTGGTTTTAACAGCCATATCAAATACCATATCTTTTTCATCACTATTTAACCGAATGTTAAATTTTGCATAAAAATCAAGTAATTTTTCGACCATAATTATGCTTTCATGTTTGACAGCAATCATTAAAGCAGTTTGATTATCAAAAATTCTGGCATGAATGATATTTTTATTTGAACATTGGCTAATAATTGATTCAAGATGACTGACATTGTTAAACTTAGTTGCTAAATATAACAAGTTTTCCCAATTTGAATCTTTCTTAACGGCTTCTGCGCTTTCATTGTTTACTGTATGTAAATCAGTAACTTGTTCCTGATCATTTTTTAATTGAGTTTGTACTGCGTTTTCAAAATCCGTTACTGTCGGGCAATTTCTGTCCAAATTAAGGAATTTGTTTGTTGCCGCATCAACAGCTGATTTTTTCAAAGTTTTAATAAAATTCAAAAAACTTTTTTCGTCATACTTTGCCAGAGCAGAATTTTTATCCGTAATGAGATTCATGAGATGCCATGGATTTATATAAAAATATGATATTTTCTCTGAAAAAAGGCATTTTATGCATAAAATGTAGTATTCGAATTCTATGGGGCTTATTTACTTATTTTAGAGGAATCCAAACGGGCTTTTTCGAAACTGCTCTCACTGTCATTTTCTTCACTGATAACAAAAGCAATACATTTAATATGTTGGAATAATTCAGTGATATAAGAAATATCATTTCTTACACGGTCAGTTCGAATAATTAAACAATCAAATTTATGCAAGCATCCAAGTCTAAAAATATATAAATAAAATTTTAAGTTTGCTTTTGTGCTTACAAATCACTCGACAGAAACTTCTTAACATCAAAATAATAAAAATCATAAAATTTGATATTTTCAAATTCCGGAACTGAAGATGTAAAAACTCCAACTTGACCACCCGTATCAATAAAATAGGTTCCACTGAGAGAAAAAATTGTGTCGAAATACTTGATAAAAGTGGTCGTTCGAGTGTTTGGATCACAAACAACTCCGATATTAATGGTGTAGTCAGAGATTAAATCTTTTCGAAAATATTGTCTTTCTTTGGATAACTTCATAAAAATGCCAAAAAAAGACTGAGAAGCTTCTTGAAATCTTCCCTCCGTATCTGCTGAATTTTCGATTGACGAGGTTGCTTCGTTTTTAGATTTTGATTGATTTTTCATGATAAAGCTTTTACTGTATATAAAAATTTTATCACTTACAGCCTAAAATTTATCATTTAAAAATTTGACAAAATAATCTTTTTTTTAAATTTACAACAGATATGATAAAAAAACAGACATGGATGGAATTATTAAACGAAATCGAATTATGTGTAAAACTGATCTTTAAAAAACATATTTTTCATAATTCTAATAATAAATCAAAAACAGATAATTTTAAGTTATTCAGCTCAAAACAATTAAGGGTTATTATTAATTTCAATTAACTAAAACTAAAAATATTAATTTATTCAACAATGGCAAAGTTATAAAACCAAAAATTTGCATGTTATTTGTCCCAGGGACAATTTTAAAAAGTATTATCATTAATATCATAGTTGACGATCTGAACAATACTATAAATAAAAGGTTTCAAGATAAAAATCATTGTGATTTCGGTCACTAGATTAAAAGAAGAGTTTTTGTGTTAGTTGTTTTCCCACTTTATTTTTATTCCTTTGGAAAGAACTGACTTGTTTTTGATTTTAAAAAAGCCTTTTGTTCTGGCTATAAATCAAGTCCTCTTTCCTGATTTTTTTCTCAATTAAAATTCTCTCTCTTGAACACAAAGTACGATCACCACAACTGTTATTTAAAAAAGCGCGTAAAAGATTTTTTTTGTGAAATCAAGAGCCTCACTTAAAGGGAGCGTACCAGATAGAATAAGTTTTATTTTTTCAACACACGTCCTCCCACCCCGAAAGCTCTCTACTAATTGAGTAAAAAAATTTTTTCAGCCGCAACTTTTCAAAATTTTACTCGATTAGTAGAGAGCTTTCGGGGTGGGAGGACTTGTGTTAAAAAAAATAAACTTATTCTATCTGGTACGCTCCCTTTAATTTATGTTTTTTTTCTTCATGTAATGGAAACAAAGATCTGAAAAATTTGTCTTTTTTGACAAAATTTATGTTAGCAAATGATATTTACAGTATACAGATATATCATTGATTAAACAAAGTTTGTTTTTTAATGAATATATTTACCGGTTTTAATTTGAATTTAGCTTTTTTGTGCCGCTTAACAGCTCGTCACAATAGAATACGGTAAAAGAATAAGTCATATTGAAGTTGGATTTGATTGATCAGAATCGAATGAAATTTTGAAGTATTAAAATTTCTTCAAATCTACTGTACTGCAAATGATTGAAAAGATGATAGTTAGTTAATTAAACATCAAAAACTTAAAGTTTTGCTAATAAGAAAGTGAAAATGTATTAGATAATGCACAAACAAAAAACTAGAAAAATTACGCTAAATTTATTCTTAAAAAATATCGTTTTACATTAGATTAGTCCAAAATTACATTAGTATACAATGATTCTTTAACCAAATCTTCAATCGTATCAAAAATCCAAGGCATTTCTTCAACACCAAAAATTTCATAATATCGCGGATTCGAAGCACCTCTTTCCTAAAAAATTAATTATATTTGTAACAATATTTACAATAATAAACTTACAAATTCAGGAAATATTTGATGCCATTCATGATAAAATTTCTTTGCTATTACAATTGTAATCATTGTTTCAAGAAGTTGAAAGGAATTTTGAGAAGCAATTGATATCCATTTCAAAATTGAATTAAAATTATGTTTCTCCTAAAAAAATTTTAATATAGAGAATGATAAAAAGATATCTCTAACCCTTAATGTTAGTGAACATAATTTGATTAACACTTAAATTCTAGACTATAAATGCTGTATTAGGACTTCTTTTTTTGTTCAGATACTGTCTTACTGTAACCTACTATCATACGTAACATTTGACCCTCAATAAGATTTGAACCTTCTTGACTTAGCTTAAGAGTCTCTCATTTTAACCACGCTACCACTCAAACATTTGGTCATTTTCATACTTTTTATCTTCAAAAGTTTTTGTTTAACAAAATTAATAAAACTTACTTGAACAAATTTTTGACAAAGTGATTGATGAATTGATCGTTTCAGGTCCTTTCCTTGAAGAGGTTGAAAGAAGTCAATAGCCTTCAGTAAACGTGCCACATAATCAAGTTGATAAGTTTCAGGCAATTGAAAACATTGTGTATGAATAAAAATTATAATAGGTTTTATCACATCAATTAAATGGTCAACAGCAAGTTCATCACCTTCTTGAGAGGGTATTAAATGTTTCTGTAAAAATGTACTTGAGCGACAAAGAATTGAACGATTTAAAGGCATTAATCCATCGGGACATTTGATACTGTAATCACTAAAAATTGGATAATGTTTATTGTTAGCTACCGTAACAGGGCTAATGGATATATAAAAATCTCAACTACAGTATACAAAACAATCATCAAACAATCATACCTTTTTTTCAAAAATTGAAATCTTGAATCATTTTCGATATCTTCTGGATACGGCTTACAACCACTTTTACCAAAACCATACAAAGGTAAATCAAATGGACGATAAAAGTTCTTTGCAGGTAACACAAGTTCAATAAATATCACCATTTTTGGAATCTTTTTCTTGGAAATTGCTTCAGAAATTTTTTTCAGAGATCCATCAGGTGGATAAAAGGCTTCAGAATAGGGTGATGAAGTTGCATGAATTCTGGGAGAAGAATCTGAAAACAAAAAATCAGAAACAAAATTGATGAACAATAAAATATCCAAAAAATCATCAAACATACAGTATTCAAATCTCATTTCCATATCATAAAACATCGTATAAAAGATATAACATTGACCATTCCAAACTCGACTACAGGTTCCCATAAATTTGTTTTCTGAACTTGGATGTTGAAGTTTTTCATCATTCTCAGAAGCATAGGTTGAAGTATAAACAGAAATATTTTCTTTTGACAAAATCAGATCCCAGGTTACTGTATAAAAATTGTAAGTTGTTTGAAATCTTTGAAGAAAAAGTATTTCATCATTTTCTTCGTCTTCAAATGTAAGAATCCATGGATAGCAAAATGTTATCGAATCTTCCAGTCGAGAACCATCTTCTTCATTTTGTTCAGCAATTCTTTCTTCAATATTCAGAGACATTAGTAATGTAATTGATGGATGTTATCAGTTTTTTTGCAGTTGAATTCAATCAAGTATTAATTAGTTGGAATGTAAAACGTTTCCGTTTTCTCAACAGAGGAAAACGAGATTGATTATTTTGTTAATGTGTGTTGTTTGTTTCAATTCGAATAAACTTTTATCATTTTTATGCAAATTTTTAATTGACGAGTTTCTCGTTCGTTATGATTACTGTAGCGAAGGTAAACTCCTGATTGTAAAACCTTTGCCAACCTATTTTAACGAATATCCCTTACTTCAACTTTTCTAAGATTTATGCAAATTTTATTTGGACAAAAAATATCTGACAAGTAAAAAATTACACAAATTTTAAAAAATTAGCTATTAGAAGTTTTATGATGCTTTGTGCTGTGCCAAAGAATATGCTCAATTTTTCTTTTCACTTCTGGTGAAGCATCTTTAAAAATGGATTTTAATTGTTTTCGTTCTTCCCCAAAAGTAATATTCATATTTCGATGAATTTCTCCAGCTTTTTTAAAGATTTCTTTTGCTTCTGAGTCATCCAAGGTGGACTGATTTTCTTTGATTTTTTGTCGAATTTCAGCAATTTTTATTTGATACATTTCGGCGACATCGTTGAATTTTTTCTAAAAATAGGTTATTAGGCTACAATTATGGGATACTGTAGGTTATTGTAGGTTAAGTTTTAAAGTAAAAAGAACACAAAAAACGTTGATTAGATTGCATACAAAATTATTGATTATTAACAAGGGAACCGTCAGAAGTGATAATTGAGTTTTTAAACGAAATATGTTTTTTGGGATGGTTTTAGGTCCCTAATGATCATACAAAAATATTACGTGCTAGTTTTTAGGTTACGGTACTTTTTCGGCACTTTGAAGTTTTGTACCCTCCTGTCCAAAGGGGGGAGTACGTGCTCAAAAAAGTGAAAAAAATAAAAAATTTTAAAAAATGTTAAAAATTGATGGAAATGTTAGTAATAAGCATATTATTGATACCCATAAAATATTTTTGCTTAAAAACGTTTTAAATCCACTTTTTAAAGCAATTTAAGCATGCGTCATGTATTAGTACAAGAACTTTGAAGCGTTCAAAAATAAATTTATCGGCCTTCTGGTGAAAAAATATTTTGCATACGCTTATTACCGACCCTCAGGAACAATATAGAGCAAAATTTGCGAAATTTAAAAAATTTCAAATTTTTTTCATTTTTGAATCCAAAGGGGGGAGTAAGGCAAATCGCGGAACTTCAAAGTGCCGAAAAAGTACCGTAACCTAAAAACTAGCACGTAATATTTTTGTATGATCATTAGGGACCTAAAACCATCCCAAAAAAACATATTTCGTTTAAAAACTCAATTATCACTTCTGACGGTTCCCTTGTAAGGACCCAGAGCTTATAAACCTAATACAAAGGACAGCAATTATGCAAATTTTTATCCCCACTTAATTACTGATCTATAAATAAACAAACTTCTGTTTCACCACCAATTCCATGAAAGAATGCTTTAAGTTCATCAACAATTTCCTGTTTTGTTGCCGAAGAATTTATACCAATTGCCCGGGCTTGCTCCCTTTCTTTTGGGGTTAAACTTTTATCAAGTTCATAAATCTTCTCAAAAAATCCAAATCCATCATGTTGACAATCAATAAAACCAAAAATTGTAATAAAAAATAAAGGAACGAACAACTTTGACGCAAACATGACTTTTACGAAAATAAAAAATATAAATGAATGATTTTTGTGTTACATATAAATATTAAAATAATCATAGAAAAGGTTTCTCTTTTTCAAAGCACATAAAAAACTTGTTTTTGTTTTGGGGGTTTAAAAAAGGTTATTAATTGAAAGTGATTATGACCTTTGATAATTGGGATAGACATGTTGGTTACGTGAAAAAAACTAGATTCATTTTTTTGCAATTTGGTGACAACAGTGTTGATAAAAAAACTATCAAAACTTTTAAAAAACAATGTTCGAAAATTTTGGTTTTTAATCATCCACATTTAAACATTCGTCTATTGTTGTTTCACTTTATCAATTGTAAAAGGGGCCGGCCTCGGACCAGACCAGGTATAGTTTATTTCGGCCGCGGGCCGGCCATGCCGTGAATTTTTTTGGAAAATTCTTTGTTTTTCGCCTTATAAAATGAAAAACCGGGTGTTTCGACCGCGGCCAGCCGGAATTTTCGGCCACATTATCTACCCCTGAAATGTAAAACAATTTTTATGGGTCATTCCTTAAATTTTACATCGCAAATTCTTTGTGTGAAAATCTCAAAACTCTTTATGCTATTTATCATGTGACGATTGTACAATTACTGCAAGTTTTTTTTATTTACTGTGCAATAGGGATTTTTGAGCTTATACTCAAATTTCATATTTCGTCTAATTTTTATTTTGTTGAACCTTTTATTTACATTTTTTTCATGTATGACTTAAAAATTTAATAAATATTCAAATAAACAGAATAGTTTTTAACAAAAAGAATGCTGTCAAAAAATAACTCTTTTTCACCAGTCTGTGAAATCGATAATGCCCCAAATGTTTGTCCAAAACATTTTTCTGTGCTGAAAAAAAATGTTGACGAAAAGAAGCTAACACATATATTTTTGTTGATCGATGATGTTGAACATTTTGTGCAATAAAGAGAACAAATTTAGTGTTTTCTTTGACCTAAAAACTCTCATTAAAATTTTTTAGAATAATTTTTATTCAATCCCTTTATGTGAAAAGGGTGCAAATATGCACATTAAATAAAAATTTAATTGAAATACTCGTATCTATTACATTAAATAAAAATTTAATTGAAATACTCGTATCTATTGTACTCATTTTTGATCTTAATCACATCACATTTACATTTTGGTACTGCTTTTTGCATCACAAAAAATGCAACAAAATTTTTAACAGTTTTTAAAAATTTAACATTTTAAACTAAAAAATGTTGTATTTTTAACATTTTGTCAGATATTGATTTTCTTGGAAATTTTTTACTAGTAGAGCTAGAACAATTTCAAACTTTGTTTCAAATGAATTTGTTCCAATTAAATAACCAAAATATTGTAAGATGATCAATGCACCCAGGAGTTTTAAAATAAAAGGTTTTTAAAATTTTTTTTAAAACATTAGAACAATTCTCAAAAGACCAATTTTTTAAGCAAAAAAGGAGCAATTTTTAACATTCTGTCAGATATTGATTTTGGCAGCAATTCAGTAGCTTTAAAGCAAGAACAATTTCCGCTGCTTTGCTACAGATGCATTTGTTCCAATTGATCAATACTCTTCTGACATCAACAAAATATTGAAAGGTGTTGAAAGAGACAAAATATAATACTTGTATGTTAATTTTTTGATGGGACACTTCTTTGTTAGTTATGTTGAATACAACAACATTGTGAAGAATGTAACATATTTTTTATATAAAAATGTCATTTTTGACGACTAAACAAGTTGTGATTTTAGTGATATTTTAAAAAATGGATGAATTTTAAAAAGGTGATTTTTTACTGAAAAAAAGTGTAAAAGAATGTATTCTTGTTTAAAATCCTACAACTCTTTAATCGAATACAAAAATCGCAATTTATTTGATATTTTTAACGTTTTTGGTCATATCTTTTCTGTTAAAAATTGGTAAGTTTCTTCTGTGTGAATGGACATGTTTGTATTATTTTTTTAATGGAAATCTTTTATTTGAATTAAACTTTATTAATTGGAATCAAAAAAAAGATAAATTGTTAAGTTTAAAAATCAATTTTTTTAAAAATTTGTTTACATTTGATTTTAATATTTAAAATATTCAAACCTTCGAACAGCGCAAACCCATAAAATTATTTCAGTTCTGTCATAAATAATGCCAAATAATGTTTGTCTGAATGATTTTTTGTTGTTGTAAAAAAGAAGAAAGAGAGAAACAAAAAAATCTCATCACATATTGACTTTATTTTTGCAAGTCATCATAAATATTGATCATTGAGACATAAGACCGACATGCAATGTGTTGCTTCGTTTAGATTTTTAAGAAACAAAAAATGAGACACTTTTTTTAATATTTTATATTTTAAAAATAATTTTGTCAAAAACCGTATCTTTTTTTTATTTTCTTACTTACATCCTATTTTTAAATAAAAAGACAAGAATTATTTATTCAGTTTAAATTAGATATAGTTTTTTGTTATTTTACAGATTTTTTAAATTTAAGTGAAAAAATCACACGTTAGAAAAAATTTGGCACGAAATAAATTAAACTAATTCAGTCTTAATAGCCATATCGGATTAATTATAAAATCTAAATATGGGAACAATATCAACGTAAATGTATTTAAGATTATATTAACAGTTATTTCACAAAACTCTTACGTGAATCTTTGGAAATTTTTGTTTTAATTAATCACGTGTAATTACACTCTGTTTAAAAACAACAAAAATTTGTATAGCAATTAACGTCTTTTTGATGAAGTTGTTTTCTTTCGACTTATTTTGATTTTTTTGTTTATTGACATTGACAGTGCTTTTAGCATTTTAATGATTAGCGTATCAAAAAATCGATTTAAAGCATAAAAAAATCCGAAATTGTTGTTAGATGTTTCTCTTTTTTCGTTAAATAACTTGTGAAATGAGCAATTCTTTTTTAATTTTTATTGTAAAAAAAATTATTGTAAAAAAAACATGTTTGTTGGTAAATTTGTGCTTTTCATGCAGTTAGAAACATAAAATTTCCATGAAATTTTTTTGAATTACAATTGTTTTTTTTTCAAAAAATTTTAAGTATTAAAATCAAAGCAAAATAAAATCTCTCCAAAAAGAATTCCGACAAAACCAAACCCAAATCTAAATTGAGCAACTTTTTCTCTTCTTTTTTGTTAGATCTGTTTTTCGTTTGGTTTATAAAATCAATAATGCCTCCATAGTTTGTCTGACATTGCAAAAATATTCAAAGGTGCTAAAATAATGATGATATAAAGTACAAAGTATAAAGCTTTTAAAACCTTTGTTTGATTCATTCATGTTAACACAAGGTTTGTTGAAAAGTAACCTCCACTTGAATAATACAAGCACATTTGCTTATTTTATTTCACACGCATATTTTTAAAAATAATTTGAAAATGTTAAGTATTTTCAAAATTTATTTTAAGCGTATAGAAAAATTTTAAAGGTGTTATTGAAAAATTTGTGAAATGAGCAACTCTTTTTTAATATTTAATTTTTATTTCGTCGCTCCATGATCTTTCATCTTTATCTGGCATTTTAGGATATAAAAAATATTTATTTTTGTTTAAATTTTTTTAAATACAATGTTATTGTAAAAGTTTAAAAGATTCGAAAAAAACAAAACGAGCAGCATGTTCGCTCCTTTTTTTAGTTCATTTGTTTTTCGGGGTTGTTGTGAAATTAAAAATGTTGATGATGTTTATCCGACATTGTAAAGAACATTCAAAAAAGTTAAAAGAATGAAGAAACAAGATTTGCATCTTTTGTTCTGTTTATTCAATTGAACGCAAAATTTTAGTATCAACTCGCAAAATGTTACACATAGAGTTAAAAAATATGATTTAAAGGTGCTAAAAGAATTAAGACACAAGGTTTTCGTTTTTGTTCTGACATGAATAAAATACTTTTTTAATAGGAAAATTTGTTAAATGAGCATTTTTTATTTATTTTATAAATGTAATCTTGACGAAGTGTCTTCCCTTCTGTGTTTGAAAGAATAAAAAATTATTTTTTTTATACATACAAGTAAAATGTGAAACTTTAAAATACTCAAAAAATGCAAAATTTGCAACTTTTTTGCTTCATCTTCTTCGATGATTTGTCTTTCGTCGTGTCTAAAAAATCAATAATACCTACGTTGTTTGTCCGACAACCTAAAAAGATTTGGAGGTGCTAAAAGAAAATAAACACAATTTTTTGCCTTTTTTTCGGTCGATTCAAGCAAACACAACATTTTGCGCAAAATGCAGCAACAAATTTTAGTTAAAAAATATGAGCAATTTTTTCTTTGAATATTTTATTTTACTTCGTATTTTAGATGTATAATTTCGAGTATTTTAAACGATAATTAAAATATGAAAGATGGCGATGTTTTTTCAGTGCTTAAAAGCTTTTATATTATAATTCATTATTAAAAATGCATTTTTTAATGTTAAATACTGCATCTTAAACAAATTTTGAAATTTATCAAACATAAAAAGTTTTTTTAAAAAAGCTGTAAAAACTTAACACAAAATTTTAAGCTTGCAAAAAATGAATTAAAACTTTCCTAACACACTTCAAAACATTGCTCAAAAGCATCGACATCAGACAGGTCTAATTTGATTTTTAATGGATTTTTAAATGAATTGCTGAATGATACGTGTAACAGCAAAAAACTGTTTCCAAACTGATATAAATATTTTTCTTTTACCAATATTTTTCACTCATTTTGAACTGCTTTTTTGTAAAAGAAAAATGTTCAAGTTTTTGGTTTTCTTTACCTTTTTTGCTGTCATCTTTTGTCAATCTGATGACGAATACGATCCACCAATCAATGATGAACCACCTATAAACAATCGACCAGGTCGTACAGGTTTTCGATGTCCAGCTGGATGGCGATATCTTGCCGAATATGGCAAATGTTTATTGGCAACTCCAATCGGCTTTTCATGGCATGAAGCTGAAGCATATTGTCAAAAATTGGATGCCCATTTACTTTCCGTTCATGGATTGCATGAAGTCAAACGTGCTTTCGGCAAGTTCTTGTCATTTCTGGAAAACTTACATAAACCTAAAATTTTTAGAGATGCTTGAACAAAATTTTTGGGTTGGCCTTTACAAATCTGTTAATCAACAAGAAAATACTTGGCGATTTGCAAATAATGAAACCCTTCATTATACTCCCTTGAATGGTTATACAGGCCAAAATTGTGGTTTTGGTGCTTCTGATGGTGCAATATACTCCAATCATCCGTGTGATACAACAAAGCTTCCTGGAATTTGTCAAATATATGCTTTTGCATAATTTAATCTTTTTCGAATAAATAAGCTTGAACAATAAAATAAATATAAACAATGAAATAATGTAATAAATACATTTTTTCCAAGGAACTTGTACAGAAATCATAGAGCTAAAATTTTGTATCATAAATTCAATATAACATGACAAAGATCATAAGTTGAATCCCTTCAAAAACCGCTTCCTTTGGGTAAAAAGAGACATTAATTTATTCATAACTTTGATCAACATAATTATGTATAATAGGGACAAGAACCGCTTAATTATTACTACAGAATTGAAGAAAAACTTTGTTTTTGATTCTTTTGAATATTAAAGTTGGCAAACTTTTTCTTGCAATGTGTTTGTTTTACCGGAACAATTTTAAACACCCTTAAAATGCTTAACCTGTTGTATAAATTATCAAAACTTAAATAATAAAACAGCAAAACGAAATGCATTCAAGTTTTCAGACAAACTTTAAATTATTGCTAATACCGTATTCTTTTGGTTAACTAACATCAGACATGCTTATAAATGGATTTTTAATTTTTAATATAAAAGCACTTTTTATTGCTGTTTATGCTTTCATTTTTTTCAATTGTCCAACAAAAAATGTTTCAATTTGTAGATTTTTTTGCTTTTTTTGCTACAGTTTTCTGTCAATCTGATTACTTGTATGATCAACCAATCAATGATGAACCAACTCTTATAAACAATAAACCAAGTCGATCTGGTCTCACATGCCCTCATGGATGGCAATATTTTGCTCAGTTTCGAAAATGTCTTTTAGCAACTCCAACCTCACTTACATGGCATGAAGCTGAAGCATATTGTGTTAAACTTGGTGGAAATTTAATGTCCATTCATTCAAGGGAAGAAGTGAAACGTGCTTACGGTAATGGGCTCTAAAGAAAGCAAAAAATATTAAAATTTTTGCACAAATTGTTTACTCAAGATTCTGGGTAGGTCTTTATAAATATACCGATCAACAAGTTGCAACTTGGAGGTTCACAAATAATGAAACTCTTTATTACTAATAATAATTTTTCAAAGAGAAAAATGAAAAGTTTATATCTATATGTCTTTTAAAAAGAGAAAAAAGACGAATATTCGCGAATGGCCGCCATTAACCAAAACAATCGATCTTCTTTTAAAAACAAAAATAATGTCTTTCTCTCTCATCGATTGACTGCTTCCACTGTCTTTTTTTGTTGAAAAGCACCGCAAAAAAGATGCTAACCATCATTCTATGCCTTTACCATTTCACACACAAAAAAAATGTGTGAGTTATTTTGTATATTTTGATATTATATTTTCTCAATGATTGTAGAAATACATTTTGAAAGCAACATTGTAAGTGCTCTAGATTTGAGCGCATAAAAAATGCATGTCGATCAAGAGTCATGCATTATTCATTTTTTATATAGGATTTTGATATTTTTGTCAATAAACTAAAAATATTTAAAACAAAAACAAACACTGAAAACAGAAAAAAATCATACCATTATCGTTGACAAATTCCTGAAAAGATTAAAAAAGGAAAAAATGTCATTATTAAAGCACAGAAAAATTCGTTACTAAATAATTAGAAAAATTTACGCAAACATTTTTTAATTCTTTTTCACCCAAGACGACATTAAATATTTCAAATCTTTAATTTAGAAACTTAAATTAAAGATTTGAAATATTTAATTTAAGTTTCTCCTCGAGATTTGATAAAAAATCAAAGATCTGTTTACCGTTGATTTAAATGAAATGTACTTATTTAATGCTCCATAGTAAATTATTACAATGTTTTAGCCCCAATGTGTTAAATCAATTCTATAAGATAACTGAAAAATATTGTATTGCTGCTTGAATAATAATTTCAAATATTCGAAACACGCGGATTCTGAAAAATGACAAAAAATTTCTTCAAATCAATAAAGCAATTTTTGTCATTCTTTTATGTGAAATATACTTTTTTTGTTGCGTCTGAAAAAAGAGAAAAACAACGAATGCATTCGCGAATGCGCCTGTCTGACAAAAATAAAAACATTTGAAAAACAAAACAAAATTAATGTTTTTCTTTCAGATCAATTGATGGCTTTCACAATTTTAATGTAGAAAAGCGCAAAAGAATGCTAATCATTAAACTGATAAAAAAATATGCCCGATATTTCCTTTGAATATTTTAAAAGCTTATTTTTTAATGAGAAAATTCTGTTCTTTTAAAGTAACATTTTAAGACTTGGAAATTTAATTGTACAAAATATACATCGTCATTTTTACTGCAAATACTTCGAAAGATCATTTTTAATTTAAAAAATATTTATTTTTATTAATAAAACTAAAATTAAATAGAATAAAAACACACAGTTCCTACAATATTTACTTTTATATACGTTAAGACAAACGTGTAAAGACATATAAAATAAAAAACAGGTAAAAAAAATTTTTTTCTATTATTTACTGCCAGAAAAATAAGATTCAATTCTAAAAGCTTTTCTGCATTCCGGATCAACAACATTCACAAAAGTAACTTTTTGATGAGGATGTTTTAGATAGGGTACATTGAAAATTGGGATATACGGAGATGGATGATCTAAGAAATCAAGGATAAATCGAACTGGATTCAATTGCTTTATGGATTCATGAGCATTTGGGAATTTTGGATTATGTAATTCTGCATCAATTTGACAAATGACTATTCCAGCTTTGGCGAATTGTCCATCTCCAATTAATTCTCGAAGAATTCCATATTCAAATCCTTCAATATCGATTGTTGAATAATGCAAAAATCGAGTTCCAACAAATTCATCCAAAATTTTTGTGAATGTCAAAACTTTCATTGTTTTTGAAGTATATTTTCCATTTTCAAGTACCGTCAATTTCGTTTCAGCATCTTCAAGGCCTAAAAAAATTTGTATTAATGGCTTTTAAAAACTGTTTAATCATTTTCTGCTCTAAAAATGGTGTTCTATTTTTTTAAATTTTGAGACAATTTTTTAAAATTTACAGCTAAAAACCTTTTTTTTAATATTTTGTTTTAAAATGTTTCTGTAACGTTTTTTAACGGTAACACATAATTTAACGGTAAGAAAAAGAGGTTAAAAGCATGAGCATAAATAGAACAAAAACCTGAAGATAACGCCAAGCTTCGTTAAATAAAATAAAATTCCAAAAATTAAGTATGAAACTTTTTTTATTAAAAAAAAGAATGTTTCATTTTCAGGCAAAAACAAATAAATTTTTTTTAGCATTTTTACCAAAATATTCAAAACTTAAACAAATACGGCCCAGGGCAGATGAAATTTCTTTTACATTTTTTGTTTTCCTTATGTCTAGGGAGAAGCAGCTCAAAAATAAAAGTTGAAAAAAAATTATTTTATTGTTTTTTATAGGTACCTTTTAACCTGAATAAGCCGAAAATAAAATCAAAAAAATTATTAAAAATAGTTAAAATACCGAAATTGATGATTTAAAATTTAAAAAAGGAAAAATTCTTCGTCGA